>JBAPLH010000064.1:600000-807500 GCA_037897445.1 Ceriops zippeliana
TTGGATACGGTCTAATAGGCTGAGTTTGAATTTGATGTGGATGACGATAGCTGAAAATGTCAAGCCATCAATGCCTAAGACGGAAAATGCAAGGGAATTTATGATAAGAATTAAGTAATACTCTCAATCAAAAATAGCTGATAAATCCATTGTAGGAATCCTAATGAGTGAGCTGACGACCAAGAAATTTGATTGGTCATAGCCCATTCATGATCATGTGACCAGTATGGCTAATCTAGCAGCAAGGTTGAAAATAATAGGCATGGATGTGAGTAAATCCTTTTGGTTCAATTCATCATAAACTCATTGCCTCCTGAATTTGGCCAGTTCCAAGTGAATTATAATACTATTAAAGAGAAATGGAACTTTCAGGAAATTAAGGTCATGTTAGTTCAAGAGGAAGGGAGATTAAAGAAGATGAAGGATCACTCCATTCATCTTATCATTCATAATGATGCTAGTGGTAGCAAGTCCAAACCACATAAGAAAAGTAAGAAGAAGGACAAAGCCTCTATAAAAGTCACTGGAGGTTAGATCCAAAAGGATTAGAAATGCTTCTTCTACCAAAAAATGGGTTACTTCAAGAAAGTGCCCATAATACTTGGTGGTTAGACTATGGAGCTACTATTCATGTGTCATATATTATGCAGGGATTCCTTTCAATCCAGCCCATAATAGGAACTGAGAAGTTCCTTTATATGGGAAACAGAATGAAGGCACGAATAGAAGGAATTAGGATGTACAGATTGATCTTGGACACTAAGTGTCATCTAGATCTAGAAAAGTGTCTCTATGTTTCTAAATATGCTAGAAATTTAGTTTCTATTGCAAAGTTGGATGAAGAAGGATTTAACCTTAAGATTGGAATCAGTGCATTTTTATTATATAAACATTCATACTATTATGGATATGGTACTTTGATTGATGATTTGTATCATTTTAATCTTGATGCTATATATGTTGATTCCATATTTCTTGTTAAGCATAGTATAGGTAACAAACGCAATGTGCATGATGATAGTTCTGCTTTCTTATGGCATTAAAGATTGGGTCATATATCCAAAGAAAGGATATTGAGGTTGGTGAAAGGTGATGTCCTGCCTCAATTGGATTTTACTGATTGGGATGTATGTGTTGACTATATAAAAAGGAAACAAACAAGACATACATCAAAGAACCCAGCCATGAGAAGCAATGAGCCTTTAGAATTGATACACACTGATATTTGTGGCTCGTTTAATGTCCCAACATGGTGTGGTGAGAAATATTTCATCACCTTTATAGATGACTACTCACGGTATTGTTACTTGTATCTACTACATGAAAAGTCCCAGTTAGTAAACATCCTAGAGGTGTTTATTAATAAAGTGGAAAGGCAGTTAGATAGAAAAGTAAAAGTGATTAAGTCAGACAGGGGTGGTGAATATTATGGAAAATTCAATGAAAGTGGACAATGTCCTGGTCCATTTGCAAAACTTCTTGAAAGTCGAGGCATATGTGTATAGTATACAATGCGGTACACTGCAACAGAATGGTGTAGTAGAAAGGTGGAATCACACACTTATAGATATGGTTAGGAGCATGTTAAGTTACAGTACTGTACCTTTATCCTTGTAGATGCATGCATTAAGGATTGCTGCATATCTGCTGAACAGGGTGCCTAGTAAGGCTGTCCCTAAGACTCCTTATGTGTTATGGACAGGAAGGAAACTTAGTTTAAGACACCTCCATCTTTGGGGTTGTTTAGCAGAAGTAAGGATATATAATCCATATGAAGGAAAGCTTGATGCAAGAACCATTAGTGGTTACTTCATTGGCTATCTTGAAAAGTCGAAAGGGTACAGGTTCTATTGTCTTAACCATAATACTAGAATAGTTGAGTCTGGTAATGCTCGGTTCATTAAGAATGGTCAGTTCAGTGGGAGTGGGGAATCACGAAAGGTGGATATTAAAGAATTACAAAATGAAAGATCCACAGTGAGTACTCCTACTTAGGTTGGTATCCCTACACCTAGTGTTTCTACTCAAATTGTTGTTCCTTATGTTGCATCACAGTCACGTGACATGTAAGGACAACAAATTGATACTTGAAACAGGCAAAGTGAACATATAAGAGATGAACCAAGTGACAATGTTCAATTTACAAATGAACAAGTGATACCACAAGAAATGGCATTATGAAGGTCTACAAGACAGAAAAGGCCAGCTATTTCGAATGATTATGTGGTTTACTCACTTGAGCATGAATCATAATTAAGCATTGTTAAAGATTTAGTCTCATTTAAACAAGCCATGGAATGTAATGATTCTAAAAGGTGGTTCAATGTCATGAAGGAAGAGATGAAATCGATGGATGTAAACTAAGTCTGGGAACTAGTAGAGTTACCTGAAGGATCAAAATGAGTTGGTTGTAAGTGGGTCTTCAAGACCAAGCGAAACTCGAAAGGTAACATCGAAAGGTATAAGGCCAGACTTGTTGCCAAAGGTTTCACTCAAAGGGATGGTATTGACTATATGGATACTTTCTCTCCAGTCTTAAAGAAAGACTCCTTAAGAATTATTATGGCTTTGGTGGCTCATAATGATCTAGAGCTCCACCAAATAGATGTAAAGACCGCCTTTCTGAATGGTGACTTAGAAGAGGAAGTGTATATGGACCAACTTAAAGGTTTCACCACCACTGGGCAAGAAAATTTGGTGTGTAAATTAAAGAAATTGATATATGGATTGAAACAAGCCTCCCGACAATGGTATATTAAGTTCAATAATACCATTACATCATACGATTTTGTAAAGAACATCGTTGATTGGTGTATCTATATGAAGGTTAGTGGGAGAAAGTTCATTATATTAGTTCTATATGTCGATGACATTCTTTTGGCTGCTAATGACATAGGTTTGTTACATGATGTAAAGAAATTTCTCTCTGAAACTTTTGAAATGAAAGATATGAATGAGGCATCCCATGTGATAGGAATAGAGATATTCCGTGATAGATCACAAGGATTGTTAGGATTGTCTCAGAAAGGCTATATCGATAAAGTATTAGAGAGATTTAGAATGGAAAATTGCTCAACAAGAATAGTTCCAATCCAGAAAGGGGACAAGTTTAGTAAATTGCAATGTCCAAAGAATGATTTGGAATGGAAAGCAATGTGATCAATTCTCTATGCATCACTGGTTGGAAGCTTGATGTATGCGCAAACATGTACTCGGCTAGACATCAGTTTCACAGTTGAAATGTTAGGCCGATATCAAAGTAATCCTAGAATAGATCATTGGAAAGCCGGAAAGAAAGTACTTAGGTACTTACAAGGCAACAAAGATTATATGCTTACTTATAAGAGATTAAGTCATCTTGAAGTAGTAGGCTACTTGGATTCAAATTATGATGGATGTGTAGACTTGAAGAAATCTACATGTGGTTACATGTTTCTGCTAGATAGAAGAGTAGTTTCATGGAAAAGTGGGAAGCAGTCTGTCATTGCTACTTCCATTATGTAGGCTGAATTTGTAGCATGCTTTGAGGATACTGTTCATGCATTATGGTTGCAGAATTTTATCTTAAGGCTTTGTTTGGTCGACAGTATAGAAAAGCCGTTAAGAATTTACTATGATAATTCTGCATCAGTTTTCTTCTCTAAGAATGATAGGTATTTTAAAGGTGCGAAACATATGGATTTGAAATACCTATCTGTTAAAGAAGAAGTGCAAAACCAAAGAGTGTCTATTGAGCATATTGGCACTGAGTTGATGATAGTGGACCCGTTAACTAAAGGTTTGCCACCGAAAACATTTACTGGACACGTTGATCGAATGGGCATTATGGACAGGTCCTCAATCTCTTGAAAGCCAATATTTTAGGATACTCATATCATTGTGATACTCGTGAATTCAATTAAAGTTATGGTTTTACTTATGCTTTGTTATCTTTATTTAATTGTATACAATTATAGTTTGTGAGATAACTAATAACATATATGGAAATGACGATTTAAAGTTTCAATGTTCCTCAGTAAAGTTATTATGAATTATGATGATTATATGATACATGGAAGGAATCATATCACTAAAAGATGTGTGACCACCATGATCCAATCATTTTAATTCAATTAAGTATTGTGATTTGATGATCTTTAAGGATTGTGTGCACTTATTTGTTATTGATTCATCAAGTCATAACATAGGCCAAGTGGGAGATTGTTATATTAATTAACATGAGTGGCCTATGTTATTTAGAGTATACCCAAAATAAAAGGTCTAATATGATCGTTGGTTAGGTATAACAGTAATTTGGGTCATCGGATTTAAAATCCCTCCACTCTCTCTATTGCGGATAAATGTTATAGGAAGAAAAGTATCTTCCTATTTAAGATAACTGTTACAGAAGAGGAGGATTTTCCTGAAAAGGTATATATATATACACACTATTACGGACCTTTCCTGGGATCTCAACCATCAGAGAGAAAACGTAAAGAAAAGAAAGAGAAGAGTAGGATAAAAGGGAAAAATGTTCAGGAACAAAAGAAAGGGAGGATGTTCATCTTTGTTACGGGACATTAGCATAATGGACAACAGTATGTTGATTTCATTAGAGTTTTATTGCTAGTTTCACATAAAGAAAAGATTCTACATTATAGAAATAGGAATTTCATAAAGAAAAATTCTAGAAAAGTCTAACAGATCAAAATCAAAGGAATCATAAGTTGCTTTGGCAAATTCCCCATATTTGAAAATTTCACGTCGAAGCCACGAGGGCAAAGGGTCCAGAACGCCTTCCCAGTTGCACGAACTAGAAAACTCTCGCCATTGTGCTGATATATCCTCCTTTTGAGAAAATGTAGGAGTCATATATTGTCCATCGTCAATGAAATCCTTCTCTGTATACAGCTGTCTCATCAACTGTTCCAAAGACTTGTGGGAACGGCAGCCATTATCCTTTGCACGGGCAGGCTTAGCAGCAACAACGACTTCTTCATTTGTTTTGACCATGTTCGTGGGCAGCACGCGGTTCAATAACAATTTCTTCATCTTGTTAGCAATAAGTAAACACAACAAAATCGCAACGGCAACTTCTCCGGGCAGAGAGAAAAAGGGGAGACCAAGATTCCTTATGGAGCGGGGCGCGGGTTTAGATTGAATTCTGAATTTGAAATCCTAATCAGCACTAAACAGATTTTGAAATTCTTATTTAAAACAGGATTTGCTTATATCGTTAAAACCTTTATTTATTGTTTTAACCCTTTTTGTTTTACGTGGAATTCCTACTCAAAGGCTCACATCAAATCTCAACGCTGAATTGACTTGCCAAGTAGCCGTTGTCATAAATAAACCACCTAGTCCCCACAGAATATTTCCATAATTACATTCTTGTTAAACAAGGCAACCTTTGCATCTTTGTCGTGGATGGCCACGGAAGCTAACCCTTTGACAAAGTGATTAGAAGTTATTGTTGTGGCATTGCTTGTAACAAGTTCAAGTCCCATAGGGTACAGATTTTCTTCATTTCAGAGACTAATCAATGGAGTAAATGGAAGCAAATTAATTAATTAGTGTTTCAAGAGTTGACCTCTTGATCTTCTCTCTCATCCACACCTCCTCCTTCCTCCTCAACCGGCTCTGTCTGGCAGCGGCAATCCTGGCTTTCTTAACCTTTCCAAACCTAAAGCTGAGCCGGTGGGCGAGAATGGCGCGGCTCCACCAGGTCGTTCCCTTGGCGGATATGGCCAAAACTCGGTCGGCAGTTAGTCTGACTTCTTTCCCCCTCAGCGCCGGGGAGGAGGCACGGGGAGATCGACGGAGAGCATGGAGAAGCTTGGAGGAATAGATCCGCTGCTCCGCGTCGCTTCTCCATCTTGCTGCTGCTGTAGTAGGGGTTGCAGTTTGGGTCTGTGTGACATCGTTGTGGCTTGGAGGAGGAGATGGTGTCTCGTTGGGGTGGGGGAGTTTTCTCCGCTTCTTTCTATTGGATTCTTCTTCAAGCATGTCAAGACTTGATTCGGCGCCAGGAATCAAAGGTGCCATCCCTCTGCTCTCTTGCTGTATGTAATATATCTCCTATATATTCTGAACAGTTTGGCATTGCGCCTACTTCATGAGGAAGGCGGGATGACAGAGGAAGAAGCCATTGCAGAGACTAAGAAGCTGATAGAAGGTTACAGGAAAGAATTGCTTCGTTTAGTGGTCGAAAGTGAAGGGAGTGTAGTTCCAAGAGCATGCAAGGAATTTGCTATGGGGATGAGCCATATGTATCACTATTTATACCTAGTTGATGAGAGGGATGGATTTTCATCTCCAAATAACAAGGTTATTGAAGACATTAAGGCTACTATTTGGGAACCCATTTCTCTTTCTCATGTTCATGGTCATAAACCGAGGAGCAATTTTTATTTTGGACATTAGGCTTTTCTTATAATATAGAAATAAAAAATTCTGTATCAATATATAACATAAATAAAAAAATAATATGGTGTGTTTAAGTTGTTATTTTAATGTTAAATTTTAATTAATGACATAAACATATAAATATTTTGTATTATACAGTTATTGTATCCATTCTTCATATTTAGGTGCACTGAAACTCTCGCATTGTGAGTTAATAATATGGCGATTACGTCATGTCCCGGAGGAGCATTCAGCCAATTAATAGATAGCCTTTAGTCTTACAAATTGGGGTGGGTTTGGAAGGGAGGGGGGGGGGAGGAAGACTAAGAAACGAAAATGAAAGAAAAGGTTTCTCAAATATTTGCTTCCCTAAGAAGGTAACCAAGGTGTCAAAGGCACCTTAAGCATCAAATCCTAAACAACCCCCAACGAAAGCTTCAATTGTTTGTTGCTCTTAAATATTATCCCTTTTTGTGCGTTGACTCTGGCCCCTAAATATTTTACCTTAAATTAGTAAAATTCATGTATAGATGTACATCTTTCCTTTTGTGTTTCCCACACCTTATTATATTAGTAGTAAAACAAAGCTTTTGCTCGATAAAGTACACATATGACAAATTTAAGTATTAATTATTCCTTTTTAACATGGTATAGAAGCATAAAAGGACTACAGAATTTCATGGATACACTGGCAAACCAATATACTTAGTATGGTTTGGCTCAGAAAGTGAAAGGCGGGCTGTTTTTGTGGATGAAGTGAAGTGCATTGGATGTTTAAAGTGTGCTTTATTTGAAGAGAAGACATTTGCTATTGAAACCGTTTATGGAAGAGTGAGGGTTGTCGGACAATGGGCTGATCAAGAATGCAAAATTCAAGCAGCCATAGAAACTTGTCCTATTGATTGTACCTCGTAAGACAGTTGCGGAATTAATTTTGTCTTCTAACTTACCAAGATAGAGGTTGGCTTCCAATTTGTTACTTGTTGGAAGGTTGGGCCGGTCTGTTTATGCAGCTAAGCTTGTTCAAATTCTAAGTTGTCAAACAAAGCAAACTAAAGTCTATATGAAGGGACAAAATAAAATTCTTGTGAAACAACAATGTAGTGTCAGCTACAAGGACGATATTAATATCTTTTTAATGTCAATGAAAGCTATAATTAATTTTGAGTGAATATGGAAGGACCAATAAAGACAAACATGTTTTACATAACTAATGACTTCTAATGTATAACATAAAAAAAAAAATAGTATGACTATTCACCTACCTATAAATGACAATTCCAAATACATTTAACTGTAAGTTTGCTAATTTACTATGATTGGAAAGATATTAATACCAAAAACAATAAAGGAAAGAAAAACCAAAAATATTTTTACAAGAATACTTATAATTTTAAGGTTAGTTATCATATGCTAGTGTTAGGATTATTTTGAGTAAGAATTAGAGAAAATATTACGTATGTTTGAATCTGAATCATCAAAAGAATACAATGGAAATGAAGATTAGCATCCTCATATTTGGATCATAAAGGCAAGCAATTTAACAGATGAATTTTTATAATCCTATCTTCTTCATCAAAGATTTCCAAGCAACAACAATCTAAGTATAAATGAAATTTCAACATCAAATAATATTTTACAATTATTTTAGAAGTTTTACATTTAAAACCTACATTCAAGTTGCATATAGCTCCTTATTCCCCATTTTTCTATGCTACAAGTAACTCCATTATATATTACGCCCACTTAAGAGGCTCTTGGCGTGACATGGTTAAGAGAGGGTTGCACATAGTAATTATGTTTTTTTTTTTTGAATTTTTATTTAATAGGTGAGTTATCATTTTTATGACCTCATGTGTTATACCTATTCCTTATATTAATATGACTTGATGTTACAAAAAAAAAAAAGAGGCTCTTGGCGTACAAAAGTCATGTTATTGTTCAACACAAGATGGTTAATGAGGTGGGAAAATAGTTATTAGGTGATGCTTTTAATTAGGTTTTAAGAATTTAAGAAATGAAACAACTTTACTTTGCAATATGTATTTTTTTTAAAGTTAATCACAACAGGTTGAAATGAAGGTAAATGTTTTAAATCCTAAAAAGAACAAGAAAACACACAAGAGATATAATGGAGATTAGAGTTCGATGGTACTCGGGGGAAGAATTTCATGGCTAATAGGTAGGGAAAAAATTGGTTTACCAACTTTTCAAAGCCTTATAATTAAAAAAATGTATAACCTTACCAACAGATAGTAGTTAGTAAATTATTTATAATGAAAAAAAAAAGAATAAAAGAAAGTAAAACTTTAGTCAAAAGTCATTGACCACTTATCTTAAAAATGCCACCAACATCCCAAAAGGGTTCTTTATGCAATAAACTTATGCTTACACAAATAGATTACTATCTTGTAATAAGAAGCACCAACTACTGCTCTATTTTTAGCATAAAACTCAACTCAGAGTCCGAGGTTGTTCAGCTCCTATCCTCCTGCTTTGAGGAAATGGCGAGATGGTCCATGGGCATGTAAGGCATCATCATCATTTTCTTCTTCTTTAGTAACTGATTTGGACGTCTATGATCTTCGGGGTATTGATAGCTCTTCTGATCAGTTACAGATAAAATTGACCTATAGGAAGTTACAGAAGCGCTGCCATCCAAACATTGCCGGGCGAGTCGGGCATGACATGCCATCATACTGAACGAAGCTTATGCAGTGCTTTCTGACCCAATTTCGTGTTTGGCTTATGACAAGGTCTCTATTTATGCATTGGCTGCCCTTTATTTCGTTTCAATCCTTGTCGAGATTTACAACAACACCACGAGCACTAAAATAACTGTTGAAATGCACTTGTGCACAATTGGTCTCACAAAGTTGTATATGTGAATACTCCTGCAACTTTTAATCAATTTGAAGCCTAGTAGCCAGATATATTGTAAATGCTCAATTGTTCTCACAAAGCAAGCTACTTTCATGCCCTGTACCACACATTCATTCAGTACCTAGAACGATTTTAATTGCATTATTTATGTGTGTGCATGGAAAAAGAACAGATAATTGGGGTATCATTTTCTTCAAGAGGACCCCATAGAGGATAAACGTTATGTTAACCAAGAGGGACAAAGATCAACAAGTAAACATATAAATGCACTTAACCTACAAGTTGATTAGTAAGATATTGGATTGATTAATTGGCAACATTGTACCATGCATGAAGATCCCATGGAATATGATCCTACTTTCTTCTGCACTATTGTTAGTCTTGCTAACAATGTTTTGTGCTACTTTGATGGCTTTGAAATTATCTCCTTGTTTTTCTTTCTTCTGTTTTTTTGTTTTTTCTTCTTTGCAGTACGATAGCTATTTCCTTTTTGACCAGAATGTTTAAAATGTGCATCATGAGCATTACTGTTGGTCCAATCATTTTTGGTCATTGCGGCTAATGCAGTTATAATTGTCGGCAATATGACCACAAATTTGGGTTATGCACCACAATTGCTGTTGTGAACCACTATTTAACATCATATATGTAAACAGATGCCTAAGACTACTGTCAATCTGGGTTTTAGCGACCACCAATTTAGGAGCTTGTTTGTTCCTGTTACAAATAATATGACTAGTTTTAACCTTGTTATCTCTGATGATTTATACAATTTGTATGGGGCAGCCTTATAGTTCTAAGGGATGAAGCTAATATCTTTAGCACATGTGGCAGCTAATGAGTCACAGTCATGAGGATAGGAAAAAATGTATGGTAAAATACTGGAAAATGGTTACTATTCTTTTATGTTTTTTTCTGTGGGAAACTTGTAGGGTCTGTCACTTTGTCAAAATCTCACGATAGGCTAATGAGAGCATTTGTCAATTTATTTTACTCAAATTTAAGTATTAATTATTCCTTTTTAACATGGTACAAAAGCAAGAAAAGACTACAGAATTTCATGGATACACTAACAAACCAATATACCCAGTGTGGTTTGGCCCAAAAAGTGAAAGACGGGCAGTTTTTGTGGATAAAGTGAAGTGCATTGGATGTTCAAAGTGTGCTTTATTTGTAAAGAAGACATTTGCTATTGAAACCGTTTATGGAAGAGCAAGGGTTGTCGGACGATGGGCTGATCCAGAATGCAAAATTCAAGCAGCCATCGAAACTTGTCTTGTTGATTGTATCTCGTAAGACAGTAGTTTTCCTTAATCACGGAATTAATTTTGTCTTCTAACTTACCAAGATTGAGGTTGGCTTCCAATTTGTTACTTGTTGGAAGGTTGGGCCAGTCTGTTTATGCAGTTGAGCTTGTTCAAATTCTAAGTTGTCAAACAAAGCAAACTAAAGTTTGTATAAAGGGACAAAATAAAATTCTTGCGAAACAACAATGTAGTGACAGCTACAAGGATATCTATCTTATACTTTAGATGATACCTGATAAGAAACATAAAAAAGCTAGAGTTTGCTGGTTTACCATCTTATATTGCATAGACCATAATTTTTTAGTCATTCACTTAATCCAGCATTAGTGCAGAAGACTGAAGAAAAGGAGTCATGTTCTCATGCAGTGCTCCTCTAATAATGATGAAGGTTAAACCTAGAATGCCATGTATAGGAGCACCATGCATCAAGTGCAAAATTTCATGGATACATGTTTGGATATGTGCATGTGCATGTGTTTTTATATATACTAGAACCAACTTCAGAGATATTAGAGTGCTCAATGAAACTCTCTTAAATCATAATCTCATTGTTCTTTTATTACCAATATTCAGGATTGTGGAGAGGTCAGAATTACCGGCACTGGAGTTCTTGATGTCAAAACAGCCACGTGGGAATGTACAAGTTAGAGCTAGCAACTCAACCAGCACGCTTGTCTCCAATGTATTTTGTGATGTCAAAAAGTTTCAAACCAGATTTTTTAATAAACTGAACAAAGTCGTGGCTCAAAACTCTCAGGTGATGCCTCCATACTATCTCTTACAGGTTTCACCAGTGCATGATAACATTTGTTTGGGTTGTTGAAATAATAACAGTAACATGTTTAATATAAGGTGATACTGTGTTGTGTGTAATATGTGTTTTTGGTGGAAGCATTCCTACATGGGGCAGCAGTAATGACCCTGTAAAATTAGGGACTCCAAGAGAACTTTTGTAAACCCCAAATTTCATTGGTACAGACTGTTAACTTGCTAGGCCTTATTTGAATGATCAGTCAAAACTTTTTATATAATTTGTTGTCATCATTGCATGTACATATAGTTTTTTTAAAATGCATGTGAGAATGTTAATGGTAAAGAGTAAAGACTCATTATGTAACTATAAAATGAATTTTTTTCTTGTTTTATTAAACTTAGAAGTGTCTTTCTAGCTATACGTTGTTCTTAAAAGATGTTAAATTGTATGCTTTGAGATTGACAATTTTTGCATTTTGAAAATTTTGTTCAATTTTTCTTTTATTTGGCTTTTTTTCTTTTAATTGTATTTGCTAAATATCTATTTTTTACTGCATGAGATATAATTTTAAATTACTTAAATGGATATTTAATGGAAAATGGAACTATTTTAGGCTTTTTGCTCTTGCCTTGTCACAATTTCTCTAACTCCGCTAATGTAGAACATATATGAACCAAAGGATGGAATAAAAGGGCAGCATGAGAATCTACCAAAAAATTCAAATTAAACTCAGGCATTTATTCTAAAATTAAATTCAATAATCAATATTAATTCAATACATGAATAATCTGATTGACAAAGTCAATATTAAACTTTATTTATAAAACTAGTTAGAGAAGAAAATGAAAATAATAATAAAAAGAAATTTTCTACTAAAAAGGAGCAAGTTCCAAAATAACTTGAATAAAAGTAAAAATATCTTAAATAAGAGAATCCTAATATATATATATATAAATAAAAGTTTTTCAGATAAGAGAATTCCAATAAGTGTGTAAATAAAAATATTTTAAAAAAGAAAAGAATTCTAATTAGGGACAAAATGAGATCTCTTAGAATACTTATTCTAGAAATATTTCCCTTCATCACTTCCAACATCATTCACCTTTGATTAAAGAGAATTTGATTTTGTAGAGGTAGATGCTAAGTTAGCATTAAAAAAAAAAAGTAGGATCTAATGAACAAAAGTTAACTTTAGGAAGCCAAGTAGCATCAAAAGTTGGAGATGTTTTTCATTAAACAAAGTATCGTCAAAATCTGCCTTAAAAAGAAGAAATGTGTTCATTATTCAAGATAGTCTCAATGTCGTCTTGGGCATGCTAGTTTCTGTAAAAAGAATAAAAGGCAAAAAGGAGGCTTAAAAGTATCTCAATAAGGTGATATATCCTTTACATTGAAAATAAGATTAATATTCAAGTCATTAGGCAAATTAACTAAATATGTATTAGGTCTAAGTTCTTCAATGATGGAGTGGCAACTTCTAACTCAAGACTCCTCTTATAACAACCCCTAACACATTACAAATAATTGTGAACATTATGTTAAAGTCAAGATGCCTTAAACAAGAGTTTCACTAATTTGCTTTTTAATGTCATTGAAAGCTATAATAGCTCTATTAAATCATTGAAATTCTCCCTTCTTCAAACAATTAATGATAAGGGTCATAATAATATTAAATCCCTTAATTAACCTTTTATAAAAAGAGGCCAAGCTATAGAAACTATAGGCATTAATAAGATACTTGGGCTCATGTCACTCTTAAATGGTTATAACTTTTTCAAAATTAACAGTTATACCTTAGACATAAACCATAAAACCTAATAATAACATCTTAGACTACAAAAATGAATACTTCTTAATGTTAACATTAAATTTAACTTCTCTAAGGGTGAGGAAAATTCGCTTTAAATGGCCTAAGTACTCTTCTTGAAATTTACTATAAACAAGGATATCATCAAAATAGATCACTACGAACTTATCTACAAATAACTTGAAGATATGAATCATAATCTTTATAAAGGTATTAGAGTATTAGATAATCAAAAAGATATAACTAACCACTTATATAACTCGTCATGTGTTTTAAACGTAGTATTGTAATCATCATTAAGTTTGAATCTAGTGGTACTTGCTACAAACACTTATATTCAAATGCCAACTAGAACTAGTCAACATGTCCAACATATCCTATAAATGAAAAACTTGTACTTAATAGAAATCTTGTTAATAACTCTATTATTAACACAAATCTTCCATGAACCCTTTTTTCTTAGGATTTATCAAAATAGGAACAACATAAAAACATAAGACTATAACAAACAAAACCCTTAGAAAATAGTTATTCTACTTGTCTATTTAACTTCTTACATTCGTTAAGGTTCATTGTATAATGTAGAAGATTAGGTAGATGTGAATCAGAAACTAAGCCAATGGCAAGTTGTATATCTTTTATGAGTTGTAACTTGCTAGGAAAATCATTGAACATGATATCTACAAAATCATTTGATAACCAATCAAGTGAAATATGGAGATCAACTCTAGATACATTAGATAGTGAATTTAACTTTTTGACAACAATAATTACCAAGTAATCATTAATTTCTAACTCTTTTGAAAGTCTTATAATTTAAAATATAAAGAACTTTTTTAGTAGAAACAAAGTAAGAAGATATGGAATTTGGCTTAATGTCTTTAACAGCAAACTTCAGGAGATTTAAGATTTGCACTTAAAGATTTACATGTTTTTCCTACTATGATTGATTGCATTAAGGTGGTAAAGCCAAAAATGACCTAGATATCATAATAAACCTCATGCTTATAATTATCTAGTGAATGAGAACTCAACATTGTTTTGTGACTAGTAAGGTAATTTTCTTAATTTAAGTCAATAAAAAAGGTTGCAAATGTGGTTATGTCTTAAATTTCAACCTAGAAAGAGTAGGCTTAGCAATGACATTCCTGGTACCTTTTCAACAAAAAAAAAAAATTCATCCACAACCATTAATGTTTTTGAAGTTTTTGTCCAGTATCTTTATATTTTTTAGAATTATTCCTTTACATTTGCTTTGTTACCTTTTTATGTCATTTTTTATGAGTCTTCTAGTATCTTTATCATGTGACAATTAATTTAATATTGTCATCTCAATTTTGCTTAGATATTACATTACCAATTTTTTTTAAAATGTGACAATAAATTATTTTTTAAAAATTGAAAATTAAAAATTAATTTTAAAAATCTAAAAATAAAGAATTAATTTTAAAAATAGAAAAAAATTTGAAATTAAGTTTTGAAATTTGTGAAATTATAAAATAATTTTAAAAATGAAATTACTTTGAAAAAATTTTTAAAAAAGAAATTAATCTTAAAAATTTTTAACAAATAAAAATAAATTTGAAAGTATTATAATGTCTACCCAATCATTGCCAACTCTAGCACAATACCTACTTGGTGAACACTTGTTACTACTCCAATAACGCCTATTATGTAACTTTTTTTTTCCATTTTTTAAATTAATTTAATATTTATTTCTAATTTTGAAGAATATTTTGATTTTAATTTATTTTTTTATAAATTTTTTCTATTTTTAGAAATTAATTTCGAATTTTATTCTACCTGTTAAAATTAATGTTTAAATTCTTAATATTTTTTTATATTTTTTAACTTAATTTCTAATTTTAAAAAATATTTAGAGTTTTTTTGTTCTTATGATTAATTTATAATTTTCAATAATTTTTAAAAAATAATTTATTATTACATTATTACAAATTTAGTGACATGACATTTGAGTTAACAAAATTAAAATGATGTAATGTTATATAAATTGTTTTGTGGGAAGGATAGTAAAAGACTTCTAGAAAAGAGTGTAAAAGGGTGATGAGGCGAGCATAGATGTTGGATTGAAAAAAAAAAAAAAAGGATAGCAAAAAATCTAGAAAGAGCTAAAGGTTATGGGCAACAATAAACAAAATACACCTAACAACACAATACTAGTCATCTTCCTCAAAATCATCAGTTTTCTTCATTTTTCCTAACATATTCTATGAGATCTATTATCTATATTACTAAAATCATAAGTTAAACTCAATACTCAATAGTAAATCAATATTCATAATTAGTTTAAATAATAAAATTAATATTGAATGCTATTTGTAGAACTAATTGATAAAGAAAATAAAAATAACAATGAAAAGAAAATCAAATATCTCAAATAACCTAATTAAGAAATAAAAATATATTGGATAAAAGAATTCTAATAAGTGTAAAAATAAAAATAAAATCTTAATTATATATAAAATAAGATTTTCTAAAATGCATCTGCTAAATTATTTCAACTACTATATAATACTCAAACTTTATTAATCAGTAAAAGGTCTTATATAATTAAGAACTAGCTTAGTTAATTGAATTTTTCTTCCCATTAGATTCTCATTCTAAGAGATGGAAAAGACAGAAATGTGGGAGTAGGGTTTTTAAGTGGGATTGATGCTTTTGTACCTTGATCCCATTTCACATGGCCAAGTTGATTGCATTAGATTTATCCTATAACTTGTTATTAAAGCATTAAGCTTTCTCATCAAATAGCATTTAAGGAATAGTGGAAATTGAACTCGTTCAGGAAACAAACTTCCAAAGAGAAGTAAGAAATTCAGTTGTTTAAGCAATTAGTTCAATCTCAAATCGGTTGTACTGGCAAGCACCAAGGTCAAGATCATCCACAATAGAACCTCATCAAAGTCCGATTCAAACAACCCAAAATTCAATTGAACCAAATATTAACAAGCTCCCAGAGGCTGCTGCTACAAGAAGGCAGGCAAAAGAGAGAACAAAACCCATGCTTCGAACTCCATCAAATTACAGACACTACCAAGAATATTGGATTCCATCTATTCAAGCACTATGTGCCTTAAATGATGGCTCTGGCTCTAAAGCTACCAGGGAGGTTTCACTTGCTCACAAAGTTAAGGACATGAATGATGAACATCGTGGAATGGGAGAAAATAATCTCACAAATCCCATAAGATGGAAAATCCCACTAGTGACTGCAACAATGCCAGCAATTATTATGTACATGCATACAGGACTAGAGGTAGTTGGTGGATTGGATGAACATGTGGGTGGTTCATTAGCATTGGAGACTGTTAACAACTCTTGGTTACGTATTACATTAGCATGGATTACATGGTACTTGGTTGGTATGGCTGTGGTAGAATTAATTAATTCCATGCTGAATAGGTTTAAATAGAACAAAAATTTTAGATTGCATGTTGTAGACCACGTTGGAATTCCAGTCAACTACAATTATACCTTGTAATGCAACCGCAATCATGGCTAATGCGGTTTGTGACATCCAGCACTATCGCAATGCAAATGCTGTAAACAAGTCTAGTAGCAAGTTGCAAACATGTCTAGTAACAAGTTGCATTTTGCAAACCTTGCATGGTATGCAAGATGAGATGCTTCATGTACAGTAACAAAATTTGATATGAAATAAGTTTGTATTAGGTCAGTATTTAAGAGCAACAATTGAATAAACATTAATGACTTAACACTTTTTGTAACTTTTCTGTGGCCAATTCACCTCTTTGGTTGTTTCTTTTTCTAACTTTTTGGTTATGACATTAAGCGTAGTTACCCATTCACAACTACAAAGACTTGCAGGAATATAATTATTAAGCGATCCATCTCAAAATAAATTTAGGATGACTAAGAAACAAATTATATTCATCACATTAATTAAGGATTTTTGAGTCCTATGTAAGACATACAATTAGGCATAAAAAGATTTTTACTTATAGATCTTAGAATTTTATGATTTTTATACAATAAGAAAAATAACTCACTTTAATAGGCTTAGAACTTTTTCAATCTTTGATAAAAAAAAAAATAATGGAGTATGGGTTCATCCTCTCGACTTCTCTTTTAATAATGAAAAAAAAGAAAAAAAAACATAAATCATTATGTTTTACTTCTAACAATAATTTGTATTATGTAAAAATTTTTTATTATTGTTGTCAAGAGTAGATAAAAAACAAAACTCTTTTTTATAACGACATTAGTCTCTCATTGAGATTTATCAATAGTTTTGACTTTTAACCTGTAAAGAGTTTCAATTAAGAGTCATGTTTCTTTATTTAATGAGATTTAAGCATTTAAATTACTTATAAAATTATTTATAATTTTATTAAATAGAGTAATATTTAATAAAATGTCCTTAAGTGCCATATAGGTCATTATTTTTCTTACGTTTGAACCTATCATCTTTTAATTTTTAATTTTTTTTCACTTCAATTATAAATTTAGACAGTATTTGTCAAATCTTTTCCCTATCTTTGTTATTGGTCCCAAAACTACTTAGAAGAGAAATATATAAGATTGTTAAAAACTAATATTTTAAAAATCATATTCAACTAATCAATTGGATTAATAAAATTGGAAATTAAACCTTAGTTTGGTTCAATTTGCTTTAAAAAACCAATGGGTTTCAAAAATCACAATTAAACCAATAAATTGGTCAACTAGATTATGAACTATTGAACGAGTCATAGTTTTCTTTGTTTTTTTTTTTTTTAATTTGGTTGCTTTGAAAAATTTTTGAAAAATTAAAGAAATAAGAAGTCACAGAATCAAATTACAAGAGATACAAATAATAGTCATTACTACAAAACTAAGAATCATGATATAAATTCTTTGTTTATATTTTAATTTTTTTGAAGATAAGATACACACAATTTCAAAATTTATTTATACCTTTATTTTTTTAATCATGAGTTATACAAATTAGAAAAATACAATATAACTTATGAGGAACGCGTTTTATGCATTTTGTTGTATGAAGTGTTGTCTTGCGACGAGCCTATTTGTAAATTCGGTTGGACAGAGTTTGGATGCTATGTCATGTAGTGAAAATCTAAATGAGAGCATTAACATCCTCAATATCACTTCTTTTTGTTTGTCAGCATTTTAAATTTGTGCAGGTTTTAGTTTTCATTTTATGCTGATTTTTTTAATTGTTATTGAAGGTGCTTGTTATATCAGACATCAAGAATGATCTAGGCTATTGGGGTAACGAACTTGCTGGACACAAATCTTGGAGAGTTGTAAGTCCTATATTGGTGTTTGAATGCAGCTTTGTTTGGAATCTATGTTGTTCTTTTTTCTAATGCTTACTGCATGATTTGTACTTAGATATGTAATAGGTTAAAAGAGGCTCACATTGTTGAGGAATTTGAAGCAAAAGTAAATGAAAAGGTGTGTAATTAGGTTGCAAGAAGTGTTTTTATCTTATTGCTTGTTAGAAAGTTTGAGTTCTGATTTTCAGTTGTGATGCTTATGCTTTGGCAGGTTGTGCGCTGCCTACGCCTTTAGAAAGAATTTTCTACGAAGAATTTTGAACAAGTGATCAAGTGTGGGAGGAGGTCTCAACAAAATGATCACTTGGGAGAACTTGCTATTACGCATCAGATTTATGACACGGTTGATGCTAAAGGAACTGAAGGAGCTATCTTTATTGGACTTAGTCAATCATGTGAGAGAAGATGAGCTAAGTAAGCCTTGGAGAGTTTGAGTGAATCAGTGAAAGACATGCAAGAGGCAAGTGAGCGAATTGGAGGAGCTTGAGAGAACGAGAGAGAGAGCACAAGAAAGCTTTACAAGTGAACTTATATTGAGAGAAAGGATTTGTGTTGTACAAATGAGAGGGGTGACCTATTTATAAAACTCAAAGAAAGTCCTAAAATGAAATATTCTTGGTATTTAGAAGGAGTATTCTAGATAAGCATTTAATATGTTCCCTTTTAGAATTCTCTAGGTAGTTATAGCACGTTCTGCAAGAAGTCTTTAGATGAAGATACTTCTGCATGCTTTTGGGACTTTTTGTAGGTAGCAAAGGGGTTGGATAATGTGGGCAGCCCGTAGAGGTTTAGTCTTGGCCCGAATTTTCACCTTAAGGATATGTGAATAGGTCGGATCAAGGTATCCTTGTGATAGCATGTAGATAGCAACAGCAACGCATACGGACATCATTAGCATTGCGTGCATCACTGGCAAAGTGATCAGGAGATTAACTGTTTGATTGGGACATCATTATAAGTAGTTAATGAGTCATCCTTCCACACCAAATTCTATCTCTTGAGAACAAGTGTAGATTTTATTGCATATATTGAATAAATAATTGTAATTCACTATCATTGAAGTATGTGACTGTAGTGCATTCTCATTGAATATTCAATTAGAAAGGTACACTTAAGACATAACTAAATAATTTTGGCTAAATCAATAGCAAAAGTATTGTATAAATGAACTGACATGTTACCCCACTTTCTTTCCTTAATTAAGAAGTGTTACTTTTTAATTGAACCCACTTGCATTTGGTTTAATCTTTGAAAATTTATGTTACTTTTGTTGTCCTTTACCTTTTAGACATAGGTGTTTATACCTTAAATTAGTAAAATTCACGTATAGATGTCCATCTTTCTTTTTGTGTTTACCACACCTTATTATATTAGTAGTAAAACAAAGCTTTTGCTCAATAAAGTACACATATGACAAAACTCATTACTTTATTATTGAATTTGATCACACATTATTTATTTATTAGCAATATATGTCAGATCTTTCATTACACATTTTATCCTTTACCAATACAAATAGGAAATTCATGCAACAAACAATACACCTATAAATTCAAAAATAAAATAATGAATCTTATGACAATATTTGCAAAAAAAAAAAAAATCCCATATTGTGATCTTCCTATAGTTAAAAGCAAGAAAACCCTTCCACTAAATTAATGGTCCTACTAATAAAATTGATAACAAAAATTCAAGGAAATTTCCAAGCAACTTTTCCTTAAGTGTTCATTTGACTAAAGTATGGCATGTTTTCAATCAAGATAGAAGTTTCTTCTTTTTAGAGGTAGATTCTCAATGGTGAGCATAACTTTGCGAAGTTCACCAATCTTGAAATTGATACAAAACATAAGTTACTTTGTTGAAGCAATCTTCATAACCATTTGTATTATCATTATGTAATTTTCTTTAATAATAGGAAAAAATTCTACCCCAATAACTTCTATGTCAAAAGGTGTGTTCAAACATGAATTAGGTACAATGGCATACCATTAGGTTAACAATAATCCAAAAGCAACCCAAAAGTTAAAAAACAAAATGGTTGCATCCTAGTTGAATTCATCAAAGAGATTTTCTCTTGGATTATTCTTATGTCAAAAGGATTGCTACTATACATAAGGTAAAGGATAGAAAGTAAACCAACTTCAATAATTAGGGATTCCATTATATGTTTTGCAGTTAGTTTCATAGTGATCTCATTAACAGGTTTGATTATTTCAAATTAGTCATTTTGCTCAGTTTTGCCATACTTTATTAGTGCTTGTTAAGCATCTATCTACCTAGATAGTGGACAAAAAACACCACTTTTGGCCCATCAACCACAAAGTTGTGCAATAGCATGTGAGAAGGAACATAATGCATGAAAATTATCATACAATTTAACTTTAATTAAGTTTCAGTGAATATGGAAGAACCAATAAAGACAAACATGTTTTATGTAACTAATGACTTCTAATGTATAACATTAAAAAAAATAGCATGACTATTCACCTACCTATAAATGACAATTCCAAATACATTTAACAGTAAATTTGCTAATTTACTATGATTGGAAAGATATTATTACCAAAAACAATAAAGGAAAGAAAAACCAAAAATATTTTTACGAGAATACTTATAACTTTAGGGTTAGTCATCATATGCTAGTGTCAGGATTGTTTTGAGTAAGAATTAGAGAAAACATTACGCATGTCTAGAATATTGATACGAATCTTAATCATTAAAAGAATGCAATGGAAATGAAAATTAGCATCCTCATACTTGGATCATAAAGTCAAGCAATTTAACAAATGAATTTTTATAATCCTAGCTTCTTCATCAAAGATTTCCAAGCAACAACAATCTAAGTATAAATGAAATTTCAACATCAAATAATATTTTACAATGATTTAGAAGTTTTACAATTTAAAACCTACATTTAGGTTGCATATAGCTCCTTATTCCCCATTTTTCTATGCTACATGTAACTCCATTATATATTACACCCACTTAAGAGGCTCTTGGCATGACATGGTTATAAGAGGGTTGGACATAGTAATTAAGTTTTTTTTTTTTTGAATTTTTATTTAATAGGTGAGTTATTTTTTTTATGACTTCATGTGTTATACCTATTCCTTATAATCATATGACTTGATGTTAAAAAAAAAAAAAAAGAGAGGCTCTTAGCGTACAAAGGTCATGCTATTGTTCAAGAGATGGTTAATGAGGTGGGAAAATAGTTATTAAGTGATGCTTTTAATTAGGTTTTAAGAATTTAAGAAATGAAACAACTTTACTTTGCAATATGTATTTTTTTTTAAGTTAATCACAACAAGTTGAAATGAAGGTAAATGTTTTAAATCCTAAAAAGAACATGAAAACACACAAGAGAGATAATGGAGATTAGAGTTTGATGGTACTCGGGGGAAGAATTTCATGGCTAATAGGTAGGAAGAAATTGGTTTACCAACTTTTCAAAGCCCTACAATTAAAAAAATGTATAACCTTGCCAACATATAGCAGTTAGCAAATTGTTTCTAACAAAAAAACAAAGAATAAAAGAAAGTTAAACTTCAGTCAAAAGTCATTGACCACTTACCTTAAAAATGCCACCAACATCCCAAGAGGGTTCTTTGTGCAATAAACTTATGCTCACACAAATAGATTAGTATCTTGTAATAAGAATCACACTCTGCCTTTGGCTTTCACAAATTTTTAGGACTAAATCTTCATAATCTTATTTTTGCTTATCAAACACCTAAACTCTCTCAATAATACAATTTGTTGGATGGTTGAGATTCAACGTCTAAGCATACTCGGAGTACTAATTTTGGGTAGCTAAGATTTTCACTAGCGGTAAGCGCCCACCCTATTGCGATTATGATGCTTCTAGAGCCTAGACACTAGAATTCGTATAGTAGATTACCTTAATGTTGGAAGAATGGTTCCCTCAGATGAAAAGTATCCAAACAGAACCCACAAAAAATCTTAAAAATCTACTAATTATCCAGTGGACAGACAAAAAAATAAAAAGAGGGGAGGGCATTGAATTGTCACACCACCTCTGCCTCTTTCACAACGCACACATAGACCTACACACATCCTTTCCTACAAAAGCATGCCTCCATTGGCATGGCCACTGCCTCCACGCATACCAGCACCAACTACTTCTCTATTTCTAGCAAAAAACTCAACTCAGCATTATTTGTGTGTCTACATGGAAAAAGAACAAATAATTGGGGTACCATTTTCTTCTACAGGAACCCATGAAGGATAAACATTATGTTAACCAAGAGGGCCAAAGATCGAAAGTATACATATAAATTCACTTAACCTGCTAGTTGATCAGTAAGATATTAGCTTGATCAACTGGTAACATTGTACCATTCATAAAGATCCTATGGAATATGATCCTACGTTCTTCCAGACTATTGTTAGTCTTGCTAACTGTGTTTTGTGCTAATCTAATGGCTTTGAAATAATTTCTTTGCTTTTCTTTCTTCTGTTTTTTTTTTCATTGCAGTACAATGACTATTTCCTTCTTGACCAGAAGGTTTAAAATGCGCATCATGAGCATTACTGCTGCTCCAGTCATTTTTGGTCATTGGGGCTAATGCAGCCGTAATTGCCGGTAATGTGATTTTAATTTTGGGTTATGCACCACAATTACTGATGTGAACCACTATTTAACATCATGCATGTAAATAGATGCCTAAGACTATTGTCAATCTGGGTTTTAGTGACCACTAGTTTAGGAGCTTGTTTGTTCCTATTACAATTAATATGACTAGTTTTAACCTTGTGATCTTTTTGATGATTTATACAATTTGTATGGGGCAGCCTTATAGTTCTAAGGGACGAAGCTAATACCTTTAGCACATGTGGCAGCTAATGAGTCACAGTCATGATAGGAAAAAATGCCTTTTCTGGTAAAATACTGGAAAATAGGTACTATTCTTTTTTTTTTTGTGGGAAACTTGTACGATCTGTCACTTTGTCAAAATCTCATGATAGGCTAATGAGAGTATTTGTCAATTTATTTTACTCAAATTTAAGTATTAATTATTCCTTTTTAACATGGTACAGGAGCAAGAAAAGACTATAGAATTTCATGGATACACTGGCAAACCAAGTTACTTAGTGTGGTCTGGCTCATAAAGTGAAAGGCGGGCAGTTTTTGTGGATGAAGTGAAGTGCATTGGATGTTTATAGTGTGCTTTATTTGCAGAGAAGACATTTGCTATTGAAATTGTTTATGGAAGAGCGAGGGTTGTCGAACAATGGGCTAATCCAGAATGCAAAATTCAAGCGGCCATAGAAACTTGTCCTGTTGATTGAATCTCATAAGATAGTAGTTTTCCCTTATCGCGGAATTAATTTTGTCTTCTAACTTACCAAGATAGAGGTTGGCTTCCAATTTGTTACTTGTTGAAAGGTTGGGTTGGTCTGTTTATGCAGCTGAGCTTGTTCAAATTCTAAGTTGTCAAACAAAGCAAACTAAAGTCTATATGAAGCGACAAAATAAAATTCTTGTGAAACAACAATGTAGTGTCAACTACAAGGATATCTATCCTATACTTCAGATGATAACTAATAAGAAACATAAAAAAGCCAGAGTTTGCTGGTTTACCCTCTTTTATTGCATAGACCATAATTTGTGAGTCATTCACTTAATCCAGTGTTAATGCAGAAGACTAAAGAAAAGGAGTCATGTTCTCATGTAGTGCTCCTTTAATAATGACGAAGGTTAAACCTAGAATGCCATGTTCTTTTATCAACATTCAGGATTATGGAGAGGTCAGAATTACTGGCACTGGAGTTCTTGATGTCAAAGCAGCCACGTGGGAATGTACAAGTTAGAGCTGGCAACTTAACCAGCACACCTGTCTCCGATGTATTTGGTGATGCCAAAAAGTTTCAAACCAGATTTTTTAATAAACTGAACAAAGTCGTGGTGATGCCTCTATACTATCTCTTACAAGTTTCAGCAGTACATGATAACATTTGTTTGGGTTGTTAAAATAATAACAGTAACATGTTTAATATAAGGTGATATTGTGTTGTGTGTAATATGTGTTTTTGGTGGAAGCATTCCTGCGTGGGGCAGCAGTAATGACCCTGTAAAATTAGTGACTCCAAGAGAACTTCTGTAAATCCCAAATTTCATTGGTACGGACTAGTAACTTGCTAGCTCTTATTTGTGAAATTAGAAATTAAGTTTTAAAAATTGTGAAATTATAAAATAATTTTAAAAAATGAAATTACTTTGAAAAGAGTTTTAAAAAAAGAAATTAATCTTAAAAAGTTCTGACAAATAAAAATTAATTTGAAAATATTATAACGTCTACCCAATTATTGCCAACCCTAGCACAATACCTACTTCGCGAACACTTGCCACTACTCCTCCAATGACGCCTATTATGTAATTTTTTTTCTATTTTTTTAAATTAATTTAAAATTTATTTCTATGTTTAAAATTAATTTCTAATTTTTAAGAATTTTTCAAATTTAATTTATATTTTTTAAAGTTTTTTATATTTTTAGAAATTAATTTATAATTTTATTCTACCTGTTAAAATTAAATTTTAAATTCTTAAGATTTTTATATTTTTTATATAATTTTCAATAATTTTTTAAAAAATAATTTATTATTACATTATTACAAATTTATTGACATAACATCTGAGTTAACAAAATTAAAATGATTATATAAATTGTTTTGTGAGAAGGATAGTAAAAGACTATTAGAAAAAAGAGTAAAAGGGTGATGAGGCGATCGTATATGTTGGTTTGAAAAACAAAAAAAGGATCATCAGGCAACAATAAACAAAATACACCTAACAACAACACAATACTAGTCATCTTCCTCAAAATCATCAATTTTCATCATTTTTCTTAACATATTCTATGAGATCTATTATTTATATTACTAAAATCATAAGTTAAACTCAATACTCAATAGTAAATCAATATTCATAATTAGTTTAATTAATAAAATTAATATTGAATCCTATTTGTAGAACTAATTGATAAAAAAAATAAAAATAACAATAAAAAGAAAATCAAATATCACAAATAACCTAATTAAGAAATAAAAATATCTTGGATAAAAGAATTCTAATAAGTGTAAAAATAAAAATAAAAATAAAAATAAAATCTTAATTATATATAAAATAAGATTTTCTAAAATACATCTGCTAAATTATTTCAACTACTATATGATACTTAAACTTCATTAATTAGTAAAAGGTCTTATATAATTAAGAACTAGCTTAGTTAATTGAATTTTTCTTCTCATTAGATTCTCATTCTAAGGGATGGAAAAGACAGAAATGTGGGAGTTTTAAGTGGGATTGATGCTTTTGTGCCTTGATCCTATTTCACATGGTCAAGTTGATTGCATCGGATTTATCTTATATCTTGTTATTAAAGCATTTAGCTTTCTCATCAAACAGTATTTAAGGAATAGTGAAAATTGGAACTCGTTCAGAAAACAAACTTCCAAAAGGAAGCAAGAAATTCAGCTGTTCAAGCAATCAGATCAATCTCAAATTGGTTATACCGGCAAGCACCAAGGTTAAGATCATCCACAATAAAACCTCATCAAAGTCTAATTCAGGCAACCCAAAATTCAACCAAACCAAATATTAACAAGCTCCAAGAGGCTACTGTTACAAGAAGGCAAGCAATGGAGAGCACAAAACCCATGCTTCGAACTCCATCAAATTACAGACACTACCAAGAATATTGGATTCCATCTACTCAAGCACTATGTGCCTTAAATGATGGCTCTGGCTCTAAAGCTACCAGGGAGGTTTCACTTGCTCACAAAGTTAAGGACATGAATGATGAACATCATGGAATGGGAGAAAATAATCTCACAAATCCCATAAGATGGAAAATCCCACTAGTGACTGCAATAATGGCAGCAATTATTATGTACATGCACACAGGAATAGAGGCAGTTGGTGGATTGGATGAACATGTGAGTGATTCATTAGCATTGGAGACTGTTAACAGCTCTTGGTTACGTATTATGTTGGCATAGATTACATGGTACTTGGTTGGTATGGTTATGGTAGAATTAATTAATTCCACACTAAATAGGTTTAAATGGAACAAAAATTTTAGATTGCAGGTTGCAAACCACACTAGAATTCCAGTCAACTGCAATTATACCATGTAATGCAACCACAATCATGGCTAATGCGGCTTGTGACATCCAGCACTATCGCAATGCAAATGCTATAAACATGTCTAGTAGCAAGCTGCAAACATGTCTAGTAACAAGCTGCATTTTGCAAACCTTGCATGGTATGTAAGACGGGATACTTCAAGTACTGTAACAAAATTTGATATGAAATAAGTTTGTATTATATTAGTATTTAAGAGCAACAATTGAATAAACATTAATGACTTAACACTTTTGATATGTTTTACTTCTAACATTAATTTGTATTATGTAAAAAGTTTTTATTATTGTTGTAAAGATTAGATAAAAAAACAAAACTCTTTTTTATAAAGACATTAGTCTCTCATTGAGATTTATTAATAGTTTTGACTTTTAACTTGTAAAGAGTTTCAATTAAGAGTCATGTTTCTTTATTTAATGAGATTTAAGCATTGAAATTACTTATAAAATTATTTATAATTTTATTAAATAGAGTAATATTTAATAAAATGTCCTTAAGCGCCATATAGGTCATTATTTTTCTTACATTTGAACCTATCATCTTTTAATTTTTAATTTTTTTTCACTTCAATTATAAATTTAGATAGCATTTGTCAAATCTTTTCCCTATCTTTGTTATTGGTCCCAAAACTACTCAAAAGAGAAATATGTAAGATTGTTAGAAACTAATATTTTTTAAACTATATTCGACTAATCAATTGAATTAATAAAATTGGAAATTAAACCTTAGTTTGGTTCAATTTGCTTTAAAAACCCAATGGGTTTCAAAAATCACAATTAAACCAATAAATTAGTCAATTAGACTATGAACTATTGAACGAGTCATAATTTTCTTTTTTGAAAAAAAATTTGGTTGCTTTGAAAAATTGTTGAAAAATTAAAGAAACAAGAAGTCACAAAATCAAATTACAAGAGATACAAATAATAGTCATTACTACTAAACTAAAAATCATGATATAAATTCATTTTTTATATTTTAATTTTTTTGAAGATAAAAGACACACAATTTCAAATTTTATTTACTCTTTTATTTTTTTTAATCATGAGATATACAAATTAGAAAAATACAATATAACTTATGAGAAAATGACTAATAAAGGAAGAAAAGAAATTTAGTTTGCTATAAGTGATCTTATATAGATTATCTTCAAAAAGAAAAATTTTCAAGAAAAAAAAGGGTTTTCTCCTTAGCCCAACGCGTCGTCGTCCTCCTCCTCCTCCTCCTCCACATACATCCAGGGAGGCTCTTATCTCTTCATCACTGGAAGAAATCTGCTGCAGTGGGCCCTGTGGCATCTCGCTCTCCTCTGTATTTTCGACTCTGATCCTTACACCCACTATCGTTGCCAAAGCCTCACTCTGGTCCAATCTCCAATCAATCCCTTCCCTCTAGTTTACCATTCCTCGAGAAGACACGTCGTCGGGTCGTGAAGAAGTCAGAATCCAGCATTTCAACGACACAGAAAAGCTCAGGTTGAAGATTACTAACTAACATCTTAGGGATTGCTTCGTTGGCCTCTAGGATGCTTCTTCCTCCAAATTTGTCTAACCGTGATCGCTGCGCTCTCGACCGCCTCCTTGCTGCAAGGTTCCATTCCTCGTAATACTCACGCACACACAAAACTGCACGTGTTCGGGTTTTGAGTTAATGAACTATGATCTACATGACCAGTGGAATTACGCAGAGTCAACTGGGGAAAGATGTTGGTATTGAAGGAAACAACTTGTATTATGTAATGAGGACCCTTGAATGTCGCGGGTTGATTATGAGGCAACCTGTGGTTGTGAAGAAGTCCAAAGAAGTCGAGAATGGTTCGACTGTGACTACCAGCTATGCAAAGCATTTAGGTGTTTAACAGAGGTTTGAGATTGAAAAGTGTGTAGATGGTGAACAATATGGGGACACGACCAAAGATGGAGATGGTTTGCATGTGAGAGATTTTGTACTAGCTATGACAGTTATTTGTGAGAATCTTGAACAAGCTAATGACAAGGTGAATGTTTTGACTGAATAACGCCACAGGTAGTAATAGTTTAGGAAGACAATTTTTTACTAACTAACGTTATGCATTTTGTTGTGTGACGCATTGTCTTGCGACGAGCTTATTTTAAGTTTGGTTCGGGCAGGATGGCCATAATGCCAAGAGATGCATGATACTTCTCCCTGAGCCAAAGAAGGCACTCAATGACATAGTAAAAACAAGCGGTGCAGTCAAAGCTGAGAAGAAGGAGAAAGCTATCTTCCAACCAGTTCAAAAGAAGGAATATAAAGCTAAAAGTGAGGTGGCTAATATAGCTAAAATTGCACTCAAAGCTGACTATAAGGATAAGCAGTGGATCCTTAACAGTGGATGCACTTCACACATCATGGGAGATAAGAGTAAATTTTCAAAGCTAAACAAGTCAAGATAAGGTAGAGTCAAGTTTGGCAATGATGATTCACTCAACATCAGTGGTCAGGGGTCAGTAAACATTAGAAGAGGAAAGCTGAAAGATGTTCTGCATGTTGAAGGACTTAGATATAATCCAACATCTGTCAGCAAACTATGCAATAAAGACCATAAGGTAATATTAACAAAAACAGGTTGCCAGGTAAAGAGTAAAGAAGGCAATACTGTTGCAGCTACAGCTGGAAATTTACATATGATTGATAAAGAAAGAGATCCTCTTGCAACTAAGACTGTGCAAGAAAAAAAGCCAAAGAAAATATGGATCAGTGCTCATTAAGAAAATCAGATCATAGGTGACCCATCAACAGGAGTTACAACAAGAAGAAGAATTGTGGGAGCTACTGCTTTACTCTCACAAGTTGAACCTAAATCTGTTGAAGAGGTTACACAAGATCTAACTAAATCTCTATCCACAGAGCTGTTTGAAAAGCACAGATTGATTCTATCTATGCAAATGCCTCCTCAAGCCTGAAATTCATGTGAATCCTCCATCTTCACTTTATGAGTTTTTCAGATTTGTAATTGGTTGGCAAAGGGGGAGAGAAGCAACAGTGCAGGGGGAGCTATTAAGAAAGGGAAAGTGCATATTTAGGAAGAGTTGAAACTGCTGCATAGTAGCTTTTGTTATGAGTGTTGCCAACAATTACAAAGGGGGAGATTATTGTTCCCATAGCCTTATATGGGTTGTAATTGTTGTCAACTAGGTTTAAGTGTGCAAGAAAGTAAAGCCACATGGAAGGGTAAGAAGGAAAATCCACATGGAAGGCCAAGAACGTAAATCCGCATGAAGGGGCAAGAAAGTAAATCTACTGCATAAGGGCAAAAACTTAAATCTGCCACATAAGCCTTATTAGGGTTTCATGGAAGAGATATATAAAGACCTTGGAAGACAAAAATAGGGCAAGGCCAACACAATTGCATACACGGCAAGAAGAGAGGGTAAATAGCATAAACACAAATAGTGAGCTTGGAAAACACGAGAAACCATTCAACCAAGGAGACAAGAAAGGCCAACACAATTGAATACACGACAAAATACAAGAGGAAAGGCCAACACAATTCAATACACGGCAAAAAACCAAACCTTACACAAAAGAACACCACCTGCAAAAGAAAAGAGTAGCCGTCAAGAAACAGTCCGTCATGAACAGCGTAGTCGTCAAGTGAACAATAGCCGTTGTGCACAGTAGTGACAAAATTGGGGGCTGAACGAAGATACCAATAGCAACAAAAAAAGAAACCTAATGAAGGGAGAGTGAAAGAGGAGATGGTAGGGATGAACAAAGAACAACCATTGAGAGAGAGAAAGACAGTCGACAACTAAACTGAATGAAGAGAGCAATCGTTGGCCAAAACACGAGAGAGATAAAACACAGCCATTGGAGGGGAGAGAGAAACCCGACAACCAGACTAGAGGAGTTGATGGGAAGGAGAGAAAGAGAAACCCGACAGCCAAACTAGAGGAGTTGATGGGAAGGAGAAAGAGAGAGAAATTTGGTGAGACAGAGAGAGACGGACGGAGAGAGACACCACCGGAAGAGCAGACAACAGATCTACGACAACGTGAGACAAACAAACAACACGGCAGAGAGAGAACTGTGAAACGAACGAAGAGAAACTCGCCACCGGCGGAAGGAGAGAGAAACCTGACGACCGATGAACAGTGACCAGCAGTAAAGGGAGAAAATCTGATACGGCCAAAGGAGGTGTGAAACAGACAGGTGAGGGCAGGCCATGAAATAGTAAAACCGTGAAACAAGGAGACAGGGAGACAGTGAGATGGTGAAAGCAGGAGTTGTGTGAAACAACGTAGAGAAGGAATTTGGCGAAGCATTCAACTCAACGTATTTCTAGACTTCTTCAAGAGAGGTTAGAGAGCATTGCAGTGAACTTTTAAGTGACAGTGGAGTAGCCTTTCAATTCAACAGAGGTAAGACAAGTTAGAAGAAGGGTAGACACAATAAGTAACACTCTTTTTATTGTACTTGCTTAGTAATTGCAATAGTGAAAGGAGCAGAGAATTAAAGACATTCATTGTAACCTGTATTCACAAGTATAGTGGATAGTCTTGGTAAGGGAGAGTCCCTAGCACCGTGGATGTACGTCACATTGACAAAACCACGTAAATCTCGTGTGTCCGTAATTTGCTTTACGTTATGTGTTTGAATTGAGTTGTGAACGCAGCTAAAGTATCAGCCAACCCATAACCTAACGAAGACCTAAACAAGAACATCTGTACTGTCCATTAGGCTAGGTGTCTAAAAGGTGACCTTGGGGGCTATTGTGATTAGAATGTAGCAATAGATCTACCTTAGTCGAGTATGAGAAAGAGTTCACTTTTAAGAAGAGATTGAAATTGTTCACTTACCTGCGAATTGCGAATTGTGGTGATACTAATTCACCCCCCTCTCAGTATAACAAACTAGTAGATCCTAGGAAGAAGTTGGGAACTTCATCTTTCTTTTGTTTTTTTGTTTTTTTCTCTTTGCAGTCTGATAGCTATTTCCTTCTTGACCAAAATCTTTAAAATGTGCATCATGAGCATTACTGTTGTTCCAGTCATTTTTGGTCATTACGGCTAATGCAGCCGTAATTGCTGGCAATGTGACTGCAATTTTGGGTTATGCACCACAATAGTTGATGTGAACCACTATTTAACATCATGCATGTAAACAAATGCCTAAGACTACTGTCAATCTGGGTTTTAGCGACCACCAGTTTAGGAGCTTTTTTTTTCCTATTACAATTAATATCACTACTTTCAACCTTGTGATCTTTTTGATGATTTATACAATTTGTATGGGGCAGCCTTATAGTTCTAAGGGACAAAGCTAATATCTTTAGCACATGTGGTAGCTAATGAGTCACAGTCATGAGGACAGAAAAAAATGCCTTTTCTGGTAAATACTAGAAAATGGTTACTATTCTTTTTTTTTTTTTTTGTGCGAAACTTGTAGGGTCTGTCACTTTGTCAAAATATCACGATAGGCTAATGAGAGCATTTGTCAATTTAATTTACTCAATTTAAGTATTAATTATTCCTTTTTAACATGGTATAGGAGCAAGAAAAGACTACAGAATTTCTTGGATACACTGGCAAACCAATATACTCAGTGTGGTTTGGCTTGGAAAGTGAAAGGCGGACAGTTTTTGTGGATGAAGTGAAGTGCATTGGATGTTCAAAGTGTGCTTTATTTGTAGAGAAGACATTTGCTATTGAAACTATTTATGGAAGAGCGAGGGTTGTCGAACATTGGGCTGATCTAGAATGCAAAATTCAAGCAACCATAGAAGCTTGTCCTATTGATTGTATCTCATAAGACATTAGTTTTCCCTAATTGCGGAATTAATTTTGTCTTCTAACTTAACAAGATAGAGGTTGGCTTCCAATTTGTTACTTGTTGGAAGGTTGGGTCAGTCTGTTTATGTAGCTAAGCTTGTTCAAATTCTAAGTTGTCAAATAAAGCAAACTAAAGTCTGTATGAAGGGACAAAATAAAATCTTGTGAAACAACAATATAGTGTCAGCTACAAGGATATTTATCCTATACGTCAAATGATACCTGATAAGAAACATAAAAGTGCCAAAGTTTGCTGGTTTACCATCCTATATTGCATAGACCATAATTTGTGATTCATTCACTTAATCCAACGTTAGTGCAGAAGACTGAAAAAAAAGAGTCATGTTCTCAAGCAGTTCTCCTCTAATAATGACGAAGGTTAAACCTAAAATTCCATGTATAAGAGCACCATGCATCAAGTGCAAAATTTCATGGATTCATGTTTGGATATGTGCATGTGCATGTGTTTTTATATATATTAGAACCAACTTCAGAGATACTAGAGTGCTCGATGAAACTCTCTTAAATCATAATCTTATTGTTCTTTTATTATCAACATTCAGGATTATGGAGAGGTCAGAATTACTGGCACTAGAGTTCTTGATGTCAAAGCAGCCACATGGGAATGTACAAGTTGGAGCTGGTAACTCAACCAGCACACCTGTCTCTGATGTATTTGGTGACACCCAAAAGTTTCAAACCAGATTTTTTAATAAATTGAACAAAGTTGTGGCTCAAAACTCTTAGGTAATGCCTCCATACTATCTCTTACAGGTTTCACCAGTGCATGATAACATTTGTTGGGGTTGTTGAAATAATGATAGTAACATGTTTAATATAAGGTGATATTGTGTTGTGTGTAATATGTATTTTTGGTGGAAGCATTCCTACATGGGGCAGCAGTAACGACCTTGTAAAATTAGGGACTCCAAGAGAACTTCTATAAATCCCAAATTTCATTGCTACAAACTGTTAACTTTCTTGGCCTTATTTGAATGATCAGTCAAAACTTTTTCTATAATCTGTTATCATCATTGCATATACTGAAGTTCCCGACTTCTCCCTAGGATCTATTAGTTTGTGATACTGAGAAGGAGGTGAATCAGTATCACCATAATTCACAATTCATAGGTAAGTGAACAACTTTAATTTCTTCTTAAAAGTGAACTCTTTCTCAGACTCGATTAAGGTAAATCTATTGCTACCTACTAATCATAATAGTCCCCAAAGTTACCTTTTAGACACCTTGCCTAATAGACAATATGGATGTTCTTATTTAGGTCTTCATTAGGTTATGGGTTGGCAGATACTTTAGCTGCGTTCACAACTCAATTCAAAGCACAAAATGTAAAGCAAATTAAGGACACACGAGATTTAAGTGGTTCCATCAATGTGACGTACATCCATGGTTGTAGGGACTCTCCCTCTACTGAGACTATCCACTATACTTATGAATACAGGTTACAATGGATGTCTTTATTTCTCTATTATTTTCAATATTGCAATTACTAAGCAAGTACAATACAAAGAGTGTAACTTACTATGTCTACCCTTCTTCTATCTTGTCTTGTCTCTGTTAAATTGAAAGGCTGCTCCACTACCACTTTGAAATTAACCGCAACGCTCTGTAACCTCTCTTGAAGAAGTCTGAAAATATGTTGAGTTCAATGCTTTGCAGAATTCCTTCTCTACGTTGTTTCACATAACTCCTGCTTTCACCGTCTCACTATCTCCCCATCTCCTCGTCTCACAGCTTTACTGTTTTACGGCTCGCCTGTCCGTTTCTCTCTCTTGCTATCCAGCCATATTTCTCTCTCTTCTCACCGAATTTCTCTCTCTTCACCAGATTTCACTTTTCCGTTCACCCACTTGGTCGGATTTCCTCCCTTTTCTGCTGGTAGTCTACTTTTCTTTGTCCTGCCATCCAACCTTCTTCTCCCATTCCCGGTTTTCTTTCCCGTCGATCGGTTTCTCTGTTTTTTCGACTATCTGTTTCTCTCTCTTCCAACGTCTAGCCGCCTGATCTCTCTCACACATTCCCGATCTGGTCTTGTCTCACCCGTTCCAATTCGGATCTGGTCTCCTTCACGATTTTGCTACACAACTTCGCTCCCTTTCTCTCCTTCCCATTGACTCTTTCTCTCTCTCGACGGTTCTGTTTTTGCCGACGGTTCTCTCTTAGTAAGGTGATATATCCTTTACATTGAAAATAAGATTAATATTCAAGTCATTAGGCAAATTAACTAAATATGTTTTAGGTCTAAGTTCTTTAATGATGGAATGGCAACTTATAGCTCAACACTCCTCTTATAACAACCCCTAACACATTACAAATAATTGTGAACATTATGTTAAAGTAAAGATGCCTTAAACAAGAGTTTCACTAATTTGCTTTTTAATGTCATTGAAAGCTATAACAGTTCTATTAAATCATTGAAATTCTCCCTTCTTCAAACAATTAATGATAAGGGTCATAATAATATTAAATCCCTTAATTACCTTTTATAAAAAGAGGCCAAGCTATAGAAACTATAGGCATTGATAACATATTTGGGCTCATGTCACTTTTAAATGGTTATAACATTTTCAAAATTAATAGTTATACCTTAGACATAAACCATAAAACCTAATAATAACATCTTAGACTAAAAAAATGAATACTTCTTAATGTTAACATTAAATTTAACTTCTCTAAGGGTGAGGAAAATTGGCTTTAAATGGCCTAAGTACTCTTCTTGAAATTTACTATAAACAAGGATATCATCAAAATAGATTACTACGAACTTATCTACAAATAACTTAAAGATATGGGTCATAATCTTTATAAAGGTATTAGAGTATTAGATAATCAAAAAGATATAACTAACCACTTATATAACTCATCTTGTGTTTTAAATGCAGTATTCTAATAATCATTAGGTTCGAATCTAGTGGTACTCACTAAAAACGCTTATCTTAAAATGCCAACTAGAACTAGTCAACATGTCCAACATATCCCATAAATGAAAAACTTGACCTTAATAGTAATCTTGTTAATAACTCTATTATTAACACAAATCTTCCATGAACCCTTTTTTCTTAGGATTTAACAAAATAGGAACAACATAAAAACTTAAAACTATAACAAACAAAACCCTTAGAAAATAGTTATTCTACTTGTCTATTTAACTTCTTACATTCATTAAGGATCATTGTATAATGTAGAAGATTAGGTAGATGTGAATCAGAAACTAAGCCAATGGCAAGTTGTATATCTTTTATGAGTTGTAACTTGCTAGGAAAATCATTGAACATGATGTCTACAAAATCATTTTATAACCAATCAAGTGAAATATGGAAATCAACTCTAGATACATTAGATAGTGAATTTAATTTTTTGACAACAATAATTACCAAGTAATCATTAATTTCTAACTCTTTTGAAAGTCTTATAATTTAAAATATAAAGAACTTTTGTAGTAGAAACAAAGTAAGAAGATATGGAATTTGGCTTAGTGTCTTTCACAGCAGTCTTTAGGAGATTTAAGATTTACACTTAAAGATTTACATGTTTTTCCTACTATGATTGATTGCATTAAGGTGATAAAGCCCAAAATGACCTAAAAGGATATGGGTTACATCTATAGGTAAGATATCATAATAAACCTCATGCTTATAATTATCTAATTGAATGAGAACTCAACATTGTTGTGATTAGTAAGGTAATTTTCTTAATTTAAGTCAATAAAAAAGGTTGCAAATGTGGTTATGTCTTAAAATTCAACCTAGGAAGAGTAGGCTTAGCAATGACATTCATGGTACTTTTTCAACAAAAAAAAAAATTCATCCACAACTTTTAATGTTTTTGAGATTTTTGCCTAATATCTTTATATTCTTTAGAATTATTCCTTTACATTTGTTTTGTTACCTTTTTATGCCATTTTTCATCAGTCTTCTAGTATCTTTATCATGTGACAATTAATGTAATATTGTCATCTCAATTTTGCTTAGATATTACGTTACCAATTTTGTGAAAATGTGACAATAAATTATTTTTAAAAAATTATAAATTATAAATTAATTTAAAAAATCTAAAAATAAAGAATTAATTCTAAAAATAGAAAACATTTATAGAAATAGAAAGAATAGAAATTAGGTTTTAAAATTTGTGAAATTATAAAATAATTTTTAAAATATGAAATTACTTTGAAAAAAAATTTAAAAAAAGAAATTAATCTTAAAAAGTTCTCACAAATAAAAATTAATTTGAAAATATTATAACGTCTACCTAATCATTGCTAACTTTAGCACAATACCTACTTGGCAAACACTTGTTACTACTCCTCCAATAACACCTATTATGTAATTTTTCTATTTTTTTATATTAATTTAAAATTTATTTCTAATTAAGAATTTTTCAAATCTAATTTATTTTTTTGAAAAATGTTTCTATTTTTAGAAATTAATTTAGAATTTTATTCTACCTGTTAAAATTAAAGTTTGAATTCTTAAGATTTTTTTATATTTTTTAAATTAATTTCTAATTTTAAAAAATATTTAGAGTTTTTTTGTTTTTAAGATTAATTTTGTATTTGTCAATAATTTTTAAAGAATAATTTATTATTACATTATTACAAATTTATTGACATGACATCTAATTTTATGAAATGCATCTTCTAAATTATTTTCACTATTGTATGATACTCAAACTTCATTAATTAGTAAAAGGTCTTATATAATTTAGAACTAGCCAAGTTGATTGCATCAGATTTATCTGATAACTTGTTATTAAAGCATTTAGCTTTCTCATCAAACAATATTTAAGGAATAGTGAAAATTGGAACTCGTTCAAGAAACAAACTTCCAAAGAGAAGCAAGAAATTTAGTTGTTCAAGCAATTAGATCAATCTCAAATTGGTTGTACTGGCAAGCACTAAGGTCAAGATCATCCACAATAGAACCTCATCAAAGTCTGATTCAAGCAACCTAAAATTCAATTGAACTAAATATTAACAAGCTCCAAGAGGTTCCTGCTACAAGAAGGTAGGCAATGGAGAGCACAAAACCCATGCTTCGAACTCCATCAAATTACAGACACTACCAAGAATATTGGATTCCATCTACTCAAGCACTACGTGCCTCAAATGATGGCTCTGGCTCTAGAGCTACCATGAAGGTTTCACTTGCTCACAAAGTCAAGGACATGAATGATGAACATCATCGAATGGGAGAAAATAATCTCACAAATCCCATAAGATGGAAAATCCTAATAGTGACTACAACAATGGCAACAATTATTGCGTACATGCACACAAAACTAGAGGCAGTTGGTGGATTGGATGAACATGTGGGTGGTTCATTAGCATTGGAGACTATTAATTGCTCTTGGTTACGTATTATGTTAGCATGGATTACATGGTACTTGGTTGGTATGGTTGTGGTAGAATTAATTAATTCCACACTGAATAGGTCTAAATAAAACCAAAATTTTAGATTGTAAGTTACAGACCACACTGGAATTCCAATCAACTGCAGTTATACCATGTAATGCAACCGTAATCATGGCTAATGTGGCTTGAGACATCCAGCATTATCGCAAGGCAAATGCTGTAAACATGTCTAGTAGCAAGCTACATTTTGCAAACCTTGCCTGGTATGTAGGACGGGATACTTCAAGTACTGTAAAAAAATTTGAAATGAAATAAGTTTTTCTTTTTTGTGGGAAACTTGTAGGGTTTGCCTGAAATTCCTTACTTCTCCCTAAGATCTTCTAGTTTGTGATACTAAGAGGGGGGTGAATCAGTATCACCACAATTCGCAATTCGCAGGTAAGTAAACAACTTCAATCTCTTCTTAAAAACGAAATCTTTCACAGACTCAACTAAGTTAGATTTATTGCTACCTACTAATCACAATAGTCCCCAAAGTCATCTTTCAGACACCTTGCCTAATAGACAATACGGATGTTCTTGTTTAGGTCTTCGTTAGGTTATGGGTTAGCTGATACTTTAGCTGCGTTCACAACTTAATTCAAAACACAGAACGTAAAGCAAATTAAGGACACACGAGATTTACGTGGTTCTGTCAACATGACGTACATCCACGGTGGTAGGGACTCTCCCTCTACCAAGACTATCTACTATACTTATGAATATAGGTTACAATGGATGTCTTTAGTTCTCTGCTCCTTTCATTATTGCAATTACTAAGCAAATACAATACAAAGAGTGTCACTCACTGTGTCTACCCTTCTTCTAACTTGTCTTGTCTCTATTGAACTGAAAGGTTGCTCCATTGTCGCTTAGAAGTTCACCGCAACACTCTCTAACCTCTCTTGAAGAAGTCTGGAAATACATTGAGTTCAATGCTTCGCTGAATTCCTTTTGTAGGTTGTCTCACACAATCCTGCTTTCACTGTCTTACGATCTCACTCGTCTCCTTGTCTCACGATCTCACTATCTCACGACTCGTCTATCCGTTTCTCTCTCTCTCTCTTCTCGTCGGATTTCTCTCTCTTTCCACTGGATTTCTCTCTCTTCACTGGATTTCACTTTTCCGTTCACCGTTGAGTTTCTCTCTATTCCCATCGGTCTGCTCTAATTTGGCCATCAGGTTTCTCTCTCCTTCTTATCTGGTCGTATAGGTCTTTGCCGTCCACCCACTTTCAACCATCCAGCTGTGTCGGGTTTCTCACTCTGATGGACAGGTTTTTCACTCTCTCGTCACCTTCCTCAACCGCCTTTCAGCCGAATTACGTTCAATGTTCAACCCCTTTCAGCCGCCTCTTTCTCTCTCATCGTATTTGCCTTTTTGCTCGATTTTCTGACCGTCGATGGCTGCATTTTCTTCTCCTTCCCGTCAATGCCTGCTCAATTGTTTCGGCCATCCACCTTTGTTCTTCGTTCACCCCGACCATCGACTGTCTCTCTCCTTCCTATCAATGGCTATCGTTTTCTCTCTCTCTTCCAAGTGTTTGATAGTTTCTCTCTCTAGGTTTTGTCCTGCCAGATACACTGTTCAATTTCTGACAACACTGTTCAATTTTCCAATGACACTATTCAATTCTGACTACTCTTTTCTTTTGCACGTGGTGTTCTTCTGTGTAGGGTTTAGTGTTTTCTTTGGTTGGTCGGTTGTCTAGGTTTTGCTGAATGCTAAATATTGCCGATTCACTGTTCTTTGTCTTTCAAGACCATTATATACTCTACTCCATGAAACCCTAATAAGGCTTATGTGGTGAATTTAATTTCTTGCCCTTCCGTGTGGTTTTAGCTTTTTGTCCTTCCATGTGGCTTTAATTTACTTGCACACGTAAAGCTAGTTGACAACAATTACAACTCATACAAGGCTGTGGGAACAACAATCTACCCCTTTGTAATTGTTGGCAACACTCATAACAAAGGTCATTATGTAGCAATTGCAACTTCAACTCCCCCTAAATATACACTCCCCCTTTATTAACAGCTCCCCTGCACTGTTGCTTCTCTCCCCCTTTGCCAACCAATTATAAATCTGAAAAACTCACAAAGTAGAGATGGAGGATTCACCTAAAATTCAGGCTTGAGGAGGCATCTACACAGATAGACTCAATCTGTGCTTTTCAAACAACTCTATGGACAGAGGTTTAGTTAGAATATTTGAAATTTGATCTTTAGTGCCAACATACTCCAACTGAATTACACCCTGTTCCACTTGATCTTTGATGAAATGATACTGGATGTCAATATGCTTGCTTCTCGAATGTTGAACTAGATTCTTGCTGTGATCAATAGCACTTTGATTATCACAAAGTACACTCATTGGTAACTTCAATTCAACAACCAAGTCTACCAATTGTCTTAGCATCCATATCACCTGTGTACATGCTGCACAAGAAACCATATACTCTGCCTCAGCTGTGCTCAAAGCAACATTGTTCTGCTTTCTACTTAACCATGCAACACACTTTGAACCCAAGTAGAAGTTACAACCACTGGTTGATTTTCTATCATCTACACTTCCCGCCTAATCTGCATCAGTGTATGCTTATAGTTTAACAAAATCCATGACTAGATACCACAAACCCATTTCCAGAGTTCCTTTGAGGTACCTTAGGATTCTTTTCACTGCCAACACATGAGATTCCTTAGGATCAGCTTGGAACCTGCTGGCAGCGCACACAGCTTGCATAAGATCAGGCCTTAATGCTGTAAGGTACAGAAGGCTCCTTATCATCTTCCTGTATTCTGTAGGGCTTGTACTCCTTCTCTCCTGATCTTTTGTTAACTTGCAGCCCATTGTCATAGGGGTACTGACAGGTCTACTATCCTCCATGCCAAACATTTTTAGCATCTTTTTGGCATATTTCATCTAAGAAATAAAGATACCTTCTTCACACTGCTTTATTTGTAATCCAAGAAAGTACGTCATTTCTCCAATCAATGACATCTCAAATTCTTCACTCATCTTCTGTGCAAAATCTTGACATAGCTCAGAATGATCCCTTCCAAAGATGATGTCATCCATATATACTATGGTTATCAGTTGGCCTTTCTTTGAGTTGAACACATATAGGTTATTATCAACTGTTCCTTTTCTGAAGTTCAACCTTCTCAAGTACGCATCCAACCTGTTGTACCATGCTCTTGGGGCTTGCTTAAGACCATACAAGGCTTTCTTCAGCTTGCACACATGATTCTCATCCTTACTGATTTGTACTCCATCGGGTTGTTTAATATACACCTCTTCTTTTAGGAGCCTATTCAGGAAGGCAGATTTCACATCCATTTGATAAACTTTATACCTCTTATGTGCTGCCAAAGTTAGGAACATTCTGATAGTTTCTAACCTTGCTACTGGTGCAAAAGTTTCATCAACATCTACACCTTCTATCTGCATGTAGCCTTTGCAAACCAGTCTGGCCTTGTTCCTCACCACCTTGCCATCTTCATTATGTTTATTCCTAAACACCCATTTCGTTCCTATGACATTTTTGTTAGTGGATCTTAGAACTAGCTCCCATGTATCATTCTTCTTAATTTGATCCAGCTCTTCATTGATAGCTTTGACTCAGGCTTTGTCTTGAATAGCCTCTTTAATAGATTTAGCTTCAACTTGTGAGAGTAAAGCAGTAGCTCCCACAATTCTTCTTTTTGTTGTAACTCCTGTTGATGGGTCACCTATGATCTGATCTTCTTAATGAGCACTGATCCATGTTTTCTTTGTCCTTCTACCATGCCTCGTCTTAGTTGTAAGAGGATCTCTTTCTTCATCTTCAGACTCACTCTTCTCTGAGTCTAAACTTACTTCTTGTTCCTTTTCTTCAGGTTGGTTTGATTCCTCACCCACATTTAAGTCATCTTCTTCTTTGTCCTCAGATTCTCCATTATGTATTATTTCAGTTCTCATCTATTCTCACATCACTGGAAGTGATCACTTTTCTCAGCATATATAGGAAAACTCTGTAAACTTTTGTCTTTTCTGAGTATCCCACAAAGATACCTTCATTAGACCTAGCATTGAATTTTCCCAAGTTTTGCTCCTTGTTCTTCACAAAACATGGGCTGCCAAAGACTCTGAGATACTTGGCTATTGTCTTCTTCCCACTCCATAGTTCATATGGAGTCTTATCAATATTGGGCCTTAGTAATACTCTGTTTAGTAGATGCACAGCTACAAATGTTGCTTCTGTCCAAAATCTTGTGTGAAACTTGGATTCCAGCACTAGAGTGCTTGCCATTTCAACCACAGCTCTATTTTTCCTCTCTACCACCCCGTTTTGTTGAGGTGTTCTTACTGCTGCCATTTGATGATGAATTCTATGCTTCCCAAGATAATCTTCAAAAGCTTTATTTGTAAATTCAGTACCTTGATTTGACCTCAATACTTTGATCTTTCTTCCATTCTCATTTTTAGCCAATCTTCTATATCTCTTGAAGCAATTGAAAACTTCTAACTTGTGTTTAAGGTGCATGAGGCAGATCCTTCTCGAATATTCATCAACAAACAAAATGAAGTACCTTTCACCTTTTAACCCTTTTGTCCTCATCAGTCTACACAAATCAGTATACATAATGTCAAGCACTGCTTCAGAATTAAACTCTTTGGTCTTGTACTGCTTTGTGGCATGTTTTCCTTTAGAGCATGCTGAGCAAACATACACTCTCTCTCTCTCTCTCTCCTGAGGTCAGGAATGTCTCTGATTGCATGAGTAATGGTCAGCTTCCTCATGTTCTTCTGTGATAATTGTCTCAGTCTCCTATGCTAGAGTTGATTTTCTTCTTCTTTGGTGAGTAAATAGCTGCTTATCTTGTCCTTATCAATCATATATAAATTTCCAGTTGTTCTCTTCCCGACTGCAATAGTATTGCCTTCTTTACTTTTTACCTGGCAACCTGTTTTTGTGAATATCACTTTGTGGTTATCGTTGCATAATTGGCAGACAGATGCTAGATTATATCTGAGTCCTGCATGTAAGAATGTTAATGGCAAAGAAGGAAGACTTATTATGTACTGTAAAATGAATTTTTTTCTTATTTTATTGAACTTAGAAGTGTCTTCCTAACTATATGTTATTCTTAAAAGATATTAAGTTGTATGCTTTGAGATTGACAATTTTTCCATTTTGAAAATTTAGTTCAATTTTTCTTTCATTTGGCTTTTTTTCTTCTTTTAATTGCATTTGCTAAATATCTTGTTTTTTACTGCATAAGATATAATTTTTAATTACTTAAATGGATATTCAATAGAAAATGGAACTATTTTAGGCTTTTTGCTCTTGCCTTGTCACAATTGTCTCTAACTCCACTAATGTAGAATATATATCAACCAAATCTACCAAAAAATTCAAATTAAATTTAGGCATTTAATCAAAAATTAAATTTAATAATTAATATTAATTCAATTCATGAATAATCTGATTGACAAAGTTAATATTAAACTTTATTTATAAAACTAGTTAAAGAAGAAAATGAAAATAATAATAAAAGAAATATTCTACTAAAAAGGAGCAAGTTTAAAATAACTTGAATAAAAGTAAAAATATCTTAAATAAGAGAATCTTAATAAATATATAAATAAAAGTTTTTCAAATAAGAGAATTCTAATAAGTGTGTAAATAAAAATATTTTAAAAAAGAAAAGAATTCTAATTAGGCATAAAATGAAATCTCTTAGAATACTTATTCTAGAAATATTTCCTTTCATCACTTACTACATCATTCACCTTTAATTAAAGAGAATTTGATTCTGTAGAGGTAGATGCTAAGTAAGCATTAAAAAAAAAAGTAAGATCTAATGATCAAAAGTTAAAGATGCTTTTCATTAAACAAAGTACCGTCAAAATCTGCCTTAAAAAGAAAAAACGTGTTCATTATTCAAGATAGTCTCAATGTCATCTTGGGCATGCTAGTTTTTGTAAAAAGAATAAAATGCAAAAAAACGAGGCTTAAAAGTATCTCAGTAAGGTGACATATCCTTTACATTGAAAATAAGATTAATATTCAAGTCATTAGGCAAATTAACTAAAGATGTATTAGGTTTAAGTTCTTTAATGATGGAGTGGCAACTTATAGCTCAAGACTCCTCTTATAACAACCCTTAACACATTACAAATAATTGTGAACATTATGTTGAAGTTGAGATGCCTCAAACAAGAGTTTGACTGATTTCCTTTTTAATGTCATTGAAAGCTATAAGAGCTTTATTAAATCATTAAAATTCTCCCTTCTTCAAACAATTAATGATAAGGGTCATAATAATATTAAATCCTTTAATAAACCTTTTATAAAAAGAGGCCAAGCTATAGAAATTATAAGCATTAATAAGATATTTGGGCTCATGTCACTCTTAAATGGTTATAACTTTTTCAAAATTAAAAGTTATATCTTAGACATAAACCATGAAACCTAATAATAACATCTTAGACTACAAAAATGAATACTTCTTAATGTTGACATTAATTTTAACTTATTTAAGGGTGAGGAAAATTGATTGTAAATGGCTTAAGTACTCCTCTTGAAATATACTATAAACAAGGATATCATCAAAATAGATCACTACGAACTTATCTATGAATAACTTAAAGATATAAGTCATAATCTTTATAAAGGTATTAGAGTATTAGATAATTAAAAAGATATAACTAACCATTTATATAACTCATCTTGTGTTTTAAATGCAGTATTCTAATCATCATTAAGTTCGAATCTAGTGGTACTCACTACAAACGCATATCTTAAAATACCAACTAGAACTAGTCAACATGTCCAACATATCTTATAAATGAAAAACTTGTACTTAATAGTAGTCTTTTTAACAACTCTATTATTAGCACAAATCTTCCACGAACCCTTTTTCTTAGGATTTAACAAAATAGGAACAACATAAAAACTTAAGACTATAACACACAAACCCATAGAAAATAGTTATTTTAATTGTCTATTTAACTTCTTACATTCATTAAGGTTCATTGTATAATGTAGAAGATTAGGTAGATGTGAATCAGAAACATAGCCAATGGCAAGTTGTATATCTTTTATGAGTTGTAACTTGCTAGGAAAATCATTTAACATGATATCTACAAAATCATTTGATAACCAATTAAGTGAAATATGGAGATCAACTCTAGATACATTAGATAGTGAATTCAAAGTCCAATTCAAGCAACCCAAAATTCAACCGAACCAAATATTAACAAACTCCAAGAGGCTGCTGCTACAAGAAGGTAAGTAATGGAGAGCACAAAACCCATACTTCGAACTCCATCAAATTACAGACACTACCAAGAATATTGGATTCCATCTACTCAAGCACTACGTGCCTTAAATGATGGCTCTAGCTCTAAAGCTACCAGAGAGGTTTCACTTGCTCACAAAGTTAAGGACATGAATGATGAAAATCATGGAATGGGAGAAAATAATCTCACAAATCCCATAAGATGGAAAATCCCACTAGTGACTGCAACAATGGCAGCAATTATTATGTACATGCACACAGGACTAGAGGCAGTTGGTGGATTGGATGAACATGTGGGTGGCTCATTATTATTGGAGACATTAGCATGGATTACATGGTACTTAGTTGGTATGGCTGTGGTAGAATTAATTAATTCCACACTGAATAGGTTTAAATAGATCCAAAATTTTAGATTGCAGGTTGCAAACCACACTGGAATTCCAGTCAACTGCAATTATACCATGTAATGCAACCACAATCATGGCTAATGCAGCTTGTGACATCCAACATTATCGCAATGTAAATGCTGTAAACATGTCTAGTAGCAAGTTGCAAACATGTCTAGCAACAAGTTGTAACAAAATTCGATATGAAATAAGTTTGTATTGGGTCAGTATTTATGAGCAACAATTGAATAAACATTAATGGCTTAACACTTTTTGTAACTTCTCCGTGGCCAATTCACCTCTTTGATTGTTTCTTTTTCTGACATTTTGGTTATGACATCAAGCGCAGTTACCCATTCATAGCTACAAAGACTTACAGGAATATAATTATTGAGTGATCCATCTTAAAGTGAATTTAGGATGACTAAGAAACAAATTATATTCATGACATTAATTAAGGATTTTTTAGTCCCAAGTAAGACATACAATTAGGCATAAAAAGATTTTTACTTATGGATCTTAGAATTTTATGATTTTTATACAATAAGAAAAATAACACACTTTAATAGGCTTAGAACTTTTTCAATCTTTGATAAAAAAAAATAATGGAGTATGGGTTCATCCTCTTGACTTCTCTTTTAATGATGAAAAAAAGAAAAAAAAGCACAAATCATTATGTTTTACTTCTAACAATAATTTGTATTATGTAAAATTTTGTTATTATTGTTGTGAAGAGTAGATAAAAAAAAAAAAGTCTTTTTTATAAAAACATTAGTCTCTCATTGAGATTTATCAATAGTTTTGACTTTTAACTTGTAAAGAGTTTCAATTAAGAGTCATGTTTCTATATTTAATGAGATTTAAGCATTTAAATTACTTATAAAATTATTTATAATTTTATTAAATAGAGTAATATTTAATAAAATGTCCTTAAGTGCCATATAGGTCATTATTTTTCTTACATTTGAACCTATCATCTTTTATTTTTAATTTTTTTCACTTCAATTATAAATTTAGACAGTATTTGTCAAATCTTTTCCCTATCTTTGTTATTGATCCCAAAACTACTGAGAAGAGAAATATGTAAGATTGTTAAAAACTAATATTTTTAAAATCATATTCAACTAATCAATTGGATTAATAAAATTGGAAATTAAACCTTAATTTGGTTCAATTTGCTTTAAAAAACCAATGGGTTTCAAAAATCACAATTAAACCAATAAATTGATCAATTAGACTATGAACTATTGAACGAGTCAAAAAATTTTTTTTAATTTGGTTGTTTTAAAAAATTGTTGAAAAATTAAAGAAACAAGAAGTCACAGAATCAAATTATAAGAGATATAAATAATAGTCTTTACTATTAAACTAAGAATCATGATAACTCAGCACCGTGGAGAAGGAACGTCTTCAGGCTCTCTACTTGGTTTAATCCATCTACCATATTTATTCAGGATGAACCCTTTGTATGGTGAGAGGTACCAATACTTTGGTATTTCACCAATGTCAGATCTCTTCCAGCACTCCATTGGAACTTTGCATTCTTCCCCACATATCCATTCATGAGATGGAGGTATACCTCTAAATTATGACATGCTCTCAGGTTAGCTTTACACTTCAAAAAGGGTGATGCAGACAAATCGAGCTTCAATACAACTCCTACATCTCTGTAAGTCGACAAGAACCTTCCAGTGATTGTGCCAAAAGTCTTGAGGATCTCCTCACTGAAAATGCTCGGTAATTTTGGCACTATATCTTGCTTGATAACGACTAGTAAGGTTTTAACTCTTAGTTCGTCGAGCCTTCGCTTGAAGGGTAAGTTCCCAACCCTTGGTGCGCCAAAAGTAACAACACTAATTCGAAGATTAGGAATGTAAGTAGCACCCTCGTAAGCATTTAGGAGTGATAATGCACCCCCTAAACTATGACTCGTGACTGTCAAACTAACCTCACGATCACCTTGCTCCAAATAGAAGTTGACTAGTCTTACAACTTCTTGCATAACTTGTTCACAGGCACTCAGCTTGTTGTACCTAGTAAGCGAACCCCTTGACTTGTACATGCTAAGAAATCCACACTCAACCCTAACATCAGAGTTGTCATCAATAGGCTCCTTAAAGGCCTTGACATTGGACAGCCACTCTGACGGTGCCACGGTACCTCGCCAAGCCACAACTATGTCTCTTAGCCCAATCCTTTCGGATTCATCATCGTTGCTGACTGCAACATAACCCATCCAATTGGAGTTTTTGTTCCAAGTAGGACTAGACCTTTTGAGCCATTTAGGTAGGTCGACATGGGACATTGCATAAAAGTACTTGGTCACCTCATAACCATGATGAGTAAGACCTAATTCCTGAAAAAGCTTACTCTTGTTATACCTATAGCTTCCGCGGTATTTGGATAGAGGATAAAAATCAAAGGAATCGTAAGTTGCTTGGGCAAATTCCCCATATTTGAGAATTTCCCGTCGAAGCCACGAGGGCGGAGGGTCCAGAATGCCTTCCCAATTGCACGAACTAGAAAAGTCTCGCCATTGTGCTGATATATCCTCCTTTTGAGAAAACGTAGGAGTCATATTGTCCATCGTCAATGAAATCCTTCTCTGTATACGGCTCTCATCAACTGTTCCAACAATGTATGGGAACGGTAGCCATTGTCATTTGTACGGGCAGGCTTAGCAGTAGCAATGATTTCTTCATTTCTTTTGACTGTGTTTGTGGGCAGCACGCGGTTCAATAACAATTTCTTCATCTTGTTAGCAATAAGTAAACACAACAAAATCGCAACGACAACTTCTCCAAGCAGAGAGAAAGAGGGGAGACCAAGATTCCTTATGGAGCGGGGGGGTTTAGATCGAATTTTGAATTTGAAATCCTAATCAGCACTAAATGGATTCTGGAATTCCTACTCAAAATAGAATTTGCTTATATCGTTAAAACCTTTATTTATTGTTTTAACCCTTTTTGTTTTTATGTGGAATTCCTACTTAAAGGCTAACATCAAATTTCAACGTTGGATTGACTTGCCAAGTAGCAAATTAATTAATTAGTGTTTCAAGAGTTGACCTCTTGATCTTCTCTCTCATCCACACCTCCTCCTTCCTCCTCAACCGGCTTTGTCTTGCGGCGGCAATCCTGGCTTTCTTAACCTTTCCAACCCTCAAGCTAAGCCGGTGGGCGAGAATGGCGCGGCTCCACCGGGTCGTTCCCTTGGCGGATATGGCCAAAACTCGGTCGGCAGTTAGTCTAACTTCTTTCCCCCTCAGTGCCGGGGAGGAGGCATGGGGAGATCGACGGAGAGCATGGAGAAGCTTGGAGGAATCGATCCGCTGCTCCGCGTCGCTTCTCCATCTGGCTGCTGCTGTAGTAGTGGTTGCAATTTGGGTCTATGTGACATCGTTGTGGCTTGGAGGAGGAGATGGTTTCTTGTCGGGGTGGGGGAGTTTTCTCCGCTTCTTTCTGTTGGATTCTTCTTCAAGCATGTCAAGACTTAATTCAGCGCCAGGAATCAAAGGTGCCATCCCTCTGCTCTCTTGCTGTATGTAATATATCTCCTATATATTCTAAACAGTTTGGCATTGCGCCTACTTCATGAGGAAGGCAGGACGACAAAGGAAGAAGCCATTGCAGAGACTAAGAAGTTGATAGAAGGTTACAGGAAAGAATTGCTTCATTTAGTGGTCGAAAGTGAAGTGAGTGTAGTTCCAAGAGCATGTAAGGAATTTGCTATGGGGATGAGCCATGTGTATCACTATTTATACCTAGTTGATGAGAGGGATGGATTTTCATCTCCAAATAACAAGGTTATTGAAGACATTAAGGCTACTATATGGGAACCCATTTCTCTTTCTCATGTTCATGGTCATGAACCGAGGAGCAATTTTTATTTTGGACATTAGGCTTTTCTTATAATATAGAAATAAAAAATTTTGTATCAATATATAACATAAATAACCCAATAATATGGTGTGTTTAAGTTGTTATTTTAATGTTAAATTTTAATTAACGACATAAACATATAAATATTTTGTTATTATACAGTTATTGTATCCATTCATCATATTTAGGTGCACTTAAACTCTCGCATTATGAGCTAATAATATAGCTAATAATATGGTGATTACGTCATGTCCTAGAGGAGCATTCAGCCAATTAATAGATAGCCTTTAGTCTTACGAATTCAGGTGGGTTTGGAAGGGGGGGGAAGACTAAGAAACGAAAATGAAAGAAAAGGTTTCTCAAATATTTGCTTCCGTAAGAAGGTAACCAAGGTGTCAAAGGCACCTTAAGCATCAAATCCTAAACAACCCCCAACGAATGCTTCAATTGTTTGTTGCTCTTAAATATTATTGTACATCTTTCTTTTTGTGTTTACCACACCTTATTATATTAGTAGTAAAACAAAGCTTTTGCACGATAAAGTACACATATGACAAAACTCAGTACTTTATTATTAAATTTGATCACATATTATTTATTTATTAGCAATATATGTTAGATCTTTCATTACACATTTTTTCCTTTACCAATACAAATAGAAAATTCATGCAACAAACAATACACCTATAAATTCAAAAAAAATAATGAATCTTATGACAATATTTGCAAAATACAAAAAATCCCATATTGTGATCTTCCTATAATTAAAAGCAAGAAAACCCTTCCACTAAATTTAATGAACCTACTAATAAAATTGATAACAAAAATTCAAGGAAATTTCCAAACAACTTTTCCTTAAGTGTTCATTTGACTAGAGTATGGCATGTTTTCAATCAAGATAGAAGTTTCTTCTTTTTAGAGGTAGATTCTCAATGGTGAGCATAACCTTGCCAAGTTCACCAATCATGAAATTGATACAAAACATAAGTTACTTTGTTGAATCAATCTTCATAACCTTTTGTATTATCATTATGTACTTTTCTTTAATAATAGGAAAAAATTCTACCCCAATAACTTCCATGTCAAGAGGTGTGTTTAAACATGAATCAGGTACAATGGCATACTATTAGGTTAACAATAATCCAAAAAAAGCAACCCAAAAGTAAAAAAACAAAATGGTTGCATCTTAGTTGAATTCATCAAAGAGATTTTTCCTTGGATTATTCTTATGCCAAAAGGATTGCTACTATACATAAGGTAAAAGATAGAAAGTAAACCAACTTCAATAATTAGGGATTCCATCATATGTTTTGCAGTTAGTTTCATAGTGATCTCATTAATAGGTTTGATTATTTCAAATTAGTCATTTTGCTCAGTTTTGCCATACTTTATTAGTGCTTGTTAAGCATCTATGTGCCTAGATAGTGGACAAACACCACTTGGCCAATCAACCACAAAGTTGCGCAATAGCATGTGACAAGGAACATAATGCATGAAAATTTTCATACAATTTAACTTTAATTAAGTTTCAGTGAATATGGAAGAACCAATAAAGACAAACATGTTTTACATAACTAATGACTTCTAATGTATAACATAAAAAAAAAATAACATAACTATTCACCTACTTATAAATGACAATTCCAAATACATTTAATGGTAAGTTTGCTAATTTACTATGATTGGAAAGATATTAATACCAAAAACAATAAAGGAAAGAAAAACCAAAAATATTTTTACAAGAATACTTATAACATTAGGGTTAGTCATCATATGCTAGTGTTAGGATTGTTTCGAGTAAGAATTAGAGAAAACATTACGCATGTCTGGGATATTGATACGAATCTTAATCATTAAAAGAATGAAATGGAAATGAAGATTAGCATCCTCATACTTGGATCATAAAGGCAAGCAATTTAATAGATGAATTTTTATAATCCTAGCTTCTTCATCAAAGATTTCCAAGTAACAACAATCTAAGTATAAATGAAATTTCAACATCAAATAATATTTTACAATGATTTAGAAGTTTTACAATTTAAAACCTACATTTAGGTCACATATAGCTCCTTATTCCCCATTTTTCCATGCTACAAGTAACTCTATTATATTACACCCACTTAAGAGGCTCTTAGTGTGACATGGTTATGAGAGGGTTGCACATAGTAATTATGTTTTTCTTTGAATTTTTATTTAATAGGTGAGTTATCATTTTTATGATGTCATGTGTTATACCTATTTCTTATAATAATATGACTTGATGTTAAAAAAAAAAAATAGAGAGAGGCTCTCAGCATACAAAAGTCATCCTATTGTTTAACACAAGATGGTTAAAGAGGTGGGAAAGTAGTTATTAGGTGATGCTTTTAATTAGGTTTTAAGAATTTAAGAAATGAAACAAGTTTACTTTGCAATATGTATTTTTTTAAAGTTAATCACAACAAGTTGAAATAAAGGTAAATGTTTTAAATCAGAAAAAGAACAAGATATAATGGAGATTAGAGTTCGATGGTACTCAGGGGAAGAATTTCATGGCTAATAGGTAGGAAGAAATTGGTTTATCAACTTTTCAAAGCCCTATAATTAAAAAAATGTATAACCTTACCAACAGATAGCAGTTAGCAAATTGTTTCTAACGAAAAAAAAAAAAGAATAAAAGAAAGTTAAACTTCAGTCAAAAGTCATTGACCATTTACCTTAAAAATGCCACCAACATCCCAAGAGGGTTCTCTGTGCAATAAATGTATGCTCACACAAATAGATTACTATCCTGTAATAAGAATCACATTTTACATTTGGCTTTCACAAATTTTTAGGACTATGTCTTCACAATCTTATTTGTGCTTATCAAACACCTAAAATCTCTCAATAATACAATTTGTTGAATGGTTGAGATTAAACGTCCGAGCATACTCGGAGTACTAATTTTGGGTAGCTAAGATTTTCACTAGTGGCAAGTGCTCGCCCTATTGTGATTGCGATGCTTTTAGAGCCTAGACTCTAGAATTTGTACGGTACATTACCTCAATGTTGGACGTATGGTTCCCTCAGACAAAAAGTATCCAAATGGAACCCACAAAAAAAAAAAGGGGGGGAGGGCATTGAATTGGCACACCACCTCTGCCTCTTGCACAGTGCACACATAGACCTACACACATCCTTTCCTAGAAAGCATGCCTCCATTGGCATGGCCACTACCTTTACCCATGCCAACACCAACTATTGCTCTATTTCTAGCAAAAAACTCAACTCAATATTATTCGTGTGTGTGCATGGAAAAAGAGCAGATAATTGGGGTATCAATTTCTTTAAAAGGACCCCATGGAGGATAAATGTTATGTTAACCAAAAGGGCCAAAGATCAATAAGTAAACATATAAATGTGCTTCACCTGCAAGTTGATCAGTAAGATATTGGCTTGATTAACTGGTAACATTGTACCATGCATGAAAATCCCATGGAATATGATCCTACTTTCTTCCAAACTATTGTTAGTCTTGCTAATTGTGTTTTGTGCTACTCTGATGGCTTTGAAATTATTTCTTTGCTTTTCTTTCTTCTGTTTTTTTTTCCTTGCAGTATGATGACTATTTCCTTCTTGACCAGAAGGTTTAAAATGTGCATCATGAGCATTACTACTGTTCCAGTCATTTTTTGTCATTACGGCTAATGCAGCTGTAATTGCCTGCAATGTGACCACAATTTTCGGTTATGCACTGCAATTTAACATCATACATGTAAACAGATGCCTAAGACTACTGTCAATCTAGGTATTAGTGACCACCAGTTTAGGAGCTTGTTTGTTCCTGTTACAATTAATATGACTAGTTTTAACCTTGTGATCTTTTTGATGATTTATACAATTTTTATGGGGCAGCCATATAGTTCTAAGGGACGAAGCTAATATCTTTAGCACATGTGGCAGCTAATGAGTCACAGTCATGACGATAGGAAAAAATGCCTTTTGTGGTAAAATACTAGAAAATGGGAACTATTTTTTTTTATTATGTGGGAAACTTGTAAGGTCTATCACTTTGTCAAAATCTCACGATAGGCTAATAAGAGCATTTGTTAATTTATTTTACTCAAATTTAAGTATTAATTATTCCTTTTTAACATGGTACAGGAGCAAGAAAAGACTACAGAATTTCATGGATGCACTAGCAAACCAATATACTCAGTATGGTTTGGCACAGAAAGTGAAAGGCGGGCTGTTTTTGTGGATGAAGTGAAGTGCATTGGATGTTTAAAGTGTGCTTTATTTGCAAAGAAGACATTTGCTATTGAAACTGTTTATCGAAGAGCGAGGGTTGTCAAACAATGGGCTGATCAAGAATGCAAAATTCAAGCAGCCATAGAAACTTGTCCTGTTGATTGTACCTCGTAAGACAGTAGTTTTCCCTTATCGCGGAATCAATTTTGTCTTCAAACTTACCAAGATAGAGGTTGGCATGCAATTTGTTACTTGTTGAAAGGTTGTGTTGGTAAGTTGTCAAACAAAGCAAACTAAAGTCTGTATGAAGGGACAAAATAAAATTCTTGTGAAACAACAATGTAGTATCAGCTACAAGGACGATATTAATATCTTTTTAATGTCATTGAAAGCTATAATAGCTTTATTAAATCATTGAAATTCTCCCTTCTTCAAACAATTAATGATAAGGGTTATAATAATATTAAATCCCTTAATTAACCTTTTATAATAAGAGGCGGCCAAGCTATACAAACTATAGGCATTAATAAGATATTTGGGTTCACGTCAGTCTTAAATGGTTATAACTTTTTCAAAATTAACATTTATACCTTAGACATAAACCATGAAACCTAATAATAACATCTTAGACTACAAAAATGAATACTTCTTAATGTTGACATTAATTTTAACTTCTCTAAGGGTGAGGAAAATTGATTGTAAATGGCCTAAGTACTATTCTTGAAATTTACTATAAACAAGGATATCATCAAAATAAATCACTACGAACTTATCTTTGAATAACTTAAAGATATAAGTCATAATCTTTATAAAGGTGTTAGAGTATTAGATAATCAAAAAGATATAACTAACCACTTATATAACTCATCTTATGTTTTAAACACAGTATTCTAATGAGTGTACTTCATATGGATGAAGTATGGTTCCCTCAGACGAAAAGTATCCAAATGGAACCCACAAAAAAAAAAAGGAGGGGAGGGCATTGAATTGGCAAACCACCTCTGCCTCTTGCACGGCGCACACATAGACCTACACACATCCTTTCCTATAAAGCATGCCTCCATTGGCATGGCCGCTGCCTCTACCTATGCCAGCACCAACTATTGCTCTATTTCTAGCAAAAAAAAACTCAACTTAGTATTATTTGTGTGTGTGCACGGAAAAAGAACAGATAACTGGGGTATCATTTTCTTTAAGAGGACCCCATGGAGGATAAACGTTATGTTAACCAAGAGGGCCAAAGATCAACAAGTAAACATATAAATGCACTTAACCTGCAAGTTGATCAGTAAAATATTGGCTTAATTAACTGGTAACATTGTACCATGCATGAAGATCCCATGGAATATGATCCTAATTTCTTTTGGACTATTGTTAGTCTTGCTAACTGTGTTTTGTGCTACTTTGATGGCTTTGAAATTATTTCTTTGCTTTTCTTTCTTTTGTTTTTTTGTTTTTTTTCCTTGCAGTATGATGACTATTTCCTTCTTGACCAGAAGGTTTAAAATGTGCATCATGAGCATTACTGTTGTTCCAGTCATTTTTTGTCATTGCGGCTAATGCAACCGTAATTGCCGGCAATGTGACCGCAATTTTCGATTATGCACTGCAATTTAACATCATACATGTAAACAAATGCCTAAGACTATTGTCAATATGGGTTTTAGCGATCACCAGTTTAGGAGCTTGTTTGTTCTTGTTACAATTAATATGACTAGTTTTAACCTTGTGATCTTTTTAATGATTTATACAATTTTTATGGGGCAGCCTTATAGTTCTAAGGGACGAAGCTAATATCTTTAGCACATGTGGTAGTTAAATGAGTCACAGTCATGATGACATGAAAAAATGCCTTTTGTGGTAAAATACTGGAAAATTGGTACTATTCTTTTTTTTTATGTGGGAAACTTATAAGGTCTATCACTTTGTCAAAATCTCACGATAGGCTAGAAACTTGTCCTGATGATTGTACCTTGTAACACAGTAGTTTTCCCTTATTGCAGAATTAATTTTTTTCTTCTAACTTACCAAATAGACGTTGGCTTCCAATTTGTTACTTGTTGAAAGGTTCGGTGGGTCTATTTATGCAGCTGAGCTTGTTCAAATTCTAAGTTGTCAAACAAAGCAAACTAAAGTCTGTATGAAGGGACAAAATAAAATTCTTGTGAAACAACAATGTAGTATCAGCTACAAGGACGATATTAATATTTTTTAATGTCATTGAAGCTTTATTAAATCATTGAAATTCTCCCTTCTTCAAACAATTAATGATAAGGGTCATAATAATATTAAATCCCTTAATTAACCTTTTATAAAAAGAGGCCAAGCTATAGAAACTATAGGCATTAATAAGATATTTGGGCTCATATCAATCTTAAATGGTTATAACTTTTTCAAAATTAACATTTATACCTTAGACATAAACCATGAAACCTAATAATAACATCTTAGACTACAAAAATGAATACTTCTTAATGTTGACATTAATTTTAACTTCTCTAAGGGTGAGGAAAATTGATTGTAAATGGCCTAAGTATTGTTCTTGAAATTTACTATAAACAAGGGTATCATCAAAATAAATCACTATGAACTTATCTTTGAATAACTTAAAGATATAAGTCATAATCTTTATAAAGGTATTAGAGTATTAGATAATCAAAAAGATATAACTAACCACTTATATAACTCGTCTTGTGTTTTAAACGCAGTATTCTAATCATCATTAAGTTTGAATCTAATGGTACTCCCTACAAACGCATATCTTAAAATACCAACTAGAACTAGTCAACATATCCAACATATCCTATAAATGAAAAACTTGTACTTAATAGTAATCTTGTTAATAACTCTATTATTAACACAAATCTTCCATGAACCCTTTTTTCTTAAGATTTAACAAAATAGGAACAACATAAAAACTTAAGACTATAACACACAAAACCCTTAGAAAATAGTTATTCTACTTGTCTATTTAACTTCTTACATTCATTAAGGTTCATTGTATAATGTAGAAGACTAGGTAGATATGAATCAAAAACATAGCCAATGGCAAGTTGTATATCTCTTATGAGTTGTAACTTGCTAGGAAAATCACTTAACATGATATCTACAAAATCATTTGATAACCAATTAAGTGAAATATGAAGATCAACTAAAGATACATTAGATATGGAATTTGGCTTGGTCTCTTTAATAGTAGACTTAAGGAGATTTAAGATGATGTTTTTACATTTACACATAAAGATTTACATGTTTTTCTTGCTATGATTGATTGCATTAAGGTGATAAAGCCAAATATGACCAAAAAGGATATGGGTTACATCTATAGGTAAGATATCATAATAAACCTCATGCTTATAATTATCTAATTGAATGAGAACTCAACATTATTTAGTGACTAGTAAGGTAATTTTCTTAATTTAAGTCAATAAAAAAGGTTGCAAATGTAGTTATGTCTTAAAATTCAACCTGAAAAGTATAGGCTTAGCAGTGACATTTATGGTACTTTTTCAACCAAAAAAAATTTCATCCATAACCTTTAATGTCTTTGAGATTTTTGCCCACTATCTTTATATTTTTTAGAATTATTCCTTTATATTTGCTTTGTTACCTTTTGACACCATTTTTCATCAGTCTTCTAGTATCTTTATCACGTGACAATTAATGTAATATTGTCATCTCAATTTTGCTTAGATATCACGTCACCAATTTTATGAAAACGTGACAATAAATTATTTTTAAAATAAATTAATTTAAAAAATCTAAAAATAAAGAATTAATTTTAAAAATAGAAAAAATTTCTAAAATAGAAAAAAATTAGAAATTAAGTTTTAAAATTTGTGAAATTCTAAAATAATTTTAAAAAATTAAATTACTATGAAAAAGAATTTAGAAAAAGAAATTAATCTTAAAAGGTTCTAACAAATAAAAATTAATTTGAAAATATTATAACATCTACCAAATCATTGCCAACTCTAGCACAATACCTACATGGCGAGCACTTGCTACTACTATTCCAATAACGCCTATTATTTAATTTTTTATATTTTTTTAAATTAATTTAAAATTTATTTTTATGGTTAAAATTAATTTCTAATTTTTAAGATTTTTTCAAATTTAATTTATATTTTAAAAAATTGTTCTATTTTTAGAAATTAATTTAGAATTTCATTCTACCTGTTAAAATTAAAGATTAAATTCTTAAGATTTTTTATATTTTTTAAATTAATTTCTAATTTTAAAAAATATTTAGAGTTTTTTTATTTTTAAGATTAATTTTGTAATTTTCAATAATTTTTAAAAAATAATTTATTATTACATTATTACAAATTGATTGGCATAACATCTGAGTTAACAAAATTAAAATGATGTACTATTATATAAACTATTTTGTGGGAAGGATAATAAAAGACTAATGAAAAAGAGTGTAAAAAGGTAATAAGGCGAACGTAGATGTTGAATTTAAAAAAAAAAAAAAGAAAAGATAGCAACAAATCTAGAAAGAGCTAAAAGTTATGGGCAACAATAAACAAAATACAACTAACAATAACACAATACTAGTCATCTTCCTCAAAATCATCAGTTTTCATCATTTTTCCTAACATATTCTATGAGATCTATTATCTATATTTCTAAAATCATAAGCTAAACTCAATACTCAATGGTAAATCAATATTCATAATTAGTTTAAGTAATAAAATTAATATTGAATTCTATTTGTAGAACTAATTGATAAAGAAAATAAAAATAACAATAAAAAGAAAATCAAAGATCTCAAATAACCTAATTGAGAAATAAAAATATCTTGGATAAAAGAATTCTAATAAGTGTAAAAATAAAAATAAAATCTTAATTATATATAAAATAAGATTTTCTAAACTACATCTGCTAAATTATTTAAACTACTATATGATACTCAAACTTTATTAATTAGTAAAAGGTCTTATATAATTAAGAACTAGCTTAGTTAATTAAATTTTTCTTGCCATTAGATTCTCATTCTAAGATATGGAAAAGACAGAAATGTGGGAGTAGGGTTTTTAAGTGGGATTGATGCTTTTGTACCTTGATCCTATTTCACAGGGCCAAGTTGATTGCATTAGATTTATCTTATAACTTGTTATTAAAGCATTTAGCGTTCTCATCAAACAGTATTTAAGGAATAGTGAAAATTGGAACTCGTTCAAGGAACAAACTTCCAAAGAGAAGCAAGAAATTCAACTGTTCAAGCAATCAGATCAATCTCAAATTGGTTATATTGGCAAGCACCAAGGTGAAGATCATCCACAATAAAACCTCATCAAAGTCTGATTCAGGCAACCCAAAATTCGACGGAACCAAATATTAATTAGCTCCAAGAGGCTACAAGAAGGCAAGCAATGAAGAGCACAAAACCCATGCTTTGAACTCCATCAAATTACAGACACTACCAAGAATATTGGATTCCATCTACTCAAGCACTACGTGCCTCAAATGATGGCTCTGGCTCTAAAGCTACCAGGGAGGTTTCACTTGCTCACAAAGTTAAGGACATGAATGATGAACATCATGGAATGGGAGAAAATAATCTCATAAATCCCATAAGATGGAAAATCCCACTAGTGACTGCAACAATGGCAGCAATTATTATGAACATGCACACAGGACTAAAGGCAGTTGGTGGATTGGATGAACATGTGGGTGGTTCATTAGCATTGGAGACTGTTAACAGCTCTTGGTTACGTATTACATTAGCATGGATTGCATGGTACTTGGTTGGTATGGCTGTGGTAGAATTAATTGACTCCACAATGAATAGGTTTAAATAGAACCAAAATTTTAGATTGCAGGTTATAGACCACACCAAAATTCCAATCAACTGCAATTGTACCATGTCATGCAACCACAACATGGCTAATACGGCTTGTCACATCCAACATTATTGCAATGCAAATGTCTAGTAGCAAGCTGCAAACATGTCTAGGAACAAGCTGCATTTTGCAAACCTTGCATGGTATGTAAGACGGGATACTTCAAGTACTGTAACAAAATTTGATATGAAATAAGTTTGTATTAGGTTAGTATTTAAGAGCAACAATTGAATAAACATTAATGACTTAACACTTTTTGTAACTTTTCTGTGGCCAATTCACCTCTTTGGTTGTTTCTTTTTCTAACTTTTTGGTTATGACATCAAGTGCAGTTATCCATTCACAGCTACAAAGACTTACAGGAATATAATTATTAAGTGATCCATCTCAAAGTGAATTTAGGATGATTAAGAAACAAATTATATTCATCACATTAATTAAGGATTTTTGAATCCCATGTAAGACATACAATTAGGCATAAAAAGATTTTTACTTATGGATCTTAGAATTTTATGATTTTTATACAATATGAAAAATAACACACTTTAATAGGCTTAGAACTTTTTCAATCTTTAATAAAAAAAATAATGGAGTATGGGTTCATCCTCTTGACTTATTTTTTAATGATGAAAAAAAAAAGAAAAAAAGCACAAATCATTATGTTTTACTTTTAACAATAATTTGTATTATGTAAAATTTTTTTATTATTGTTGTAAAGAGTAAATAAAAAACAAAACTCTTTTTTATAAAGACATTAGTTTCTCATTGAGATTTATCAATAGTTTTGACTTTTAACTTGTAAAGAGTTTCAATTAAGAGTCATGTTTCTTTATTTAATGAGATTTAAGCATTTAAATTACTTATAAAATTATTTATAATTTTATTAAATAGAGTAATATTTAATAAAATGTCCTTAAGTGCCATATAGGTCATTACTTTTCTTACATTTAAACCTATCATCTTTTATTTTTTAATTTTTTTTCACCTCAATTATAAATTTAGATAGTATTTATCAAATCTTTTCCCTATCTTTGTTATTGGTCCAAAACTACTCAGAAGAGAAATATGAAAGATTGTTAGAAACTAATATTTTTAAAATCATATTCGACTAATTAATTGGATTAATAAAATTGGAAATTAGACCTTAGTTTGGTTCAATTTGCTTTAAAAAACCAATGAGTTTCAAAATTTACAATTAAACCAATAAATTGGTCAATTAAACTAAGAACTATTGAACTAGTCATAATTTTCTTTTTTTTTTTGAAATTTGGTTGCTTTGAAAAATTGTTGAAAAATTAAAGAAACAAGAAGGCTCTTATCTCTTCATCGTTGGAAGAAATCTGCTGCAGTGGGCCCCGCGACATCTCACTCTCCTTTGTATTTTCGACTCTGACCCCTACACCCATTGTCGCTGCCAAAGCCTCGCTCTGGTCCAATCTCCGGTCAATCCCTTCCCTCCACTTTACCATTCCCGGAGGAGACACGTCGTCGAGCCGCGAAGACGTCAGAATCCAGCGTTTCAACGACGCGGAAAAGCTCAGCTTGAAGATTACCGCTAACATCTTAGGGATTGCTTCGTCGGCCTCTAGGATGCTTCTTCCTCCAAATTTGTCTGACCGTGATCGCCGCACTCTCGACCACCTCCTTGCTGCGAGGTTCCGTTCCTCCTAATGCACGCGCACGCACAAAACCGCACGTGTTCGGGTTTTGAGTTAGTGAACTACGGTCTACAGGACCAGTGGAATTATGCAGTGTCAACTGGGGAACGATGTTGGTATTGAAGGAAACAACTTGTATTATGTAGTGAGGACCCTTGAATGCCGCGGGTTGATTGTAAGACAACCTGTGGTTGTGAAGAAGTCTAAAGAAGCCGAGAATGGTTCGACTGTGACTACCAGTTATGCAAAGCATTTAGGTGTTCAACAGAGGTTTGAGATTGAAAAGTGTGCAGATGGTGAACAATATGGGGACACAACCGAAGATGGAGATGGTTTGCATGTGAGAGATTTTGTACCAGCTATGACAATTATTTGTGATAAGCTTGAACAAGCTAATGACAAGTTGAATGTTTTGATTGAATAACACCATGGGTAGTAACAGTTTAGGAAGACAAATTTTTTACTAACTGATGTTATGCATTTTGTTGTGTGACGTGTTGTCTTGCGACCAGCCTATTTGTAAGTTCGGTTGGACAGAGTTTGGATGCTATGTCATGTAGTGAAAATCTAAATGAGAGCATTAACATCCTCAATATCACTTCTTTTGTTCGCCAGCATTTCAAATTTGTGCAGGTTTTAGTTTTCATTTTATGCTGATTTTTGGGATGCATTTGCAGGAGGAAATCTATAAGAGAGCTGTGGCAACTCAAGTGTGGACTTTTGGGAATTTTAACTCTGAACAATTATTTCAGGGTAAATCCCAGATACTACTAACTTAGGTGGTGGAAATCCTGATGTTCCTGATAGACCTATTGAGACCTTTCTAGAGGATGACAATTTGACTTCCAAGGTTGAAAACGTTGCTCCTGGGAAACAGACCACACATAGAAACTGACAGTGAGTTTTCCGGTGGATCCCCCAAGGAGGGCAAGCCTGGCAATGTGCAGGAGTTCTTCCATGAGTCAAGAGGTCTAGCTTCTGATGCAGGACTTGATGGAGTGAGTTTGGAAATGGAAAAAAATTTTGCTTCAGCTGAGATTGCACCTTCTACTTTTCGGAAGCAACCAATGCCTTTGACAACAGATGGTGCCTTGAGAGAGCAGAATTTCGACCATTCTGTCGTTTCCCAAGGCGTAGGGTACTGAGTCTACCGACCATGATCATTAGGCTTCTGCCTTGTACGCTCACAGGATTTTGAATGTAAAACCGTTGGCCTATTCCAATGTTCCAAAACAGCCGACGACTCCCAAATGCCTGAAAATTTGAACATTAGAAAACAAAACGACATAAAATTGATTTGGATAATGCTTTTCTCCTTCTGCGCAAAAGGGTGAGGCTTTTCTCGTCATAGTAATAATATAATGTGCTTGGTTACCACAACGCTTGAGCTGTTGACCCAGTGGGTGGCATGATTTGGATATATATAAATAAAAGGCTGGTTAGTCTTGTTAACTAAATTCTTCGCTCTAAATTCTAGCCAATTGGAAGAAATGGCATTGTAACAATCATTCTGTATTTACATTAATTTAAATCCCTATCAAATTCCCACTCTTCATGATGTTTACTCTAAGTCGTTCGAAGTGCCGAACTAATCCCTTTCCACTTTGCCAAGACAAAGTTATCCACTCAAGTTGACTCCAAAAAGACAATTAAAGGGGAATGGGGGCAAGGAAGGAAATAATCGGCCAAAAAGACATAAAAAGTGCCTCCAACCAGTATCAATGTTTCCTTCTTTAGTTTAGGGAGGGAAAAGTTAGAAACTGTTACTAACAATATGGTCGTTATTCTTTTTCTTTTACTTGTTACAAATTGCATTATGAATTTATTTACAATTATAATTAAGTTTTGTTATTATAATTGATAAATTAATAATTATAACTCTAATGTTTGATAATCATTTGTAATATTTTAGAAAAAAAAAAACTTAATAAAATAATTTATAATTAAATGAAATTTATGTTATTGCTTATTAAATTTTGTGTTACGATGAGACACCAAGCCGAACAGCAAAAAGTAAAGAATACAAGTAAAATTATGTCTACCAAATTGTTTGAAGCAATAAATATTATATAATTAGAAATTGAGACATCATTAAAGGTGAATGAAATATGATTATTTTTATTCAAGTCACAATCTCTAATAAGTTAAAAGAGTGGATAAATGAATACTCATTTTTTAATTCTTAATTCCCAAATGAAAATCCTCCAATTCCCCTCGATTATTAATTACGATGAGTAGGAGGGGCAAGGGGAGGAGGAGGAGGGATCCTTCAAATAGCGGCTTAAATGTTTGCCCCCTCCACCCCTCACCCAAAAATCCCCAATCCTAGTTTTTTTATTATTTTTTTCTGATGAGACCAAGTCCATTGATACACTCGTTATGTAGTTGTTAGTTTGTATCTTATAGGTTTAAAAGTGTAATGGATCTGAAAGTTGGACCGCAAGTGTTCATAATGAATCAAAATAGATACGACTTTTCTAAAATAAAAAATGAAAATGGAATATAAATGTTCGAAAAAAAAAATGGTTATACACAATTAGTTACACAGAAATAGAGACAGAGGGGAGATAACTCTGCACCGAATGGAGAAGGAACGTCTTCAGACTCTCTACTTGGTTTAATCCATCTACCATATTTATTCAGGACGAGCACCTTGTATGGCAAGAGGTACCAAAACTTTGGTATTTTTAACTCCTCTATCAGCATATCGCAACTTTTGTTCACCAATGCCAGATCTCTTCCAGCACTCCATTGGAACTTTGCTTTCTTCCCCATATATCCATTCAGGAGATGGAGGTATACCTCTAAATTATGACATGCTCTCAGGTTAGCTTTACGCTTTAAAAAGGGTGATGCAGATAGATCTAGCTTCAATATGGCTCCTACGTGTTTGTAAGTCGACAAGAACCTTCTAGTGATTGTGCTAAAAGTCTTGAGGATCTCCTCACTGAAAATTCCTGGTAATTTTGGCACTATATCTTGCTTGATAACGACTCGTAAGGTTTTATCTCTTAGTTCGTCAAGCCTTCGCTTGAAGGGCAAGTTCCAAACCCTTGGTGCGCCAAAAGTAATGACACTGATTCAAAGATCAGGAATGTAAGTAGTTGCCTCGTAAGCATTCAGGAGTGCTAATGCACCCCCTAAACTGTGACCCGTGATTGTCAAGCTAACCTCACGATCACCTTGCTCCAAATAGAAGTTGACTAGTCTTACAACTTCTTGCATAACTTGTTCAGAGGCACTCAGCTTGTTGTACCTAGTAAGCGCACCCCTTGACTTGTACATGCTAAGAAATCCACACTCAACCCTAACATCAAAGTTGTCATCAATAGGCTCCTTAAAGGCCTTGACATTGGACAGCCACTCTGACGGTACCACGATACCTCGCCAAGCCACAACTATGTCTCTTCGCCCAATCCTTCCGAATTCATCATTATTGCTGACTACAACGTAACCCATCCAATTGGAGTCTTTGCTTCAAGTAGGACTAGACCTCTTGATCCATTTAGGCAGGTCGACATGGGACATTTCATAAAAGTACTTGGTCAACTCATAACCATGATGAGTAAGACCTAATTCCTGAAAAAGTTTGCACTTGTTATACCTGCAGCTTCCGCAGTATTCGGACAGAGGATCAAAATCAAAGGATTGTAAGTTGCTTGGGCAAATTCCCCATATTTGAGAATTTCCCATCAAAGCCACGAGGGCAGAGGGTTCAGAATGCCTTCCCAGTTGCACGAACTAGAAAACTCTAGCCATTGTGCTGATATATCCTCCTTTTGAGAAAATGTAGGAGTCATATATTGTCCATCGTCAATGAAATCCTTCTCTGTATACGGTTGTCTCATAAACTATTCCAAAGACTTATGGGAACGACAGCCATTGTCCTTTGCACGGGCAAGTTTAGCAGCAGCAACGACTTCTTCATTTGTTTTGACCGTGTTCGTGGGCAGCATGCGGTTCAATAACAATTTCTTCATCTTGTTAGCAATAAGTAAACACAACAAAATCGCAACGGCAACTTCTCCAGGCAGAGAGAAAAAGGGGAGACCAAGATTAGAGGAATTGATCCGCTACTCCGCGTCGTTTCTCCATCTGGCTGCTGCTGCTACTGTAGTAGTGGTTGCAGTTTGGGTCTGTGCGACATCGTTGTGGCTTGGAGGAGGAGATGGTGTCTCGTCGGGGTGGGGGAGTTTTCTCCGCTTCTTTCTGTTGGATTCTTCTTCAAGTGTGTCAAGACTTGATTCAGCACCAAGAATCAAAGGTGTCATCCCTCTGCTCTCTTGCTATATGTAATATATCTCTTATATATTAGCTGAATAAATCAGCTAGCAAAATATTTATCAGTTTTTCTGTGTCTCTCCTTCTCTCAAACTGAGGGAGGAAATAGGTGTGGGTACGGGAAGGTGGTGGGTCTGGGGAACAAATAATAATATTGTAAAATAATATTAGTAAAATTAAATTTTGAGATAAATTCGCTTACTTATTAATAAATAAAGCCTTGAAGATAGAGTGAGTGACTGACTGATTAGCGTTAGCATTTTGGAACAAAGATTTGAGGTAATATATTTGTATAGATATGTGTGTGTGAGTGTGTTGGGGGGACACACCTTTGATGAGAGAAATAATGAATGAAGACTATAGCGAATATAAGTTGGAACCCAATTTATTATTATCATTGTTCTTCCATTAATTACTATTAAAAATCTTTCTTTACGATCCAGGTTGAAAAATCAGGAAAAAGCAAAAAAAAAAAAAAAAGGGCTAAGCGTAAAATTTAATTCCCCTTTTGTTTGTCTCTTAATACTCAATTTATATTGGTGTGAGTGCTACAAGTTAATTATGTTTAAGTGAAACTTCATTTTATGTTTTTCTTGTTATTATTATACAGTTATTGTATCCATTCATCATATGTAGGTGCACTTAAACTCTCACATTGTGAGCTAATAATATGGCGATTACGTCATGTCCCGGAGCATTCAGCCAATTAATAGATAGCCTTTAGTCTTATGAATTGGGGTGGGTTTGGAAGGAGGGGGGGAAGATTAAGAAACGAAAATGAAAGAAAAGATTTCTCAAATATTTGCTTCCTTAAGAAGGTAACCAACGTGTGAAAGGCACCTTAAGCATCAAATCCTAAATAACCCCCAATGAAAGCTTTAATTATTATTTATTTATCATTATGTTTCTGCGACAATGGCGTGTGCTGTCAATCGCCTTAATGTTGCTCAAATCCCATCCATGAATGAATGATTAGAGTTTGTAGTACCAAAAGTGGATAAAAGCTTCGTCTTACTGCGATCTATTAAGATGACGAGGTAACATTGTAGCTGGTCAATTGTTTGTTGCTCTTAAATATTATCCCTTTTTGTGCGTTGACTTTGGCCCCTAAATATTTTACCTTAAATTAGTAAAATTCATGTATAGATGTCCATCTTTCTTTTTGTGTTTACCACACCATCTTTCTTTTTGTGTTTACCACACCTTATTATATTAGTAGTAAAACAAAACTTTTGCTCGATAAAGTACACATATGACAAAAATCATTATTTTATTATTGAATTTGATCAAATATTATTTATTTATTAGCAATATATGTCAGATCTTTCATTACACATTTTTTCCTTTACCAATACAAATAGGAAATTCATGCAACAAACAATACACCTATAAATTCAAAAATAAAATAATGAATCTTATGACAATATTTGCAAAATAAAAAAAAATCCCATATTGTGATCTTCCTATAATTAAAAGCAAGAAAACTCTTCCACTAAATTTAATGAACCTACTAATAAAATTGATAACAAAAATTTAAGAAAATTTCCAAACAACTTTTCCTTAAGTGTTCATTTGACTAGAGTATGACATGTTTTCAATCATGATAGAAGTTTCTTCTTTTAGAGGTAGATTCCCAATGGTGAGCATAACCTTGCCAAGTTCACCAATCTTGAAATTGATGCAAAACATAAGTTACTTTGTTGAAGCAATCTTCATAACCTTTTGTATTATCATTATGTACTTTTCTTTAATAATAGGAAAAAATTCTACCCCAATAACTTCCATGTCAAGAGGTGTGTTTAAATATGAATTAGGTACAATGGCATACTATTAGGTTAACAATAATCCAAAAAAAGCAACCCAAAAGTAAAAAAAACAAAAAACAAAATGGTTGCATCTTAGTTGAATTCATCAAAGAGATTTTCCCTTGGATTATTCTTATGCCAAAAGGATTGCTACTATACATAAGGTAAAAGATAGAAAGTAAACCAACTTCAATAATTAGGGATTCCATTATATGTTTTGCAGTTAGTTTCATAGTGATCTCATTAACATGTTTGATTATTTCAAATTAGTCATTTTCCTCAGTTTTGCCATACTTTATTAGTGCTTGTTAAGCATCTATGTGCCTAGATAGTGGACACCACTTTTGGCCTATCAACCACAAAGTTGCGCAATGGCATGTGACAAGGAACATAATTCATGAAAAGTTTCATACAATTTAACTTTAATTAAGTTTCAGTGAATATGGAAGAACCAATAAAGATAAACATGTTTTACATAACTAATGACTTCTAATGTATAACATAAAAAAAAAATAGCATGACTATTCACCTACTTATAAATGACAATTCCAAATACATTTAACAGTAAGTTTGCTAATTTACTATGATTGGAAAGATATTAATACCAAAAACAATAAAGGAAAGAAAAACCAAAAATATTTTTACAAGAATACTTATAACATTAGGGTTAGTCATCATATGCTAGTGTTAGGATTGTTTCGAGTAAGAATTAGAGCAAACATTACGCATGTTTGGGATATTGATACGAATCTTAATCATTAAAAGAACACAATGGAAATGAAGATTAGCATCCTCGTACTTGGATCATAAAGGCATGCAATTTAACAGATGAATTTTTATAATCCTATCTTCTTCATCAAAGATTTCCAAGCAACAACAATCTAAGTATAAATGAAATTTCAACATCAAATAATATTTTACAATGATTTTAGAAGTTTTACAATTTAAAACCTATATTCAGGTTGCATATAGCTCCTTATTCCCCATTTTTCTATGCTACAAGTAACTCTATTATATATTACGCCCACTTTAGAGGCTCTTGGTGTGACATGGTTATGAGAGGGTTGCACATAGTAATTATGTTTTTTTTTTTGAATTTTTATTTAATAGGTGAGTTATCATTTTTATGACCTCATGTCTTAAAGCTATTCCATATATTAATATGACTTGATGTTACAAAAAAAAAAAAAAAGAAAGAGGCTCTTGGCACACAAAAGTCATGCTATTGTTCAACACAAGATGGTTAATGAGATGGGAAAATAGTTATTAGGTGATGCTTTTAATTAGGTTTTAAGAATTTAAGAAATGAAACAAGTTTACTTTGGAATATGTATTATTTTAAAGTTAATCACAACAGGTTGAAATGAAGGTAAATGTTTTAAATCCTAAAAAGAACAAGAAAACACACAAGAGATATAATGGAGATTAGAGTTTGATGGTACTCAGGGGAAGAATTTCATGGCTAATAGGTAGGGAAAAAATCGGTTTACCAACTTCTCAAAACCCTATAATTAAAAACATGTATAACCTTGTCAACAGATAGCAGTTAGCAAATTGTTTTTAATAAAAAAAAAAGAATAAAAGAAAGTAAAACTTTAGTCAAAAGTCACTGACCACTTACCTTAAAAATGCCACCAACATCCTAAGAGGGTCATTTGTGCAATAAACTTATGCTCATACAAATAAATTACTATCTTGTAATAAAAAGCACCAACTACTGCTCTATTTCTAGCAAAAAACTCAACTCAGAGTCCGAGGTTGTTCAGCTCCTACCCTCTTGCTCCGAGGAAACGACGAGATGATCCATGGGCATGCAAGGCATCATCATCATTTTCTTCTTCTTCAGTAATTGATTTGGACCTGTACGATCTTCTGGGTATTGATAACTCTTCTGATCAATTACAGATAAAATTGGCCTACAGGAAGCTGCCATCTAGACATTATCGGGCGAGTCAGGCATGACATAGCCATCATACTGAATGAAGCTTATGCAGTGCTTTCTGACCCAATTTTGCATTTGACTTTTGACAAGGTCTCTGTTTATGCATTGGCTGCCCTTTATTTCCTTTCAATACTTGTTGGGATTTACAAAAACACCACGAGCACTAAAATAACCATTGAAATGCACTTGCGCACAATTGGTCTCGCAAAGTGGTATATGTGAATACTCCTGCAACTTTTAATCAATTTTAAGCCCAGTAGCCAGATATATTGTAAATGCTCAATTGTTCTCACAAAGCAAGTTACTTTCATGCCCTATACCACACATTCATTCAGTACCTAAAATGATTTTAATTGCATTATTTGTGTGTGTGAATGGAAAAAGAACAGATAACTGGGGTATCATTTTCTTCAAGAGGACCCCATGGAAGGTAAACGTTATATTAACCAAGAGGGCCAAAGATCAACAAGTAAACATATAAATGTGCTTAACCTACAAGTTGATTAGTAAGATATTGGCTTGATTAATTGGTAACATTGTACCATGCATGAAGATCCCATGGAATATGATCCTACTTTCTTCCAGACTATTAATAGTCTTGCTAACTATGTTTGTGCTACTCTGATGGCTTTGAAATTATTTCTTTGCTTTTCTTTCTTCTATTTTTTTGTTTTTTTTTTCTTTGTAGTACGATAGCTATTTCCTTCTTGACCAGAAGGTTTAAAATGCGCATCATGAGCATTACTATTGTTCCAGGCATTTTTGGTCATTACGACTAGTGCAGCCATAATTACCTACAATGTGACCACAATTTTGGGTTATGCACCCAATTGTTGATGTGAACCACTATTTAACATCATGCATGTAAACAGATGCCTAAGACTGCTGTCAATCTTGGTTTTAGCGACCACTAGTTTAGAAGCTTGTTTGTTCTTGTTACAATTGATATGACTAGTTTTGACCTTGTGATCTTTCTGATGATTTATACAATTTGTATGGGGTAGCCTTATAGTTCTAAGGGATGAAGCTAATATCTTTAGCACATGTGGCAGCTAATGAGTCACTATCATGAGGATAAGAAAAAATGCCTTTTCTGGTAAAATACTGGAAAATGGTTACTATTCTTTTTTTTTTTTCTGTGGGAAACTTATAGGGTCTGTCACTTTGTCAAAATCTCACAATAGGCTAATGACAACATTTTTCAATTTATTTAACTCAAATTTAAGTATTAATTATTCCTTTTTAACATGGTAGAGGAGTAAGAAAAGACTACAGAATTTCATGGATACACTGGTAAACTAATATACTCAGTGTGGTTTGGCTCAGAAAGTGAAAGGTGGGCAGTTTCTGTGGATGAAATGAAGTGCATTGGATGTTCAAAGTGTGCTTTATTTGCAGAGAAGACATTTGCTATTGAAACCATTTATGGAAGAGCGAGGGTTGTCGGACGATGGGCTGATCCAGAATGCAAAATTCAAGCAGCCATAGAAACTTGTTGATTGTATCTCGTAAGACAGTAGTTTTCCTTAATCGTGGAATTAATTTTGTCTTCTAACTTACCAAGATAGAGGTTGGCTTCCAATTTGTTACTTGTTGGAAGGTTGGGTCAGTTTGTTTATGCAACTGAGCTTGTTTAAATTCTAAGTTGTCAAACAAAGCAAACTAAAGTCTGTATGAAGGGACAAAATAAAATTCTTATGAAACAACAATGTAGTGTCAGCTACAAGGATATCTATCCTATACTTCAGATGATACCTTATAAGAAACATAAAAAGGCCAGAGTTTGCAGGTTTACCATCTTAATCCATAATTTGTGAGTCATTCACTTAATCCAGCATTAGTACAGAAGACTGAACAAAAGGAGTCATGTTCTCATGTAGTGCTCCTCTAATAATGACGAAGGTTAAACCTAGAATGCCATGTATAGGAGCACCGTGCATCAAGTGAAAAATTTCATGGATACATGTTTGGATATGTGCATGTGCATGTGTTTTTATATATACTAGAACCAACTTCAGAGATACTAGAGTGCTCGATGAAACTCTCTTAAATCATAATCTCATTGTTCTTTTATTATCAACATTCAGGATTGTGGAGAGGTTAGAATTACCGGCATTGGAGTTCTTGATGTTAAAGCAGCCACATAGGAATGTACCAATTGGAGCTGGCAACTCAACCAGCACACCTGTCTCCGATGTATTTGGTAATGCCAAAAAGTTTAAAACCAGATTTTTTAATAAACTGAACAAAGTCGTGGCTCAAAACTCTCAGGTGATGCCTCCATACTATCTCTTATAGGTTTCACCAATGCATGATAACATTTGTTTGGGTTGTTGAAATAATGATAGTAACATGTTTAATATAAGGTGATATTGTTGTGTGTAATATGTGTTTTTGGTGGAAGCATTCCTGCATGGGGCAATAGTAATGACCTTGTAAAATTAGGGACTCCAAGAGAACTTCTATAAATCCCAAATTTCATTGGTACAGACTGTTAACTTGTTAGGCCTTATTTGAATGATCAATCAAAACCTTTTCTATAATCTGTTGTCATTATTGCATGTACATATAGTTTTTAAAAATGCATGTGAGAATGACAATGGTAAAGAAGGAAGGCTCATTATGTAACTATAAAATGAATTTTTTTCTTGTTTTATTAAACTTAGAAGTGTCTTTCTAACTATACATTGTTCTTAAAAGATGTTAAGTTGTATGCTTTGAGATTGACAATTTTTGCATTTTGAAAATTTAGTTCAATTTTTCTTTCATTTGGTTTTTTTTTCTTTTAATTGCATTTGCTAAATATCTGGTTTTTTACTGCATGAGATATAATTTTGAATTACTTAAATGGATATTCAATGGAAAATGGAACTGTTTTAGGTTTTTTGCTCTTGCCTTGTCACAATTTTCTTTCACTCCGCTAATGTAGAACATATATGAACCAAAGGATGGAATAAAAGGGTAGCATGAGAATTTACCAAAAAAATTCAAATTAAAATCAGGCATTTATTCAAAAATTAAATTCAATAATCAATATTAATTCAATTCATGAACAATTTGATTGAAAAAGTTAATATTAAACTTCATTTATAAAAGTAGTTAAAGAGGAAAATGAAAATAATAATAAAAAGAAATTTTCTACTAAAAAGGAGCAAGTTTCCAAAATAACTTGAGTAAAAGTAAAAATATCTTAAATAAGAGAATCCTAATAGATATATATATATATATATATATATATATATATATATATATATATATATATATATATATATATGAGTTTTTCAAATAAGAGAATTCTAATAAGTGTGTAAATAAAAATATTTTAAAAAAGCAAAGAATTCTAATTAGGCACAACATGAGATCTCTTAAAATACTTATTCTAGAAATATTTCCCTTCATGACTTACTACATCATTCACCTTTGATTAAAGAGAATTCGACTTTTTAGAGGTAGATGCTAAGTAAGCATAAAAAAAGAAAGTAGGATCTAATGAACAAAAGTTAACTTTAGGAAGCCAAGTAGCATCAAAAGTTGGAGATGCTTTTCATTAAACAAAGTACCATCAAAACTTTCCTTGAAAAGAAGAAACATGTTCATTATTCAAGATAGTCTCAATGTCGTCTTGGGCATGCTAGTTTTTGTAAAAAGAATAAAAGGAAAAAAAAGGAGGCTTAAAAGTATCTCAGTAAGGTGATATATCCTTTACATTGAAAATAAGATTAATATTCAAGTCATTAGGCAAATTAACTAAATATGTATTAGGTCTAAGTTCTTCAATGATGGAGTGGCAACTTATAGCTCAAGACTCCTCGTATAACAACCCCTAACACATTACAAATAATTGTGAACATTATGTTAAAGTCAAGATGCCTTAAACAAGAGTTTCACTAATTTGCTTTTTAATGTCATTGAAAGCTATAATAGCTTTATTAAATCATTGAAATTCTCCCTTCTTCAAACAATTAATGATAAGGGTCATAATAATATTAAATCCCTTTATTAACCTTTTATTAAAAAAAAGGCCAAGCTATAGACACTATAAGCATTAATAAGATATTTGAGCTCATGTCACTCTTAGATGGTTATAACTTTTTCAAAATTAATAGTTATACCTTAGACATAAACCATGAAACCTAATAATAACATCTTAGACTACAAAAATGAATACTTCTTAATGTTAACATTAAATTTAAATTCTTTAATGGTGAGGAAAATTTGCTTTAAATGGCCTAAGTACTCTTCTTGAAGTTTACTGTAAACAAGGATATCATCAAAACAGATCACTATGAACTTATCTACAAATAACTTAAAGATATGGGTCATAATCTTTATAAAGGTATTAGAGTATTAAATAATCAAAAAGATATAACTAACCACTTATATAACTTGTCTTGTGTTTTAAACTCAATATTCTAATCATCATTAAGTTCAAATCTAGTGGTACTCGCTACAAACGCTTATCTTAAAATGCCAACTAGAACTAGTCAACATGTTTAACATATCCTATAAATGAAAAACTTGTACTTAATAGTAATCTTGTTAATAACTCTATTATTAACACAAATCTTCCATGAACCCTTTTTTCTTAGGATTTAACAAAATAGGAACAACATAAAAACTTAAGACTATAACAAACAAAACTCTTAGAAAATAGTTATTCTACTTGTCTATTTAACTTCTTATTTTCATTAAGGTTCATTGTATAATGTAGAAGATTAGGTAGATGTGAATCAGAAACTAAGCCAATGGCAAGTTGTATATCTTTTATGAGTTGTAACTTGCTAGGAAAATTATTGAACATGATATCTATAAAATCATTTGATAACCAATCAAATGAAATATGAAGATCAACTCTAGATACATTAGATAGTGAATTTAATTTTCTGACAACAATAATTACCAAGTAATCATTAATTTCTAACTCTTTTGAAAGACTTATAATTTAAAAAATAAAGAACATTTTTAGTAGAAACAAAGTAAGAAGATATGGAATTTGGCTTAGTGTCTTTAATAGCAGACTTTAGGAGATTTAATATTTACACTGAAAGATTTACATGTTTTTCCTATTATGATTGATTGCATTAAGGTGATAAAGCCAAAAATGACCTAAAAGGATATGGGTTACATCTATAGGTAAGATATCATAATAAACCTCATGCTTATAATTATCTAATTGAATGAGAATTCAACATTATTTTGTGATTAATAAGGTAATTTTCTTAATTTAAGTCAATAAAAAAGGTTGCAAATGTGGTTATGTCTTAAATTTAACCTAGAAAGAGTAAGCTTAGCAATGACATTCATGGTACTTTTTCAAAAAAAAAAAAAAAATCATCCACAACCTTTAATGTTTTTGAAATTTTTACCTAGTATTTTTATATTTTTTAGAATTATTCCTTTACATTTGCTTTGTGACCTTTTTACACCATTTTTTATCAGTCTTCTAGTATCTTTATCATGTGACAATTAATGTAATATTTTTATCTCAATTTTTCTTAGATATTACATTACCAATTATGTGAAAATGTGACAATAAATTATTTTTAAAAAATTAAAAATTAAAAATTAATTTAAAAAAATCTAAAAATAAAGAATTAATTTTAAAAATAGAAAAAATTTATAGAAATAGAAAAAAAATTAGAAATTAAGTTTTGAAATTTGTGAAATTATAAAATAATTTTTAAAAATGAAGTTACCTTGAAAAAATGTTTTAAAAAAGAAATTAATCTTAAAAAGTTCTGACAAATAAAAATTAATTTGAAAATATTATAACGTCTACCCAATCATTGCCAACTCTAACACAATAGGAATAAAAATTAATTCAAAATAGCTACTTGTTACTACTCCTCCAATAACGCCTATTATGTAATTTTTTATATTTTTTAAATTAATTTAAAATTTATTTCTAATTTTTAAGAATGTTTTGAATTTAATTTATATTTTTAAAAATTGTTTCTATTTTTAGAAATTAATTTAGAATTTTATTCTAACTGTTAAAATTAAAGTTTAAATTCTTAATATTTCTTATATTTTTAAAATTAATTTCTAATTTTAAAAAAATATTTAGAGTTTTTTGTTTTTAAGATTAATTTTGTAATTTTCAATAATTTTTAAAAAATAATTTATTATTACATTATTACAAATCTATTGACATGACATCTGAGTTAACAAAATTAAAATGATGTAATGTTATATAAACTGTTTTGTGGGAAGGATAATAAAAGACTAATGAAAAAAAGTGTAAAAAGATGATAAGGTGAGCGTAGATGTTGGATTGAAAAAAAAAAAACCAAAAAATCAGGAAAGAGCTAAAAGTTATAGGCAACAATAAACAAAATACACCTAATAACAACACAATACTAGTCATCTTCCTCCAAATCATCACTTTTCATCATTTTTCCTAACATATTCTATAAGATCTATTATCTATATTATTAAAATCATAAGTTAAACTCAATACTCAATGGTAAATCAATATTCATAATTAGTTTAATTAATACTGAATCTTATTTGTAGAACTAATTGATAAAGAAATAAAAATAACAATAAAAAGAAAATCAAAGATCTCAAATAACCTAATTAAGAAATAAAAATATCTTGGATAAAAGAATTCTAATAAGTGTAAAAATAAAAATAAAATCTTTATTATATATAAAATAAAATTTTCTAAAATGCATCTTCTAAATTATTTCAACTACTATATGATACTCAAACTTCATTAATTAGTAAAAGGTCTTATATAATTAAGAACTAGCTTAATTAATTGAATTTTTCTTCCCACTAGATTCTTATTCTAAGAGATAGAAAAGATAGAAATGTTAGAATAGGGTTTTTAAGTGAGATTGATGCTTTTGTACCTCGATCCTATTTCACATGGCCAAGTTGATTGCATTAGATTTATCCTATAACTTGTTATTAAAGCATTTAGCTTTCTCATCAAACAGTATTTAAGGAATAGTGAAAATTGGAACTTGTTCAGGAAACAAACTTCCAAAGAGAAGCAAGAAATTTAGCTGTTCAAGCAATTAGTTCAATTAGTTCAAATTGGTTGTACTGGCAAGCACCAAGGTGAATATCATCCACAATAGAACCTCATCAAAGTTTGATTCAAGCAACCCAAAATTCAACCGAACCAAATATTAGCTAGCTCCAAGAGGTTGCTGCTACAAGAAGGCAAGCAATAGAGAGCACAAAACCCATGCTTCGAACTCCATCAAATTATAGACACTACCAAGAATATTGGATTCCATCTACTCAAGCACTACGTGCCTCAAATGATGGCTTTAGCTCTAGAGCTACCATAGAGGTTTCACTTGCTCACAAAGTTAAGGACATGAATGATGAAAATTATGGAATGGGAGAAAATAATCTCACAAATCCCATAAGATGGAAAATCCCACTAGTGACTACAACAATGGCAATAATTATTGTGTACATGCACATAAGACGAGAGGCAGTTGGTGTATTGGATAAATATGTGGGTGGTTCATTAGCATTGGAGACTGTTAACAGCTCTTGGTTATGTATTATGTTAGCGTGGATTACATGGTACTTGGTTGGTATGGTTGTGGTAGAATTAATTAATTCCATACTGAATAGGTTTAAATAGAACCAAAATTGTAGATTGCAAGTTGCAGACCACACTGGAATTCCAATCAACTGCAATTATACTATGTAATGCAACTACAATCATGGCTAATGCGGCTTGCAACATCTAGCATTATCGCAAGGAAAATGTTATAAACATGTCTATTAGCAAGCAACATTTTGCAAACCTTGCATGGTATATAAGACGGGATACTTCATGTATTGTAACAAAATTTGATATGAAATAAGTTTGTATTGGGTTAGTATTTAAGAGCAACAATTGAATAAACATTAGAGACTTAATACTTTTGTAACTTCTCCTGGGCCAATTCACCTCTTTGGTTGTTTCTTTTTCTGAATTTTTGGTTATGACATCAAGCACAATTACGTACTCACAGCTACAAAGTCTTGCAAGAATATAACTATTAAGTAATCCATCTCAAAGTGAATTTAGGATGACTAAGAAACAAATTATATTTATCACATTAATTAAGGATCTTTGAGTCCCATGTAATTACAATCTTTTGTCTTTTTAAAAGATGTGATTAAGTTTGTTGTTAAGCAAAGAAATAACTTAAATGTAATACAAATAAATAAAGTATTACAGCAGATCGGCAATAAGGAAACCAACTTAACTTTTACCCTTATGTAGTTTAATCCTAACTAAAGTACACAGCAAACATTAAAAAAAAAAAAGCTTTAGTAAATAATTAGTCAATTTGGTTAAGAAAAAAAAAAAAGAAAAATGATGATCCAAAACCTCTTAAAAAGGGCTCAAGAGATTAAATACTTTATATGTCTTAGGCATAGGCATGCTGCTTCTAAGAGAAAACATCTTTTATACTAGGTGCATGATTGATAAAAAAAAGGCATGTGGAGTGATTATAAATGGAAAGAGCTACACCAATATTACTTCCACCACTTTGGTGGAAAAGTTGCACTTAGTAACAATAAAACACCCCTCATATAAGTTACAATGATTGAATGATAATAAAGAAAGAAAGGTTGCATAATGGGTTTGGGTGCTACTTACAATTAGAAAATCATATAAGGATAAAGTGATATAAGATGTGTTTCCAATGAATTTAAGCCATTTACTTTAAGACAAATATGACAATATAATAGAATGGTTGTACATGATGGATTCAAAAACACCTATTCGTTGGTTAAAAATGGGAAAATGTAATCTTCAAACCTTTTAGTTTGCAATAAGTGTAAAGTGACTACTTTTTCATTAAAAAAAAAAAACAAAAAAGTTTGTTTATGAGAAAAGGAGAAGTAGAGCGATCCTTATCCATCCTTAAACCTATTTTAATTCTAATAATGAAAGAAGTGGTGCAAATGATAAAACTTCCTTTCCATAAAAAATTGAAGGAATTTTAGAAAAGATTGTTGATGTGTTTCCAAAAGGGTTACCAAAAGGGCTATTACCAATTAGAGAGATCAAACACTAAATTGATTACATATTAATGGTTGTTTTACTTAATAGATTAACCTATAGAAGTAATCTAGAAGGGGATAAGGAGTTGCAATGACAAATAATCAATTATTTGGAGAAGAGTTATATAAGGGAATTAATAAGCTTTTGTTCAGTACCAACCTTTTTAATGCTAGAAAAGGATGGAATTATGAGAATGTATGTATAGTCAAGCGATAAATAAAATATTAATGAAGTATTACTATCTTATTGTTAGGCTAGATGATAAGTTTAAGGGGTGATATGGTTCTTAATTGTTTTTCAAGTATATTTAAAGAGTGATTATCATCAAATTTGGATGAAGGAAAGGATTGGTGGAAAACTACATTTAAGACAAAATATGAATTATATGAATGGCTAGTCAGATCATTTGGCTTATCTAATACACTAAATACTTTTCTGTGATTGATGAATTACATGCTTCATAAGTTTATTGGTAGATTTGTTATGGTTTATTTTAATCATCATTAAGTTCGAATCTAGTGGTACTCACTACAAATGCTTATCTTAAAATGCCAACTAGAACTAGTCAACATGTCCAACATATCCTATAAATGAAAAACTTGTACTTAATAGTAATCTTGTTAACAACTCTATTATTAACACAAATCTTCCATGAACATTTTTTCTTAGGATTTAACAAAATAGGAACAACATAAAAACTTAAGACTATAACACACAAAATCCTTAGAAAATAGTTATTCTACTTGTCTATTTAACTTCTTACTTTCATTAAGGTTCATTGTATAATGTAGAAGATTAGGTAGATCTGAATCGAAAGCTAAGCCAATGGCAAGTTGTATATCTTTTATGAGTTGTAACTTGCTAGGAAAATCATTGAACATGATATCTACAAAATCATTTGATAACCAATTAAGTGAAATATGGAGATCAACTCTAGATACATTAGATATGGAATTTGGCTTAGTGTCTTTAATAGCAGACTTCAAGAGATATGATGTTTTTACCTTTACACTTAAAGATTTACAAGTTTTTCCTACTATGATTGATTGCATTAAGGTGATAAAGCCAAAAATGACCTAAAAGGATATGGGTTACATCTATAGGTAAGACATCATAATAAACCTTATGCTTATAATTATCTAATTGAATGAGAACTCAACATTGTTTAGTGACTAGTAAGGTAATTTTCTTAATTTAAGTCAATAAAAAAGGTTGCAAGTGTGGTTATGTCTTAAAATTCAACTTAGAAAGAGTCGGCTTAGCAATGACATTTATGGTACTTTTTCAACAAAAAACAAAATTTCATCCATAACCTTTAATGTCTTTGAGATTTTTGCCCAGTATCTTTATATTTTTTAGAATTATTCCTTTACATTTGCTTTATTACCTTTTTACACCATTTTTCATCAGTCTTCTAGTATCTTTATCACGTGACAATTAATGTAATATTGACACCTCAATTTTGCTTAGATATCACATAACCAATTTTGTGAAAACGTGACAATAAATTATTTTTTAAAAATTAAAAATTTAAAATTAATTTAAAATTTAAAATAAAGAATTAATTTTTAAAATAGAAAAAATTTCTAGAAATAGAAAAAAATTTATAAATTAAGTTTTAAAATTTTTGAAATTATAAAATAATTTTAAAAAATTAAATTACTTTGAAAAAAATTTTAAAAAAAGAAATTAATCTTAAAATGTTATGAAAAATAAAAATTAATTTGAAAATATTATAACGTCTGCCCAATCATTGCCAACTTTACCACAATACCTACTTGGCGAACACTTGTTACTACTCCTCCAATAATGCCTATTATGTAATTATTTCTATTTTTTAAAATTAATTTAAAATTTATTTCTATATTTAAAATTAATTTCTAATTTTTAAGAATTTTTCAAATTTAATTTATATTTTAATTTTTTCTATTTTTAGAAATTAATTTAGAATTTTATTCTACCTGTTAAAATTAAAGTTTAAATTCTTAAGATTATTTATATTTTTTAAAATAATTTCTAATTTAAAAAAATATTTAGAGTTTTTTTAAGATTAATTTATGATTTTCAATAATTTTTAAAAAATAATTTATTATTACATTATTACAAATTTATTGACATGACATCTGAGTTAACAAAATTAAAATGATATAATGTTATATAAACTATTTTGTGGGAAGGATAGTAAAAGACTAATGGAAAAGAATGTAAAAGGGTGATGAGGCGAGCGTAGATGTTGGATTGAAAAGATAAAAAAAAGGATAGCAAAAAATCTGGAAAGCGCTAAGGTTATGAGCAACAATAAACAAAATACACCTAACAACAACGCAAAATTATCAGTTTTCATCATTTTTCCTAACATATTCTATGAGATCTATTATATATATTACTAAAATCATAAGTTAAACTCAATACTCAATGGTAAATCAATATTCATAATTAGTTTAATTAATAAAATTAATATTGAATCCTATTTGTAGAACTAATTGATAAAGAAAATAAAAATAACAATAAAAAGAAAATCAAAGATCTCAAATAACCTAATTAAGAAATAAAAATATCTTGGATAAAAGAATTCTAATAAGTGTAAAAATAAAAATAGAATCTTAATTATATATAAAATAAGATTTTCTAAAATGCATCTTCTAAATTATTTCAACTACTATATGATACTCAAACTTCATTAATTAGTAAAAGGTCTTATATAATTAAGAATTAGCTTAGTTAATTGAATTTTTTTCCCACTAGATTCTCATTCTAAGAGATGGAAAAGACAAAAATGTGGGAGTAGGGTTTTTAAGTGGGATTGATGCTTTTGTACCTTGATCCTATTTCACATGGCCAAGTTGATTGCATTAGATTTATCCTATAACTTGTTATTAAAGCATTTAGCTTTCTTATCAAACAGTATTAAAGGAATAGTGAAAATTGGAACTCGTTTAGGAAACAAACTTCTAAAGAGAAGCAAGAAATTCACCTGTTCAAGCAATCAGATCAATCTCAAATTGGTTATACCAACAAGCACCAAGGTTAAGATCATCCACAATAGAACCTCATCAAAGTCTAATTTAGGCAACCCAAAATTCAACTGAACCAAATATTAACAAGCTCCAAGAGGCTGCTGCTACAGGAAGGCAAGCAATGGAGAGCACAAAACCCATGCTTCAAACTCCATCAAATTACAGACACTACGAAGAATATTGGATTCCATCTACTCAAGCACTACATGCCTCAAATGATGGCTCTGGCTCTAAAGCTACCAGAGAGGTTTCACTTGCTCACAAAGTTAAGGACATGAATGATGAACATCATGGAATGGGAGAAAATAATCTCACAAATCCCATAAGATGGAAAATCACACTAGTGACTGCAACAATGGCAGCAATTATTATGTACATGCACACAGAACTAAAGGCAGTTGGTGGATTTGATGAACATGTGGGTGGTTCATTAGCATTGGAGACTGTTAACAGCTTTTGGTTACCTATTATGTTAGCATGGATTATAACGTAATCCATCTCACGATGGTGCTACCGTCATGGGTCCTTGGTCAGAGGGAGTATGTGGGTTGAGTTGCCTGCAATATGGTGTTGTTGCGGGTCCTTGATTGGTGGTGGTAAAGAAATTTTTGAATGGCTACCACCATGTAAAGTGGACGGTTACTGGAACAGTACACCAACATAGACAGTGTTAATTCCAACATAAAGGATAATCTAATTTTCGTAATTAAAGATTTTTTAAGGTTTATTGAGTTCACATCAACATTAATCAAATCTAAGCCTATTAGTCACCAAAGTGGCCTGACTTGAAAGGATTTGAATAGTTGATTGTGAATTTTTAATTGTTCATTTTTTTGGATGCTAATAAAATGTTTTGAAATGAACAATTGGGTTATTAATTATGAAGCTAGGAGATCATCCAAAGATGGATCATTGCTTGTAATTAATGACAATAAAAGGGATTAATTGATATACTAGGTAAACGTGATTGTATATCCAAAGATGACATTCATGTTAACTCTAGTATGATTAATTAATCTATTAATGTATATTTAAATTAGCATTATTATTGATTAAAGTTATGTATTTGAGGATCATCCAAAGGTGAACTTAAATACATGATTAAAGTTTGTAATATATCTGAATCCATTTAAGTTTCTCAAAGCATTAACATATAAATTTGGATTATGTTTGTAGCTTCTAGTAATGTATTCGCCTTATGCAATTCGATAATCAAATTCAATGGGCTGAACTATGCAGAATGGTTTAAGCATATTTAGTTTCATTTAGGTATTTTAGGCTTGGACTTAGCAGTCATTTTAGATGAAAAGCTTATAGCCATTATAGGGACCAGTACAGAATCTGATAAGTCTTTTTATGAGGCTTGGGTACGATCCAATAGGTTGAGTTTGAATTTGATGCAGATGACAATAGCTGAAAATGTAAAGTCATTGATGCCTAAGACGGAAAATATGAGGGAATTTCTAATAAGAATTAAGGAATAGTCTCAGTCAGATATAACTGATAAATCCATTGTAGGAACCCTAATGAGTGAGCTGACGACCAAGAAATTTGATTGGTCATAGCCCATTCATGATCATATGACTAGTATGACTAATCTAGTAGTAAGGTTGAAAACAATGGGCATGGATATGAGTGAATCATTTTTGGTTCAATTCATCATAAACTCACTGCCTCCTGAATTTGGCCAGTTCCAAGTGAATTATAACACTATTAAAGAGAAATGGAACTTTCAAGAAATTAAGGTCATGTTAGTTCAGAAGGAAGGGAGATTAAAGAAGATGAAGGATCACTCCATTCATCTCATCGTTCATAATAATGCTAGTGGTAGCAAGTCTACCACATAAGAAAAATAAGAAGAAGGACAAAGCCTCTATAAAAGTCACTAGAGGTTAGATCCAAAAGGATTAGAAATGCTTATTTTGCAAAATGATGAGTCACTTCAAGAATGATTGCCTAAAAAGAAAGGCTTGGTTCGAAAAGAAAGGTAAGTGCTGTATATCAGTATGTTTTGAATCAAACATAATTGAAGTGCCCAATAATACTTGGTGGTTAGATTCTGGAGCTACTATTCATATGTCACATAGTATGCAAGGATTCCTTTCAATCCAACTCATAACAGGAACTGAGAAATTTCTCTATATGGGAAACAAAATGAAGGCACGAATAGAAGGAATTGGGACGTACATATTGATCTTGGACACTAAGTGTCATCTGAATATAGAAAAGTGTCTCTATGTTCCTGAATGTGCTAAAAATTTAGTTTTTGTTGCAAAGTTGGATGAAGAAGGATTTAACCTTAAGATTGGAAACGATGCATTTTCATTGTATAGACATTCGTACTATTATGCATTTGGTACTTTGATTGATGATTTGGACCGTTTTAATTTTGATGCTATGTATGCTGATTCCATATTTCTTGTTGAGCTTAATATAGGTAACAAACGTAATGTGCATGATGAAAGTTCTGTTTTCTTATGGCATCAAAGATTGGGTCATATATCCAAGGAAAGGATATTGAGGTTGGTGAAAGGTGATGTCCTGCCTCAATTGGATTTTACTGATTGGGATGTATGTGTTAACTGTATAAAAAGGAAACAAACAAGACATACATCAAAAAACCCAACCATGAGAAGTAATGAGCCTTTAGAATTGATACACATTGATATTTGTAGCTCGTTTGATATCCCAACATGGGGTGGTGAGAAATATTTCATCACCTTTATAGATGACTACTCACGGTATTGTAACTTGTATCTATTACATGAAAAGTCCCAGTCTATAAACATCCTAGAGGTGTTTATTAATGAAGTGGAAAGGTAGTCAGATAAAAAAGTAAAAGTGATTAAGTCAGATAGGGGTGGTGAATATTATGGAAAATTCAATGAAAGTGGACAATGTCCTGATCGATTTGCAAATCTTCTTGAAAGTCGAGGCATATATGCACGGTATACAATGCCTGGTACACCACAACAAAATAGAGTAGCGGAAAGGCGGAATCGCACACTTATGGATATAGTTAGGAGCATGTTGAATTACAATACTGTACCCTTATCCTTATGGATGCATGCATTAAGAACTACTGCATATCTGCTGAATTGGGTTCATAGTAAGGCTATCCCTACAACTCCTTACGAGTTATGGACAGGAAGGAAACCTAGTTTGAGACACCTTCATGTTTGGGGTTGTCCAGCAGAAGTAAGGATATATAATCCATATGAAGGAAAACTTGATGCGAGAACCATTAATGGTTACTACATTGACTATCCTGAAAAGTCCAAAAGGTATAGGTTCTACTGCCTTAACCATAGTACTAGAATTGTTGAGTTTGGTAATGCTCGGTTCATTGAAAATGGCCAGTTCAATAGGAGTGGGGAATCACGAAAGGTGGATATTAAAGAATTACAAAATGAAAGATCCACAATGAGTACTCCTACTTATGTCGATATCCTTACACCTAGTGTTTCTACACAAATTTTTGTTCCTTATGTTGCATCACAGTCATGTGACATGCAAGGACAACAAATTGATACTCGAAATGCGCAAAGTGAACACATAAGAGATGAACCAAGTGACAATGTTCAATTTACAAATGAACAAGTGATACCACAAGAAATAGCATTACGGAGGTCTACAAGATAGAAAAGGCCAATAGTTTCGAATGATTATGTAGTTTACTCACTTGAACATGAATCAGAATTGAGCATTAATAAAGATCCAGTCTCATTTACACAAATCAATGGATGTAAACCAAGTCTGGGAACTAGTAGAGTTACCTGAAGGATCAAAACAAGTTGGCTGTAAGTGGGTCTTCAAGACCAAGCAAAACTCGAAAGGTAACATTGAAAGGTATAAGGCCAAACTTGTTGCCAAAGGTTTCACTCAAAGGGATGATGTTCACTGTAAGGAAACTTTCTCTCTAGTCTCTAAGAAAGAGTCCTTAAAAATTATTATGGCTTTGGTGACTTATAATGATCTAGAGCTCCACCAAATGAATGTAAAGACTACCTTTTTGAATGGTGACTTGGAAGAGGAAGTGTATATGGATCAACCTGAAAGTTTCACCATCACTGGGCAAGAAAATTTGGTGTATAAATTAAATAAATCAATATATGGACTAAAACAAGCCTCCTGATAATGGTATATTAAGTTCAATAATACTATTACGTCATATGGTTTTGTAGAAAATACCGTTCATCGGTGTATCTATATGAAGGTCAGTGGAAGCAAGTTCATTGTATTAGTCCTATATGTTGATGACATTCTTTTGGCTGCTAATGACATAAGTTTGTTACATGATGTAAAGAAATTTCTCTCTGAAACTTTTGAAATGAAAGATATGAATGAGGCATCCTATGTGATAGGAATAGAAATATTTCGTGATACATCACAAGGATTGTTAGGATTATCTCAGAAAGGCTATATCGATAAAGTATTAGAGAGATTTAGAATGAAAAATTGCTCAACAGGAATAGTTTCAATTCAGAGGGACAAGTTTAGTGAATTGCAATGTCCAAAGAATGATTTGGAACAGAAAGTGATGGAATCAATTCCCTATGCATCACTGGTTGGAAACCTGATGTGTGCGCAAACATGTACTCGGCCAGACATCAATTTCACAGTTGGAATGTTAGGCCGATATCAAAGTAATCCTGGAATAGATCATTGGAAAGAAAGAAAGTACTTAGGTACTTACAAGGCACCAAAGATTACATGCTTACTTATAAAAGATCAAGTTATCTTGAAGTAGTAGGCTACTCGGATTTAGATTATGTTGAATGTGTAGACTTGAGGAAATCTACATTTGGTTACATGTTTCTCCTAGCTGGAGGAGTAGTTTCCTGAAAAAGTGGGAAGTAGTCTATCATTGCTACTTCCACTATGGAGGCTGAATTTGTAGCATGCTTTGAGGCTACTGTTCATGCATGATGGTTGCAGAATTTTATCTTAAGGCTTGGTTTGGTCGACAGTATAGAAAAGCCGTTAAGAATTTACTGTGATAATTCCGTAGTAGTCTTCTTCTCTAAGAATGATAGGTATTCTAAAGGTGCAAAACATATGGATTTCAAATACCTATCTGTTAAAGAAGAAGTGCAAAACCAAAGAGTGTCCATTGAGCATATTGGCACTGAGTTGATGATAGCAGACCCGTTAACTAAAGGTTTGTCATCAAAAACATTTACTGGACACGTTGATTAGATGAGCATTATGGACAGCTCCTCAATCTCTTGAAAGCCAATATTTTAGGATGCTTATATCATTGTGACACTCATGAATTCAATTAAAGTTATGGTTTTGCTCGTACTTTGTTATCTCTGTTTAGATGTATACAATTATGGTTTGTGAAATAACTAATAGCATATATGGGAATGACAATTTAAAGTTTCAATGTTCCTCAGTAAGGTTATTATGAATTATGATGATTATGTGATACATGGAAGGAATCATGTCGCTATAAGATGTGTGACCGCCATGATCTAATCATTTGAATTCAATCAAGTATTATGATTTGATGATCTTTAAGAATTGTGCACATTTAATTGTTAGTGATTCATCAAGTCATAACATGGGCCAAGTGGGAGATTGTTAATTAATTAACATGAGTGACCCATGTTATTTAAAGTATGAACCAAAATAAAAGAACTAATATGATGGTCGATTAGGTATAACGGTAATTTGGGTCATCGGGTTTAAAATCCCTCCACTCTCTTTATTAAGGACGTTACAGGAAGAGAAATATCTTCTTAGAACATGTGGGTGGTTCATTAGCATTGGAGACTGTTAACAGCTCTTGGTTATGTATTATGTTAGTGTGGATTGTTAAATTAATTAACATGAGTGGTCCATGTCATTTAAAGTATGACTCAAAATAAAAGGCCTAATATGATGGTCGGTTAGGCATAACGGTAATTTGGGTCATCGGGTTTAAAATCCCTCCACTCTCCCTATTAAGAATAAACGTTACAGGAAAGGAATATGTGTATATATATATCTTTCCCTATTAAGAATAACCGTTACAGGAAAAGGAGTATCTTCTCATTTAAGATAATTATTACAGAAAGAGAGGATCTTCCTATTTAAGGTAACGGTTACAGGAAAGGAAGATGTGTATATATATATATATATATGCTATTACAGACCTTTCCGAGAGCTCAACCATCAAAGAGAGAAAACGTAAAGAAAAGAAAGGGGAAAGAGTAGGAGAAAAGAGAGAAGCGTTCAGGAACGAAACAGAAGAGGCTTCCCCCATCTCCACTGCGGGACATCAGCATAATGGACAACGGTATGTTGATTTCAATTACAATTTTATTGCTAGTATTCGCATAAAGAAAGATCCTGCAATATATGAAATAAGAATTTCAGAAAAAGAAATTCTAGAAAAGTCCAACAATTGGTATCAGAGCGGGTTTGCGAATATTGCAATTTGGTTTTCTTTATCTCTTTGTGCCGTATAGTATTTTATTTTATTAGGCTGTATTTTGTTTTTCCTTTGCGTGTAATCAATAATTACAACGCGGGACAAAACAAATATTTTGGTTGCCTGGTACGCGGGTCCCACCTGCAGTATGGTGGTGCTCGGGTAGTATTTTATTTTATTAGATTGTATTTTGTTTTTCCTTTGCGTGTAATCAATAATTACAACGCGGGACAAAACAAATATTTTGGTTGCCTGGTACGCGGGTCCCACCTGCAGTATGGTGGTGCTCGGGTAGTATTTTATTTTATTAGGCTGTATTTTATTTTTCCTTTGCGTGTAATCAATAATTACAACGCGAGACAAAACAAATATTTTGGTTGCCTGGTACGCGGGTCCCACCTGCAGTATGGTGGTGCTCGGGTAGTATTTTATTTTATTAGGCTGTATTTTGTTTTTCCTTTGCGTGTAATCAATAATTACAACGCGGGACAAAACAAATATTTTTGTTGCCTGGTACGCGGGCCCCACCTGCAGTATGGTGGTGCTCGGGTAGTATTTTATTTTATTAGGCTATATTTTGTTTTTCCTTTGCGTGTAATCAATAATTACAACGCGGGACAAAACAAATATTTTTGTTGCCTGGTACGCGGGTCCCACCTGCAGTATGGTGGTGCTCGGGTAGTATTTTATTTTATTAGGTTGTATTTTGTTTTTCCTTTGCGTGTAATCAATAATTACAACGCGGGACAAAACAAATATTTTGGTTGCCTGGTACGCGGGTCCCACCTGCAGTATGGTGGTGCTCGGGTCCGAATGAATACCATAAAAAAAAAAAAAAAAAAACTCCCACATAAAAGATAATTTAATCTTCGTAATTGAAGATTATTAAATTCACGTTAATGAGTCAAATATTAAAAGCTTGTTAGTCACCAAAGTGGCCTGGCTTTGAATGGATTTGAACAGCTGACTGTGAATTTTAATTGTTCATTTTGGATGTTAATAAAATGTTTTGAAATGAACAATTGTGGTTATTAATTATAAAGCTAGGAGATCATCCAAAGATGGATCATTGCTTATAATTAATGACACTAAAAGGGATTAATTAATATACTAAGTAAACGTGATTGTATATCCAAAGATGACATTCATGTTAATTTTAGTATGATTAATTGATCTATTAAAGTTATTTTTAAATTAGCATCATTATTGATTAGAGTTATGTATTTGAGGATCACCCAAAGGTGAACTTAAATACATAATTAAAGTTTGTAATGTATCTGAATCCATTAGAGTTTACTCAAAGCATTAACGTATAAATTTGGATTATATTTGCAGCTTCCACCAATGTATTCGCCTTAGGCAATTCAATGGTCAAATTCAATGGGCTGAACTATGCTGAATGGTCTGAGCATATTCAGTTTCATTTGGGTGTATTGGGCCTGGACTTAACAGTCATTTCAGATAAAAAGCCTGCAGTCATTACAGGGACTAGTACAGAATCTGATAAGTCTTTTTAAGCAGTCATTTCGGATGAAAAGCCTGCAGTCATTACAGGGACTAGTACAGAATCTGATAAGTCTTTTTATAAGGCTTGGGTACGGTCCAATAGGCTGAGTTTGAATTTGATGCGAATGACGATAGCTGAAAACGTCAAGCCATCGATGCCTAAGACGGAAAATGCGAGGGAATTTCTGATGAGAATTAAGGAATACTCTCAGTCAGATATAACTGATAAATCCATCGTAGGAACCCTAATGAGTGAGCTGACGACCAAGAAATTTGATTGGTCACAGCCCATTCATGATCATGTGACCAGTATGGCTAATCTAGCAGCAAGGTTGAAAACAATGGGCATGGATGTGAGTGAATCATTTCTGGTTTAATTCATCATAAACTCACTGCCTCCTGAATTTGGCCAGTTCCAAGTGAATTATAACACTATTAAAGAGAAATGGAACTTTCAAGAAATTAAGGCCATGTTAGTTCAGGAGGAAGGGAGATTAAAGAAGATGGAGGATCACTCCATTCATCTCATCGTTCATAAGGATGCTAGTGGTAGCAGGTCTAAACCACATAAGAAAGGTAAGAAGAAGGACAAAGCCTCTATGAAAGTCACTGGAGGTCAGATCCAGAAGGATCAGAAATGCTTCTTCTGCAAAAAGATGGGTCACTTCAAAAATGATTGCCCAAAAAGAAAGGCTTGGTTCGTTCGAAAGAAAGGTATGTACTGTATATCAGTATGTTTTGAATCAAACATAATTGAAGTGCCCAATAATACTTGGTGGTTAGATTCTGGAGCTACTATTCATGTGTCACATATTATGCAGGGATTCCTTTCAATCCAGCCCATAACAGGAACTGAGAAGTTCCTCTATATGGAACAAACAGAATGAAGGCACGAATAGAAGGGATTGGGACGTACAGATTGATCTTGGACACCAAGTGTCATCTAGATCTAGAAAAAAGTATCTCTATGTTCCTGAATGTGCTAGAAATTTAGTTTCTATTGCAAAGTTGGATAAAGAAGGATTTAACCTCAAGATTGGAAATGGTGCATTTTCATTGTATAGACATTCGTACTATTATGGATCTGGTACTTTGATTGATGATTTGTACCGTTTGAATCTTGATGCTATGTATGCTGATTCCATATTTCTTGTTGAGCATGGTATAGGTAACAAACATAATATGCATGATGAAAGTTCTGCTTTCTTATGGCATCAAAGATTGGGTCATATATCCAAAGAAAGGATATTGAGGTTGATGAAAGGTGATGTCCTGCCTCAATTGGATTTTACTGATTGGGATGTATGTGTTGATTGTATAAAAGGGAAACAAACAAAACATACATCAAAGAACCCAGCCATAAGAAGCAATGAGCCCTTTAGAATTGATACACACTGATGTTTGTGGCCCGTTTGATATCCCAACATGGGGGTGGTGAGAAATATTTCATCACCTTTATAGATGACTACTCACGATATTGTTACTTGTATCTACTGCATGAAAAGTCTCAGTCAGTAAACATCCTAGAGGTGTTTATTAATGAAGTTGAAAGGCAGTTAGATAGAAAAGTAAAAGTGATTAAGTCAGATAGAGGTGGTGAATATTATGGAAAATTCAATGAAAGTGGACAATGTCCTGGTCCATTTGCAAAACTTCTTAAGAGTCGAGGCATATGTGCACAGTATACAATGCCTGGTACACCACAACAGAATGGTGTAGCGGAAAGGCGGAATCGCACACTTATGGATATGGTTAGGAGCATGTTGAATTACAGTACTGTACCCTTATGCTTGTGGATGCATGCATTAAGAACTGCTGCATATCTGCTGAATAGAGTTCCTAGTAAGGCTGTCCCTAAAACTCCTTACGAGTTATGGACAGGAAGGAAACCCAGTTTGAGACATCTTCATGTTTGGGGTTGTCCAGCAGAAGTAAGGATATACAATCCACATGAAGGAAAGCTTGATGCAAGAACCATTAGTGGTTACTTCATTGGCTATCCTGAAAAGTCCAAAGGGTATAGGTTTTACTGCCCTAACCATAGTACTAGAATAGTTGAGTCTGGTAATGCTCGGTTCATTGAAAATGGTCAGTTCAGTGGGAGTGGGGAATCACGAAAAAGGTGGATATTAAAGAATCACAAAATGAATGGTCCACAGTGAGTACTCCTACTCATGTCGGTATTCCCACACCCAGTGTTTCTACTCAAATTGTTATTCCTTATGTTGCATCACAGTCACGTGACATGCAAGGACAACAAATTGATACTCGAAACACGCAAAGTGAACACATAAGAGATGAACCAAGTGACAATATTCAATTTACAAATGAACAAGTGATACCACAAGAAATGGCATTACGGAGGTCTACAAGACAGAAAAGGCCAGTAGTTTCAAATGATTATGTGGTTTACTCACTTGAGCATGAATCGGAATTGAGCATTGATAAAGATCCAGTCTCATTTAAACAAGTCATGGAATGTAATGATTCTGAAAGGTGGTTCAATGCCATGAAAGAAGAGATGAAATCGATGGATGTAAACCAAGTCTGGGAGCTAATAGAGTTACCTGAAGGATCAAAACGAGTTGGCTGTAAGTGGGTCTTCAAGACCAAGCGAAACTCGAATGGTAACATCGAAAGGTATAAGGCCAAACTTGTAGCCAAAGGTTTCACTCAAAGGGATGGTGTTGACTATAAGGAGACTTTCTCTCCAGTTTCTAAGAAAGACTCTTTAAGAATTATTATGGCGTTGGTGGCTCATAATGATCTAGAGCTCCACCAAATGGATGTAAAGACCGCCTTTCTGAATGGTGACTTGGAAGAGGAAGTGTATATGGACCAACCTGAAGGTTTCATCACTACAGGGCAAGAAAATTTGGTGTGTAAATTAAAGAAATCGATATATGGACTGAAACAAGCCTCCCGACAATGGTATATTAAGTTCAATAATACCATTACGTCATACAGTTTTGTAGAAAACACCGTTGATCGGTGTATCTATATGAAGGTCAGTGGGAGCAAGTTCATTATATTAGTCCTATATGTCGATGACATTCTTTTGGCCGCTAATGACATAGGTTTGTTACATAATGTGAAGAAATTTCTCTCTGAAACTTTTGAAATGAAAGATATGAATGAGGCATCCTATGTGATAGGAATAGAAATATTCCGTGATAGATCACAAGGATTGTTAGGATTGTCTCAGAAAGGCTATATCAATAAAGTATTAGAGAGATTTAGAATGGAAAATTGCTCAACAGGAATAATTCCAATTCAGAAAGGGGACAAGTTCAGTGAATTACAATGTCCAAAGAATGATTTGGAACGGAAAGTGATGGAATCAGTTCCCTATGCATCACTGGTTGGAAGCCTGATGTATGCGCAAACATATACTCGGCCAGACATCAGTTTCGCAGTTGGAATGTTAGGCCGATATCAAAGTAATCCTGGAATAGATCATTGGAAAGCCGGAAAGAAAGTACTTAGGTACTTACAAGGCACCAAAGATTACATGCTTACTTATAAAAGATCAAGTCATCTTGAAGTAGTAGGCTACTCGGATTCAGATTATGCTGGATGTGTAGACTCGAGGAAATCTACATTTGGTTACATGTTTCTCCTGGCTGGAGGAGCAGTTTCCTGGAAAAGCGGGAAGCAGTCTGTCATTGCTACTTCCACTATGGAGGCTGAATTTGTAGCATGCTTTGAGGCTACTGTTCATGCATTATGGTTGCGGAATTTTATCTTAAGGCTTGGTTTGGTCGACAGTATAGAAAAGCAGTTAAGAATTTTTTGTGACAATTCCACAGCAGTCTTCTTCTCTAAGAATGATAGGTATTCTAAAGGTGCGAAACATATGGATTTGAAATACCTATCTGTTAAAGAAGAAGTGCAAAACCAAAGAGTGTCCATTGAGCATATTGGCACTGAGTTGATGATAGCGGACCCGTTAACTAAAGGTTTGCCACCGAAAACATTTACTGGACATGTTGATCGGATGAGCATTATGGACAGGTCTTCGTACACTTAAAAGCCAATATTTAGATGCTCATATCATTGTGACACTCGTGAATTCAATTAAAGTTACGGTTTTGCTTGTGCTCTATTATCTTTGTTTAGATGTATACAATTATGGTTTGTGAGATAATTAATAGCATATATGAGAATGACAGTTTAAAGTTTCAATGTTCCTCAGTAAAGTATTATGAATTATGATGATTATGTGATACATGGAAGGAATCATATTGCTATAAGATATGTGACCGCCATAATCCAATCATCTTAATTCAATTTAGTGTTGTGATTTGATGATCTTTAAGAATTGTGTGCACTTAATTGTTATTGTTTCATCAAGTCATGACATGGACCAAGTGGGAGATTGTTAAATTAATTAACATGAGTGGTCCATGTCATTTAAAGTATGACTCAAAATAAAAGGCCTAATATGATGGTCGGTTAGGCATAACGGTAATTTGGGTCATCGGGTTTAAAATCCCTCCACTCTCCCTATTAAGAATAAACGTTACAGGAAAGGAATATGTGTATATATATATCTTCCCCTATTAAGAATAACCGTTACAGGAAAAGGAGTATCTTCTCATTTAAGATAATTATTACAGAAAGAGAGGATCTTCCTATTTAAGGTAATGGTTACAGGAAAGGAAGATGTGTATATATATATATGCTATTACAGACCTTTGCGAGAGCTCAACCATCAGAGAGAGAAAACGTAAAGAAAAGAAAGGGGAAAGAGTAGGAGAAAAGAGAGAAGCGTTCAGGAACGAAACAGAAGAGGCTTCCCATCTCCACTGCGGGACATCAGCATAATGGACAACGGTATGTTGATTTCAATTACAGTTTTATTGCTAGTATTCGCATAAAGAAAGATCCTGCAATATATGAAATAAGAATTTCAGAAAAAGAAATTCTAGAAAAGTCCAACATGGATTACATGGTACTTGGTTGGTATGGCTGTGGTAGAATTAATTAATTCCACACCGAATAGGTTTAAATAGAACCAAAATTGTAGATTGCAAGTTGCAGGCCACACTGGAATTCCAGTCAACTGCAATTATACCATGTAATGCAACCGTAATCATGGCTAATACGGCTTGCGACATCCAGCATTATCACAAGGCAAATGTTGTAAGCATGTCTAGTAGCAAGCTGCATTTTGTAAACCTTGCATGGTATGTAAGATGAGATACTTCAAGTATTGTAACAAAATTTGATATGAAATAAGTTTGTATTGGGTCAGTATTTAAGAGCAATAATTGAATAAACATTAGTGACTTAACACTTTTTGTAACTTCTTTGGTTGCTTCTTTTTCTAACTTTTTGGTTATGACATTAAGCGCAGTTACCATTCACAGCTACAAAGACCTGCAAGAATATAATTATTAAGCGATCCATCTCAAAGTGAATTTAGGATGACTAAGAAACAAATTATATTCATCACATTATTTAAGGATCATTGAGTCCCATGTAATTACAATCTTTTGTCTTCTTAAATGATGTGATTAAGTTTGTAGTTAAGGCAAAGAAATAACTTAAATGTAATACAAATAAATAAAGTATTACAACAGATCGGCAATAAGGAAACCAACTCAATTTTTACCCTTATTTAGTTTAATCCTAACTAAAGTACAAAGCAAACATTAAAAAAAAAAAGCTTTAGTAAATAATTAGTCAATTTCGTTAAAGACGAAAAAAGAAAAATGATGATCCAAAACCTCTTAAAAAGGGCTCAAGAGATTAAATACTTTATATATCTTAGGCATAGGCATGCTACTTCTGAGAGAAAACATCTTTTATACTATGTGCATGATTGATAAAAAAAAAGGCATGTGGAGTGATTATAAATGGAAAGAACTACACTAATATTACTTCCACCACTTTGGTGGAAAAGTTGCACTTAGCAACATTAAAACACCCATCATATAAGTTACAATGATTGAATGATAATAAAGAAAGAAAGGTTGCATAATGGGTTTGGGTGCTACTTACAATTAGAAAATCATATAAGGATAAGGTGATATAAGATGTGTTTCCAATGAATTTAAGCCATTTACTTTAAGAGAAATATGACAATATAATAGAATGGTTGTACATGATGGATTCAAAAACACCTATTCGTTTGCTAAAAATGGGAAAATGTAGTCTTAACACCTTTTAGTTTGCAATAAGTGTAAAGTGACCAACTTTACTTAAAAAAAAAAACAAAAAAGTTTGTTTATGAGCAAAGGAGAAGTAGAGCGATCCTTATCCATCCTTAAACCTGTTTTAATTCTAATAATGAAAAAAGTGGTGTCAAATGATAAAACTTCCTTTCCACAAAAAATTGAAAGGATTTTAGAAAAGATTGTTGATGTGTTTCCAAAAGGGTTACCAAAAGGGCTATTAGAGAGATCCAACACTAAATTGATCACATGCTAAAGGTTGTTTTACTTAATAAATTAACCTATAGAAGTAATCTAGAAGGGGATAAGGAGTTACGTTGACAAATAATCAATTATTTGGAGAAGAGTTATATAAGGGAATCAATAAGCCTTTATTCAGTACCAACCTTTTTAATGACAGAAAAAGATGGAATTATGAGAATATGTCAATAGTCAAGCGATAAATAAAATATTAATGAAGTATTACTATCTTATTGTTAGGCTAGATGATAAGTTTGAGGGGTGATATGGTTCTTAATTGTTTTTAAAGTATATTTGAAGAGTGATTATCATCAAATTTGGATGAAGGAAAGGATTAGTGGAAAACTGCATTTAAGACAAAATATGAATTATATGAATGACTTGTCAGATCATTTGGCTTATCTAATACACTAAATACTTTCCTGTGATTGATGACTTACATGCTTCATAAGTTTATTAGTAGATTTGTTATGGTTTATTTTAATGACAACTTGATTTATGGTAGAATTCATAAAGAGAACGTAAAGTACATAAGGAAAGTCTTTAAAATACTATGACAAGAGAAATTATTTGGAAAGTTAAACAAATACCAATTTTATCATGGCGTTAAAGTTAATAAGAAGAAAGTGAAGACCATGGCTTATACCTATTAATGTTTTAAAGGTGAGGAGTTTTTATGAGCTAATATCCTTTTATAGGAAACTTGTGAGATTGTATGGAAAATCAAAAAGTATAGTGTTTCAGGATGTCAAATTCTTAAGTTATTTTTAGAAGATCTTATTAAAAAAGCTAAGTATGAAGTTACTTTTTAACACAAATTGTCATTTGCAAAAGGTGATAAAATATACACTAATGTTTTTACTTATATTCCTAATTAGTAAGAATTTGAATATTTATTTAGCTTTTGTTAAACTTAAATATAATAAAAATATACATTGTGAAATTAAATATTATCTTTTTTAAATAATCTATAAATTTAATCCTATTTGATTTGGCAAATAGAAAATGACTAATTAAGGAAGAAAAGAAACTTAGTTTGCTCTAAGTGATTTTATATAGATTATCTTTAAAAAAAAAATTCAAGAAAAAAAAAAAGGTTTTCTCCCTAGCCCAATGCGTCGTCGTTGTCCTACTCCTCCTCCTCTTCCACGTGCATCCAGGGAGGCTCTTATCTCTTCGGCGCTAGAAGAAATCTGCTGTAGTGGGCCCCACGGCATCTCACTCTCCTCTATATGGCCGACTCTGACCCATAAACCCACTGTCGCTGCCAAAGCCTCGCTCTGGTCCAATCTTCGGTCAATCCCTTCCCTCCAGTTTACCATTCCCGAAGAAGACACGTCGTTGAGCCACGAAGACGTCAGAATCCAGCGTTTCCACGACGCAGAAAAGCTCAGCTTGAAGATTACGCTAACTAACATCTTACGGATTGCTTTGTCGGCCTCTAGGATGCTTCTTCCTCCAAATTTGTCTGACTGTGATTGCCGCGCTCTCGACCACCTCCTTGCTGCGAGGTTCCATTCCTCTTAATACGCATGCACGCACAAAACCGCACATTTTCAGGTTTTGGGTTAGTGAACTACAGTCTACAGGACCAATGGAATTACGCAGAGTCAACTGGGGAAAGATGTTGGTATTGAAGGAACAACTTGTATTATGTATTGAGGACCCTTGAATGTCGCGGGTTGATTGTGCGGCAACCTGTGGTTGTGAAGAAGTCCAAAGAAGCCGAGAATGGTTCGACTGTGACTACCAGCTATGCAAAGCATTTAGGTGTTCAACAGAGGTTTGAGATTGAAAAGTGTGCAGATGGTGAACAATATGGGGACACTACCAAAGATGGAGGTGGTTTGCATGTGAGAGATTTTGTACCAGCTATGACAGCTATTTGTGATAAGCTTGAACAAGCTAAGGACAAGGTGAATGTTTTGACTGAATAACGCCACAAGTAGTAACAGTTTAGGAAGACAACTTTTTTACTAACTGATGTTATGCATTTTGTTGTTTGATGTTTTGTCTTGCGATGAGCCTATTTGTAAGTTCTGTTGGACAGAGTTTGGATGCTATGTCATGTAGTGAAAATCTAAATGAGAGCATTAACATCCTTAATATCACTTCTTTTTGTTCGCCGACATTTCAAATTTGTGCAAGTTTTAGTTTTCATTTTATGCTGATTTTTTTAACTGTTATTGAAGGTGCTTGTTATATCAGACATCAAGAATGATCTAGGCTATAGGGGTAACAAACCTGCTGGACACAAATCTTGGAGAGTTGTAAGTCCTATGTTGGTATTTGAATGCAGCTTTGTTTGGAATCTGTGCTGTTCTTTTTTCTAATGCTTATTGCATGATTTGTACTTAGATATGTAATAGGTTGAAAGAGGCTCACATTGTTGAGGAATTTGAAGCAAAAGTAAATGAAAAGGTGTGTAATTAGGTCCCAGGAAGTGTTTCTATCTTGTTGCTTGTCAAAAAGTTTGAGTTCTGATTTTCAATTGTGATGCTTATGCTTTGGCAGGTTGTGTGCTGCCTACGCTTGTAGAAAGAATTTTCTATAGAGAATTTTGAACAAGTGATCAAGTGTGGAAGGAGGTCTCAACAAAATGATCAGCTGGTAGAACTTGCTATTGAGCATCAGATTTATGACGCGGTTCATGCTAAAGGAACTGAAGGAGCTATCTTTATTGGACTTAGTCAATCTTGCGAGAGAAGATGAGCTAAGTAAGCCTTGGAGAGTTTGAGTGAATCCGTAGAAGATGTGTGAGAGGCAAGTGAGCGAATTAGAAGAGCTTGAGAGAACGAGAGAGAGAGAGAGCATAAGAGAGCTTTACAAGTGAACTTATATTGAGAAAAAGAATTTGTGCTGTACAAATGAGAGGTGTGACTTATATATAAAACTTAAAAGAAAGTCCTAAAATAGAATATTCTTAGTATTTACAATGAGTATTCTAGATAAGCATTTAATATGGTTCATTCTGGAATTCTCTAGGTAGTTGTAGCACATTCTGCAAGAAGTCTCTAGATGAAGATACTTCTACACGCTTCTGGAACCTTTCGTAGGTAACAAAGGAGCTGGATAATGTGGGTTGCCCGTAGAGGTTTAGTCTTGGACCGAATTTGCACCTTAAGGATACATGAGTGGGCCGGATCAACGTATCCTTATGACAACGTGTAGAGAGCAACATCAATGCATACGGACAGCATTAGCATTACATGCATCACTGGCAGCGAGTTAGACAACATCAGTAGCGAAGGAAAGAGAAGATCCATATTTTGCTCTAGCAATCTGTACATATTAAGTGATCATTCTCCAAAAAAGGTTTTACCATAAACTCTTGATAAATTTGTTGAAAAAATAGGGTGAGATACCCTTAAAGTGATCAGGAGATTAACTATTTGATTGGGACATCATTATAAGTAATTAATGAGTTATTCTTCCACAACCAAATTGTATTCTTTGATAACAAGAGTAGATTTTATTACATATATTGAATAAATAATTGCAATTCACTATCATTGACTTTCTTTATGCAAAATTTATAACATAGGTAAATAATTTTGACTAATTTCTACATATTTTAGTCAAATTAACTTTTAATTTAACACTTTTTTTTTTACTTTGTCTAAGTTCATTAATTTTATGCTTTGGTAAAATTATTTGTTTCATTTAATTGATGTATAAATCAATATGTTACAAGAAAATTATGAATTTGTTGCATAAATTGAGTATGTGACTGTAGTGCATTCTCATTGAATATTCAATTAGAAAGGTACACTTAAGATGTAACTAAATAATTTTGGCTCAATCAATACCAAAAGTATTGCATAAATGAACTGACATGTTACCCTACTTTCTTTCCTTAATTAATAAGTGTTACTTTTTAATTGAACCCACTTACATTTGGTTTAATCTTTGAAAATTTATGTTACATTTGTTGTCCCTTACCTTTTAGACATAGGTGTTTATACCTTAAATTAGTAAAATTCATGTATAGATGTCCATCTTTCTTTTTATATATACCACACCTTATTATATTAATAGTAAAACAAAGCTTTTGCTCGATAAAGTACACATATGACAAAACTCATTACTTTATTATTGAATTTGATCACACATTATTTATTTATTAGCAATATATGTCAAATCTTTCATTACACATTTTTTCCTTTACTAATAAAAATAGGAAATTCATGCAACAAACAATACACCTATAAATTCAAAAATGAAATAATGAATCTTATGACAATATTTGCAAAAAAAAAAAAAAATTCCATATTGTGATCATCCTATAATTAAAAGCAAGAAAACCCTTCCACTAAATTCAATGAACCTACTAATAAAATTGATAACAAAAATTCAAGGAAATTTCCAAGCAACTTTTCCTCAAGTGTTCATTTGACTAAAGTATGACATGTTTTCAATCAAGATAGAAGTTTCTTCTTTTTAGAGGTAGATTCTTAATGGTAAGCATAACCTTGCCAAGTTCACCAATCTTGAAATTGATACAAAACATAAGTTACTTTGTTGAAGCAATCTTCATAACCTTTTGTATTATTATTATGTAATTTTCTTTAATAATAGGAAAAAATTCTACACCAATAACTTCCATGTCAAAAGGCGTGTTTAAACATGAATTAGGTATAATGGTAAACTATTAGGTTAACTATAATCCAAAAAAAGCAACCCAAAAGTAAAAAAAAAAAAAACAAAATGGTTGCATCCCAGTTGGATTCATCAAAGAGATTTTCTCTTGGATTATTCTTATGTCAAAAGGATTGCTACTATACATAAGGTAAAAGATAGAAAGTAAACCAACTTCAATAATTAGGGATTCCATTATATGTTTTGCAATTGTTTCATAGTGATCTCATTAACAGGTTTGATTATTTCAAATTAGTCATTTTGCTCAATTTTGCCATACTTTATTAGTGCTTGTTAAGCATCTATGTGCCTAGATAGTGGACAAAAAACACCACTTTTGGCCCATCAACCACAAAGTTGCGCAATAGCATGTGACAAGGAACATAATGCATGAAAATTTTCATACAATTTAACTTTAATTAAGTTTCAGTGAATATGGAAGAACCAATAAAGACAAACATGTTTTACATAACTAATGACTTCTAATGTATAACATAAAAAAAAATAGCATGACTATTCACCCACCTATAAATGACAATTCCAAATACATTTAACAATAAGTTTGCTAATTTACTATGATTGGAAAGATATTAATACCAAAAACAATAAAGGAAAGAAAAACCAAAAATATTTTTACAAGAATACTTATAACTTTAGGGTTAGTCATCATATGCTAGTGTTAGGGTTGTTTCGAATAAGAATTAGAGAAAACATTATGCATGCCTGGGATATTGATACGAATCTGAATCATTAAAAGAATGCAATGGAAATGAAGATTAGCATCCTCATACTTGGATCATAAGGGCAAGCAATTTAACAGATGAATTTTTATAATCCTAGCTTCTTCATCAAAGATTTCCAAGCGACAACAATCTAAGTATAAATGAAATTTCAACATCAAATAATGTTTTACAATGATTTAGAAGTTTTAAAATTTAAAACCTACATTTAGGTTGCATATAGCTCCTTATTCCCCATTTTTCTATGCTACAAGTAACTCCATTATATATTACGCCCACTTAAGAGGCTCTTAGCGTGACATGGTTATGAGAGGGTTGCACATAGTAATTATGTTTATTTTTTTGAATTTTTATTTAACAGGTGAGTTATCATTTTCATGACTTCATATGTTATACCTATTTCTTATAATAATACAACTTGATGTTAAAAAAAAAAAAAAGGCTCTTAGCATACAAAAGTCATGCTATTGTTTAACACAAGATGGTTAATAAGGTGGAAAGTAGTTATTAGGTGATGCTTTTAATTAGGTTTTAAGAATTTAGGAAATGAAACAAGTTTACTTTGCAACATGTATTTTTTTAAAGTTAATCACAACAAGTTGAAATGAGTGTAAATGTTTTAAATCCTAAAAAGAACAAGAAAACACACAAGAGAGATAATGCATATTAGAGTTCGATGGTACTCGAGAGAAGAATTTCATGGCCGATAGGTAGGAAGAAATCGGTTTACCAACTTTTCAAAGCCCTATAATTAAAAAAAATGTATAACCTTGCCAACAGATAGCAGTTAGCAAATTGTTTCTAACGAAAAAAAAAAAGAATAAAAGAAAGTTAAACTTCAGTCAAAAGTCACTAACCGCTTACCTTAAAAATGCCACCAACATCTCAAGAGGGTTCTCTGTGCAATAAACTTATGCTCACACAAATAGATTACTATCTTGTAATAAGAATCACACTCTGCCTTTGACTTCCACAAATTTTTAGGACTATGTCTTCATAATCTTATTTCTGCTTATCAAACACCTAAACTCTCTCAATAATACAATTTGTTAGATGGTTGAGATTCAACGTCCGAGCATACTTGGAGTACTAATTTTGGGTAGTTAAGATTTTCATTGGTGGTAAGCGCCCACGCTATTGTGATTGCGATGCTTCTAGAGCCTAGACTCTAGAATTCATACGGTAAATTACCTCAACGTTGGAAGTATGGTTCCCTTAGATGAAAAGTATCCAAACGGAACCCACAAAAAATCTTAAAAATCTACTAATTATCCAGTGGATAGACAAAAAAAAAAAAAGGGAGGGCATTGAATTAGTACACCACCTCTGCCTCTTGCACAGCGCACACAGACCTACACACATCCTTTCCTACAAAGCATGCCTCCATTGGCATGACTACTGCCTCCACCCATGCCAGTACCAATTGCTGCTCTATTTCTAGTAAAAAAAATCAACTCAGCATTATTTGTGTGTGTGCATGGAAAAAGAACAGATAACTGAGGTATCATTTTCTTCAAAAGGACACCATGGAGGATAAACATTATGTTAACCAAGAGGGCCAAAGATCGACAAGTAAACACATAAATGCACTTAACCTACAAGTTGATTAGTAAGATATTGGCTTGATTAACTTGTAACATTGTACCATGCATGAAGATCCCATGGAATATGATCCTACTTTCTTCCGAACTATTGTTAGTCTTGCTAACTGTGTTTTGTGCTACTCTGATGGCTTTGAAATTATTTCTTTACTTTTCTTTCTTCTGTTTTTTTGTTTTTTTTCTTTGCTGAACGATGGCTATTTCCTTCTCGACCAGAAGGTTTAAAATGCACATCATGAGCATTATTGTTGTTCCAGTCATTTTTGGTCATTGCGGCTAATGTAGCCGTAATTGCCAGCAATGTGTCCACAATTTTGGGTTATGCACCACAATTGCTGATGTGAACCACTATTTAACATCATGCATGTAAACAAATTCCTAAGACTACTGTTAATCTGAGTTTTAGTGACCACCAGTTTAAGAGCTTATTTGTTCTTGTTACAATTAATATGACTAGTTTTAGCCTTATGATCTTTCTGATGATTTATATAATTTGTATGGGGCAGCCTTATAGTTCTAAGGGACGAAGCTAATATCTTTAGCACATGTGGCAACTAATGAGTCACAGTCATAAGGACAGGAAAAAATGCCTTTTCTAGTAAAATGCTTGAAAATGGGTAGTATCCTTTTTTTTTTCTTTGGGAAACTTGTGGGGTTTATCACTTTGTCAAAATCTCACGATAGGCTAATGAGAGCATTTGTCGATTTATTTTACACAAATTTAAGTATTAATTATTCCTTTTTAACATGGTATAGGAGCAAGAAAAGACTACAAAATTTCATGGATACACTGGCAAACCAATATACTCAGTGTGGTTTGGCTCAGAAAGTGAAAGGCGAGCAGTTTTTGTGGATGAAGTGAAGTGCATTGGATGTTTAAAGTGTGCTTTATTTGCAGAGAAGATATTTGCTATTGAAACCGTTTATGGAAGAGCGAGGGTTGTTGGACAATGGGTTGATTGAGAATGCAAAATTCAAGCAGCCATAGAAACTTGTCCTGTTGATTGTATCTCATTATCACAGAATTCATTTTGTCTTCTAACTTACCAAGATAGAGGTTGGCTTCCAATTTGTTACTTGTTGGAAGGTTGTGTTGGTTTGTTTATGCAGCTGAGCTTGTTCAAATTCTAAGTTGTCAAATAAAGCAAACTAAAGTCTGCATGAAGGGACAAAATAAAATTCTTGTGAAACAACAATGTAGTGTCAGCTACAAGGATATCTATCCTATACTTCAGATGATACCTGATAAGAAACATAAAAAAGCCAGAGTTTGCTGGTTTACCCTCTTATATTGCATAGACCATAATTTATGAGTCATTCATTTAATCTAGTGTTAGTGCAGAAGACTAAAGAAAAGGAGTCATGTTCTCATGCAGTGCTCCTCTAATAATGACGAAGGTTAAACCTAGAATGCCATGTATAGGAGCACCATGCATCAAGTGCAAAATTTCATGGATACATGTTTGGATATATGCATGTGCATGTGTTTTTATATATACTAGAACCAACTTCAGAGATACTAGAGTGCTCGATGAAACTCTCTTAAATCATAATCTCATTGTTCTTTTATTATCAACATTCAGGATTATGGAGAGGTCAGAATTACCAACACTGGAGTTCTTGATGTCAAAGCAGCCACATGGGAATGTACAAGTTGGGGCTGGCAATTCAACCAGCACACCTATCTCCAATGTATTTGGTGATGCCAAAAAGTTTCAAACCAGATTTTTTAATAAATTGAACAAAGTCGTGGCTCAAAACTCTCAGGTGATGCCTCCATACTCTCTTATAGGTCTCACTAGTGCATGATAACATTTGTTTAGGTTGTTGAAATAATAATAGTAACATGTTTAATATAAGGTGATACTGTGTTGTATGTAATATGTGTTTCTGGTGTAAGCATTCTTGCATGGGGCAGCAATAATGACCCTATAAAATTAGCAACTCAAAGAGAACTTTTGTAAATCCCAAATTTCATTGGTACAAACTATTAATTTGCTAGGCCTTATTTGAATGATCAGTCAAAACTTTTTCTATAATCTGTTGTCATCATTGCATGTACATATAGTTTTTTAAAATGCATGTAAGAATGTCAACGGCAAAGAGGGAAGACTCATTATGTACTGTAAAATGAATTTTTTTCTTATTTTATTGAACTTAGAAGTGTCTTTCTAACTATACGTTATTCTTAAAAGATGTTAAGCTATATACTTTGACATTGGCAATTTTTGCATTTTGAAAATTTAGTTCAATTTTTCTTTCATTTGGATTTTTTTTTCTTTAATTGCATTTGCTAAATATCTTGTTTTTTACTACATGAGATATAATTTTGAATTACTTAAATGGATATTCAATGGAAAATGGAACTGTTTTAGGCTCTTTGCTCTTGCCTTGTCACAATTGTCTTTAACTCCACTAATGTGGAACATATATGAACCAAAGGATGGAATAAAAGGGTAGCATGAGAATTTACCAAAAAAATTCAAATTAAACTCAGGCATTTATTCAAAAATTAAATTCAATAATCAATATTAATTCAATTCATGAATAATCTGATTGACAAAGTTAATATTAAACTTTATTTATAAAACTAGTTAAAAAAGAAAATGAAAATAATAATAAAAAGAAATTTTCTACTAAAAAGGAGCAAGTTTAAAATAACTTGAATAAAAGTAAAAATATCTTAAATAAGAGAATCTTAATAAATATATAAATAAAAGTTTTTCAAATAAGAGAATTCTAATAAGTGTGTAAATAAAAATATTTTAAAAAAGAAAAAAATTCTAATTAGGCACAAAATGAGATCTCTTAGAATACTTATTCTAGAAATATTTCCCTTCATCACTTACTACATCATTCACCCTTGATTAAAGAGAATTCGACTTTGTAGAGGTAGATGCTACGTAAGCATAAAAAAAAGTAGGATCTAATGAACAAAAGTTAAAGGAATGCATTGTAAGTTGTCTAAGTCCTTTCTGAATATTGCATGCTCCATATTTTTCATTCAAAATTTATTCCTTTGCAGATCATTCATGGATGAAGAATGATGGACCATGTCCAGAAGAACATGGTCAGTGTGATAAGCAAAATCTTGAGGGATGGGGCTTAGGTGCCATCTTATTCTCTACTTTTATTACCAGGAATCAAAACATAAGCTTCAGAAATGGGTCACCTATCATTTGTGATGTTCAGTCACCGATTTTTACATGCAGATCATCATTCTCTTCTTTCCTGCCAGAACCATCAACACCTTGCCTTATATCCAGTGGATTCTCTTTCCATGGCATTGGTGACTCTGATGCCTTGGAGTTCTCCTCCCCTATATCCTCCATGCCAAGCTTTGCATTCTTTTGCCTTAGTTCTTTGATTGAGCAAAGGGATTGTACTTTAGATTTCTCAAACAATTCCAGCATAGATGCCATTTGTAGAGGTGATCATGTTTCTTATCTGTGAATGATACTTCTTCTTCTTATACTTCATAACTGATTTGAGTTATCTTTTCTCAAACTGTCCTATCTTTTAGAGACGGGCACAGGGCAAATGTTCATGTTGCTAGAGGCTTCTTAGTGCTGTGGATGTGAAGCTAGAGAAATGGAACACAAGTTGATTGATGTTAAGAGAGAAGGGAGAAAATTTTGGTCTAGGATGTTGGGCTTACGCATCAAGGGCAACTATACAATTGGGCTTGGTGAATGCAAGCAACTTGACTAAATCATGATTGAGTTTGTTATCCGTTGGGCATCATGCACAAATCTTCCAACCGCTTCGTCTCTAAGATCTTCTCTTGTGTGTTGAAAGACAGGCAAAGAACAGTTGACAACTCGACTTTAAAATATGAAGTATTTTTACATCATAGCAAAGAATTGAACTACAAATCTTCAAGATAGTCTCAATGTCGTCTTGGGCATGCTAATTTCTGTAAAAAGAATAAAAGGCAAAAAAGGAGGCTTAAAAGTATCTCAGTAAGGTGATATATCCTTTACACTGAAAATAAGATTAATATTCAAGTCATTAGGCAAATTAACTAAATATGTATTAGGTTTAAGTTCTTTAATGATGGAGTGGCAACTTATAGCTCAAGACTCCTCTTATAACAATCGTTAACACATTACAAATAATTGTGAACATTATGTTGAACTCGAGATGCCTCAAATAAGAGTTTCACTAATTTGCTTTTTAATGTCATTGAATGCTATAATAGCTTTATTAAATCATTGAAATTCTCTCTTCTTCAAACAATTAATGATAAGGGTCATAATAATATTAAATCCCTTAATTAACCTTTTATAAAAAGAGGCCAAGCTATAGAAACTATAGGCATTAATAAGATATTTGGGCTCATGTCACTCTTAAATGGTTATAACTTTTTCAAAATTAACAGTTATACTTGAGACATAAACCATGAAACCTAATAATAACATCTTAGACTACAAAAATGAATACTTCTTAATGTTGACATTAATTTTAACTTCTCTAAGGTGAGGAAAATTGATTGTAAATAGCCTAAGTACTATTCTTGAAATTTACTATAAACAAGGATATCATCAAAATAGATCACTATGAACTTATCTACAAATAACTTAAAGATATGGGTCATAATCTTTATAAAGGTATTAGAGTATTAGATAATCAAAAAGATATAACTAACCACTTATATAACTCATCTTGTATTTTAAATGCCGTATTCTAATCATCATTAAGTTCAAATCGAGTGGTACTCACTACAAACGCATATCTTAAAAGACCAACTAGAACTAGTCAACATGTCCAACATATCCTATAAATGAAACTTGTACTTAATAGTAATCTTGTTAATAACTCTATTATTAACACAAATCTTCCATGAACCCTTTTTTCTTAAGATTTAACAAAAAAGTAACAACATAAAAACTTAAAACTATAACACACAAAACCCTTAGAAAATAGTTATTCTACTTGTCTATTTAACTTCATACATTCATTAAGGTTCATTGTATAATGTAGAAGATTAGGTAAATGTGAATTAGAAACATAGCCAATGGCAAGTTGTATATCTTTTATGAGTAGTAACTTGCTAGGAAAATCATTTAACATGATATTTACAAAATCATTTAATAACCAATTAAGTGAAATATGGAGATCAACTCTAAATACATTATATATGGAATTTGGCTTGGTGTCTTTAACAACAAACTTCAAGAGATTTAAGATGATGTTTTTACCTTTACACTTAAAGATTTACATGTTTTTCTTGCTATGATTGATTGCATTAAGGTGATAAAGCCAAAAATGACCTAAAAGGATATGGGTTACATCTATAGGTAAGATATCATAATAAAACTCATGCTTATAATTATCTAATTGAATGAGAACTCAACATTGTTTAATGACTAGTAAGGTAATTTTCTTAATTTAAGTCAATAAAAAAGGTTGCAAGTGTGGTTATGTTTTAAAATTCAACTTAGAATGAGTAGGCTTGGCAATGACATTTATGGTACTTTTTCAACAAAAAACAAAATTTCATCAATAATCTTTAATGTCTTTGAGATTTTTGCCCAGTATCTTTATATTTTTTAGAATTATTTCTTTACATTTGCTTTGTTACCTTTTTACACCATTTTTCATCAGTTTTCTAGTATTTTTATCACAAGACAATTAATGTAATATTGTAATCTCAATTTTGCTTAGATATCACGTCACTAATTTTGTGAAAACATGACAATAAATTATTTTTTTAAAATTAAAAATTAATTTAAAAAATCTTAAAATAAAGAATTAATTTTAAAAATAGAAAACATTTTCTAGAAATAGAAAAAAAAATTGGAAATTAAGTTTTAAAATTTTTGAAATTATAAAATAATTTGAAAATATGAAATTACTTTGAAAAAAATTTTTAAAAAAAGAAATTAATCTTAAAAGTTCTGACAAATAAAAATTAATTTGAATATTATAATGTCTACCCAATCATTGCTAACTCTAGCACAATACCTACTTGGTGAACACTTGCTATTTTTTCTATAATGCCTATTATGTAATTTTTTCTATTTTTAAAAATTAATTTAAAATTTATTTCTATATTTTAAATTAATATTTAAATTTTAAGAATTTTTCAAATTTAATTTTTATTTTTAAAAATTGTTTCTATTTTTAGAAATTAATTTAGAATTTTATTCTACCTGTTAAAATTAAAGTTTAAATTCTTAAGATTTTTTATTTTTAAAATTAATTTCTAATTTTAAAAAATATTTAGAGTTTTTTTGTTTTTAAGATTAATTTATAATTTTTAATAATTTTTAAAAAATAATTTATTCTTACATTATTACAAATTTATTGACATGACATTTAAGTTAACAAAATTAAAATGATGTAATGTTATATAAACTGTTTTGTGGGAAGGATAGTAAAAGACTAATGGAAAAGAGCGTAAAAGGGTGAAGAGGTAAGCCTAGATGTTGGATTGAAAAAATAAAAAAAAAGGTTAGCAAAAGATTTGGAAAGAGTTAAAGGTTAAGGGCAACAATAAACAAAATATACATAACAACAACATAATCCTAATCATCTTCCTCAAAATCATCAGTTCTCATCATTTTTTTCTAACATATTCTATGAGATCTATTATCTATATTACTAAAATCATAAGTTAAACTCAATACTCAATGGTAAATCAATATTCATAATTAGTTTAATTAATAAAATTAATATTGAATCCTATTTGTAGAACAAATTGATAAAGAAAATAAAAATAACAATAAGAAGAAAATCAAAGATCTCAAATAACTAATTAAGAAATAAAAATATCTTGGATAAAAGAATTCTAATAAGTGTAAAAATAAAAATAAAAATAAAAATAAAATCTTAATGATATATAAAATAAGATTTTCTAAAATGCATCTTCTAAATTATTTCAACTACTATATGATACTCAAACTTCATTAATTAATACAAGGTCTTATATAATTAAGAACTAGCTTAGTTAATTGAATTTTTCTTCCTATTAGATTCTCATTCTAAGAGATGGAAAAGATAGAAATGTGGGAGAAAAGATAGAAATGTGGGAGTAGGGTTTTTAAGTGGGATTGATGTTTTTGTACCTTGATCCTGTTTCACACGGCCAAGTTGATTGCATCATATTTATCCTATAACTTGTTATTAAAGCATTTAGCTTTCTCATCAAACAGTATTTAAAGAATAGTGAAAATTGGAACTCGGAAACAAACTTCCAAAGAGAAGCAAGAAATTCAATTGTTCAAGCGATCAGATCAATCTTAAATTGGTTATACCAGCAAGCACTAAGGTTAAGATCATCCGTAATAGAACCGCATCAAAGTCTGATTCAGGCAACCCAAAATTCAACCGAACCAAATATTAACAAGCTCTAAGAGGTTGCTGCTACAAGAAGGCAAGCAATGGAGAGCACAAAACCCATGTTTCGAACTCCATTAAATTACAAACAGTACCAAGAATATTGGATTCCATCTACTCAAGCACTACGTGCCTCAAATGATGGCTCTAGCTCTAAAGCTACCAGGGAGGTTTCACTTAATCATAAAGTTAAGGACATGAATGATAACATCATGGAATGAGAGAAAATAATCTCACAAATCCCATAAGATGGAAAATCCCACTAGTGACTGCAACAATGGTAGCAATTATTGTGTACATGCACACAGGACTAGAGGCAGTTGGTGGATTGGATGAACATGTGGGTGGTTCCTTAGCATTGGAGACTGTTAACAGCTTTTGGTTAGGTATTACGTTAGCATGGATTACATGGTACTTGGTTGGTATGGTTGTGGTAAAATTAATTAATTCCACATTGAATAGGTTTAAATAGAACCAAAATTTTAGATTGCAGGTTGCAGACCACATTGGAATTTCAGTCAACTACAATTATACCATATAGTGCAACCATAATCATGGCTAATGCGGCTTGCGACATCTAGCATTATCGCAATGCAAATGTTGTAAACATGTCTAGTAGCAAGCTGCAAACATGTCTAGTAACAAGCTGCATTTTGCAAACCTTGCATGGTATGTAAGACGGGATACTTCAAGTACTGTAACAAAATTTGATTTGAAATAAGTTTGTATTGAGTTAGTATTTAAGAGCAACAATTGAATAAACATTAATGACTTAACACTTTTTGTATTTTCTCTATGGCCAATTCACCTCTTTGGTTGTTTCTTTTTTTGACTTTTTGGTTATGACATCAAGCACAGTTACCCATTCATAGCTACAAAGACTTGCAGGAATTTAATTATTGAGCGATCCATCTCAAAGTGAATTTAGGATAACTAAGAAACAAATTATATTCATCACATTAATTAAGGATTTTTGAGTCCTATGTAAGACATACAATTAGCCATAAAAAGATTTTTACTTATGAATCTTAGAATTTTATGATGTTTATACAATAGGAAAAATAACACACTTTAATAGGCTTAGAACTTTTTCAATCTTTGATAAAAAAAATAATGAAGTATGGGTTCATCCTCTTGACTTCTTTTAATGATGAGAAAAAAAGAAAAAAAAAAGCACAAATCATTATGTTTTACTTCTAACAATAATTTGTATTATGTAAAATTTTGTTATTATTGTTGTGAAGAGTAGATAAAAAATCAAATTTTGTTATTATTGACTTTTAACTTGTAAAGAGTTTCAATTAAGAGTCATGTTTCTTTATTTAATGAGATTTAAGCATTTAAATTACTTATAAAATTATTTATAATTTTATTAAATAGAGTAATATTTAATAAAATGTCCTTAGTTGACTTGAAAAATTATTGAAAAATTAAAGAAACAAGAAGCCATAGGATCAAATTACAAAATATACAAATAATAGTCATTGCTACTAAACTAAGAATCATGATATAATTTTTTTTATATTTTAATTTTTGAAGATAAGATACACATAATTTCAAAATTTATTTATTTATTTATTTATTTTAATCATGAGTTACACAAATTAGAAAAAGACAATATAACTTACGAAAAAATGACTAATAAAGGGAGAAAAGAAATTTAGTTTGCTATAAGTGATCTTATATAGATTATCTTAAAAATTTTCAAGAAAAAAAAAAAATGTTTTCTCCCTAGCCCAACCCGTCGTCATCGTCGACCTCCTCCTCCTCCTCCTCCTCCACATGTATCCAGGGAGGCTCTTATCTCTTCATCGCTGGAAGAAATCTGCTGCAGTGGGCCCCGCGGCATCTCTCCTCTATATGGCCGATCTGACCCCTAAACCCACTGTCGCTACCAAAGCCTCGCTCTGGTCCAATCTCCGGTCAATCCCTTCCCTCCAATTTACCATTGCCGGAGAAGACACGTCGTCGAGCCGCGAAGACGTCAGAATCCAGCGTTTCGATGACGCGGAAAAGCTTGGCTTGAAGATTACCGCTCCCTAACATCTTAGGGATTGTTTCGTCGGCCTCTAGGATGCTTCTTCCTCCAAATTTGTCTGACCGTGATCGCCGCGCTCTCGACCGCCTCCTTGCTGCGAGGTTCCATTCCTCCTAATACACGGGCATGCACAAAACTGCATGTGTTCGGGTTTTGAGTTAGTGAACTACGGTCTACAGGACCAGTGGAATTACGCAGAGTCAACTGGGGAAAGATGTTGGTATTGAAGGAAACAACTTGTATTATGTAGTGAGGACCCTTGAATGCCGCGGGTTGATTGTGAGGCAACCTGTGGTTGTGAAGAAGTCTAAAGGAGCCGAGAATGGTTCGACTGTGACTACCAGCTATGCAAAGCATTTAGGTGTTCAACAGATGTTTGAGATTGAAAAGTGTGCAGATGGTGAACAGTATGGGGACACGACCGAAGATGGAGATGGCTTGCATGTGAGAGATTTTGTACCAGCTATGACAGCTATTTGTGATAAGCTTGAACAAGCTAATGACAAGGTGAATGTTTTGACTGAATAACGCCACGGGTAGTAACAGTTTAGGAAGACAATTGTTTTACTAACTGACGTTATGCATTTTGTTGTGTGACGTGTTGTCTTGTGACGAGCCTATTTGTAAGTTCAGTTGGACAGAGTTTGGATGCTATGTCATTTAGTGAAAATCTAAATGAGAGCATTAACATCCTCAATATCACTTCCTTTTGTTCGCCGACATTTCAAATTTGTGCAGATTTTAGTTTTCATTTTATGCTGATTTTTTTTAACTGTTATTGAAGGTGCTTGTTATATTAGACATCAAGAATGATCTAGGCTATAGGGGTAACGGACCTACTGGACACAAATCTTGGAGAGTTGTAAGTCCTATGTTGGTGTTTGAATGCAGCTTTGTTTGGAATCTATGTTGTTCTTTTTTCTAATGCTTACTGCATGATTTGTACTTTGATATGTAATAGGTTGAAAGAGGCTCACATTGTTGAGGAATTTGAAGCAAAAGTAAATGAAAAGGTGTGTAATTAGGTTGCAGGAAGTGTTTCTATCTTGTTGCTTGTCAGAAAGTTTTGGTTTTGATTTTCAGTTGTGATGCTTATGCTTTGGCAGGTTGTGCGCTGCCTGCGCCTATTGAATGAATTTTCTATGTAGAATTTTGAACAAGTGATCAAGTGTGAAAGGAGGTCTCAACAAAATGATCAGCTGGTAGAACTTGCTATTGAGCATCAGATTTATGACGCGGTTGATGCTAAAGGAACTGAAGGAGCTATCTTTATGGAGGTATGCGTTGGTTCTTATCTTCCCTTTGTCTATTCTAATGCCTTTGGATTGGAAATAAAGTTCCTTCTTTTTCCTCTGAGATTTTCTTTTTTAATATTACTGTAGATGTCTGAATGCTTATCTCCCTGATCCTGTAATTTTGTCCCATCACAAGGAGGTTTCTTCTTTAAGAATTTGCCTCTGCTCTTTACTTTTTATCTGTCTTTCTATATGTCTCTTTTCCTTTTCCTGGCTTGCTTGATTGGTGACTCTCTACCTTGGTAAGCTAGATCCTGTGGGTTACCTCTCCTCCTATTGTTCTGATCCTGTAAGACTTTTTTCCCTATCACAATGAGTTTTAGCTTTTACTTGTGTGGTACATTTTATTTGCAATACAGTGAAGATATTACAGAATTTCCTTTTAATGAAGACAACAGTATTTCTATCATTATATTGTATTTGTTAGTTGTGGTCTTTGTAGTTTGATTTTGTGTTTTACTTCTCAATGACTAACCAAGCATTAATCCTAATCTATTTTGAGTTGGCATGGATTATTTTTTACCATTCCATTCTGTTTTAGGTATAACTCCTGTATAGCTCAACTTCTTGTCGTTTTGACTCGTTTGACTTTATTCATGCTGTGGCTTTTAAGCTTTTGTCTATTCGAATTTGCCATAAGCAGGTGTGTGGGAGACTTGGTGTTGAAAATAAAAGAGATTCTCAGTCTCGGGATATGGTCTCCAAGTATGGGAATGCATTTGCAGAAGGAAATCTATAAGAGAGCTGTGGCAACTCGAGTGTGGACTTCTGGGAATTTTAACTCTGAACAATTATTTCAGGGTAAATGCCAGATTGTCCTTAATGGAAAGAAGACTACTAACTTAGGTGGTGGAAATCCTGATGTTCCTGATATACCCATTGAGACCTTTCTAGAGGATGACAATTTGACTTCCAAGGTTGAAAACATTGCTCCTAGGAAACAGATTAACATAGAAATTGACAGTGAGTTTTCCAGTGGATCCCCCAAGGAGGGCAAGCCTGGCAATGTGCAGGAGTTCTTCCATGAGTCAAGAGGTCTAGCTTCTAATACAGGACTTGATGTAGTCAGTTTGGAAATGGAAAAAAATGTTGCTTCAGCTGAGATTGCACCTTCTACTTTTCAGAAGCAACCAATGCCTTTAACAATAGATGGTGCCTTGAGAGAGCAGAATTTCGGCCTTTTTGTCGTTTCCCAAGGCGTAGGGAACTGAGTCTACCGACCATGATCATTAGGCTTCTGCCTTGTACGCTCACAGGCTCTTTACTTGGTTTAATCCATCTACCATATTTATTCAGGACGAGCTCCTTGTATGGTAAGAGGTACCAACACTTTGGTATTTTTAACTTTTCTATCAGCATATCACAACTTTTGTTCACCAATGCCAGATCTCTTCCAGCACTCCATTGCAACTTTGCTTTCTTCCCCACATATCCATCCAAGAGATGGAGGGATACCTCTAAATTATGACATGCTCTTAAGTTAGCTTCACGCTTCAGAAAGGTTGATGCAGACAGATCGAGCTTCAATACGGTTCCTACATGTCTGTAAGTTGACAAGAATCTTCTAGTGATTGTGCCAAGAGTCTTGAGGATCTCCTCGCTGAAAAAGCCTGGTAATTTTGGCACTATATCTTGCTTGATAACGACTCGTAAGGTCTTTGATTTTGATCCTCTGTCCGAATATTGTGGAAGCTGCAGGTATAACAAGAGCAAGCTTTTTTAGGAATTAAGTCTTACTCATCATGGTTATGAGGTGACCAAATACTTTTATGGAATGTCCCATGTCGACCTGCGTAAGTGGCTCAAGAGGTCTAGTCCTACTTAAAGGCCTAACATCAGAGTTGTCAGCAATAGGCTCCTTAAAGGACTTGACATTGGATAGCCACTCTGATGGTGCCATGGTACCTCGTGAAACGTCTCTTTGCCCAATCCTTCCGGATTCATCATCGTTGCTGACTGCAACGTAACCCATCCAATTGGAATCTTTGCTCCAAGTAGGACTAGACCTCTTGAGCCATTTAGGCAGGTTGACATGGGACATTGCATAAAAGTACTTGGTCACCTCATAACCATGATGAGTAAGACTTAATTCTTAAAAAAGCTTGCTCTTGTTATACCTGCAGCTTTCATAGTATTCAGATAGAGGATCAAAATCAAAGACCTTACGAGTCGTTATCAAGCAAGATATAGTGCCAAAATTACTAGGCTTTTTCAGCGAGGAGATCCTCAAGACTCTTGACACAATCATTGGAAGGTTCTTGTCGACTTACAGACATGTAAGAGCTGTATTGAGGCTCAATTTGTCTGCATTGCTTCTGAAGCGTGAAGCTGACCTAAGAGCGTGTCATAATTTGGAGGTATATCTCCATCTTCTAGATGGATATGTGGGGAAGAAAGCAAAGTTTTGATGGAGTGCTGGAAAAGATTTGATATTGGTGAAAAAAAGTTGTGATATGCTAATAGAGGAGTTAAAAATACCAAAGTGTTGGTTCCTCTTGCCATACAAGGGGCTCGTCTTGAATAAATATGGTAGATGGATTAAACCAAGTAGAGCCTGAAGACGTTCCTTCTCCATTCGATGTTGAGTTATCTCCCCTCTTTCTCTATTTCTATGTAGCTAATTGTGTATAACCATTGTTTTTCGAACATTTATATTTCGTTTTTGGAAAAGTTGTATCTATTTTGATTCATTATGGACACTTGTGGTCTAGCTTTCAGATCCATTATACCTTTAAACCTATAAGATACAAACTAACAACTACATGACGAGTGTATCAATGGACTTGGCCTCATCCTAGTATTAGCATATTGTTACGACTCATCCCAAGAGCATTGTTAAAATAGTCCCGTTGGATGCCTAGCCTAATTGTAGCTTAAAGACTTGGTCAGAATATTCTGGATAAGTTATTGTAAAGCATGTTTTATCTTCTTATAAAGCGCGTCTTATTTTTTTGTAAAGCGTAAAGTAATAAGAACCATTAGATCAAATGGATCTTAGCTACACATTGAGAAAGTAGAACCATTATAAATATCTCATTCCTCTCATTTGTAAAGACACCATTGAATTGACATTTTCTCCTTTGCAAAATTCTCTCTCTTGTGCTTTCAGTTTCTTTGTCCTTTTCTAGCCTCTCTTAACTCCAAGTTAATTCTCTCAAACTTTTCAAGTCCTGGCTATGTTGCTACTATAAGGGAGTTAAGCGATAGGGAAGACGTAATAGCACCAGCTCCCGTATTGTCGCAAGCCATTCAGGCTATTCTTACCAAGTTCAAGGACGTCATGCCTTCCGAGTTGCCCAAGAAGCTTCCACCAAAGCGAGATATGGATCACCATATTGAGCTGGAACCCGGTGCCAACCTCCCTGCCATGAGTCCTTATTGCATGGCACCACCGGAACTCGCTGAACTAAGGAAGTAGCTCCATGATTTGATTGATTCAGAATGCCAAGCTTCATTCGAGATATTGAAACAAGCAATCTTCAAAGAACTTGTTATGGTATTACCGGACTACAAAAAGCCTTTCAAAGTCCATACTGATGCATCCAACTTCGCCATTGAAGGAGTCTTGATGCAAGATAGGCATCCCATTGCCTACAAAAGTCACAAACCAAATGACACCAAGCGACGCCCTAGAGATTACGAAGTGGGAGACATGGTAATGGTGAAGTCGCTGCCCAACCAATTCAAGTCTCTCTGCAAAGTACATAAGGGTTTGGTATGGAAGTAGGAGGGGTCATTTCCTATCATCAAGCATATGGGAAAGGCCGCCTATCAAGTCCAACTCCCTCCGAAGCTAAAGATCCATAACGTTTTCCATGTAAGTATTCTAAAGCTTTTCTATGGAGGCAAAGACAATCCAAGCTGAAATGAGTCCAAGCGTGCACCAACGGCTGTGGTCACCGAATTCAATAAGGACGTGGAGTATATCCTTGCTAACTGAGTGATTCGGAGGAGGGGAGTTCCCAACTACACTGAGTACTTAGTAAAATGGAAAGGTTTACCAGACCATGAGGTTAGTTGGGAACGAGAAAATTTGCTTTGTCAATTTTTTGATCATATTCAACATTACAAGGACGAAGGTGTGACGAGGACGTCATGATATCAAGTGGGGGAGGATGTCACGGCCCATCCCAAGAGCATTGCCAAACTAGGTCCATTAGATGCCTAGCCCGATTGTAGCCCAAAGACTTGGCCAGAACATTCTGGATAAGTTATTGTAAAGCGTGCCTTATCTACTTATAAAGCGTAGAGTAATAGGAACCATTAAATCAAATGGATCCTAGCCACACATTGAGGAGGTGGAACCACTATAAATACCCCACTCTTCTCATTTGTAAAGACACCATTGAATTGAAGTTTTCTCCTTTGCAAAGCTCTCTCTCTTGTGCTTTTGGTTTCCTTGTCCCTTTCTAGCTTCTCTTGACTCCAAGTCGATTCTCTCAAACTCTCTAAGGCTTACTTAGCATCTTCTCTCGCAAGATTGTCTAAGTGCTGCATAGGTTAGTACGTCTAAAGTACGTCCAAAGTCTAACTCCGTGACAATATGCCCAAGTTGCCAATAACGACAATAGTTTTTCTAGCAAAGTTCTGTGATTCTGAAAGCAGTAGCATAGCCTTCCCAAGGTAGGACAATTTCTCCCTTTTTATTTATTAAGCTACTCCCCCTTTTAATCAGCATATACTCTCTTTAGATTTATACAAAGTATCTCCACCTTTGACAACAAATCCAAAGAAAAATAGAAGAGGGAAGGGGAGAGGGGTTAGAAAATACCTTAGCCTCTAAGGGTTGGCTGAACACATAGAGTCAACCTCAGTTTGTGGAATATCTCTCTTGATAGAGGTTTAGTGAATATATTTGCCACTTGCTCTGCGGTAGGCACATACTCTAGCTTGATTTTTCTCCACATTTTCTTTAATGAAGTGGTACTTGATTTCAACATATTTAGTTCTTGAGTGTTGGACAGGATTCTTTGACAAATTATTGACACTCTTATTATCACAGCTAGTCAGCAATGGTAGCTGTACATCCACTTTCATATCTTCAAGTTGTTTCATCCATAGTAGTTGAGTACAATCTTAAGTTACAGCCACATATTCAGCTTTTGTAGTACTTAGACTCACTAAATTTTGCTTCTTGCTATGCCATGAAACACATCTACTACCTAAATAAAATGCATCACCAGACGTTGACTTTTTGTCATCACAATTTCCAACCTAATTTGCATCTGTATACCCATATAGATTAAGCTGTTTGCTTTTATTATACAGCAACCCATAATTTGTTGTGTCTTTTTGTTAAGCCCATCTTTGATGGCTAATGTTAGATTTATTATCAACACCATCTCACACGGTTATATGTGTTGATTTGATATTATGAATGTCATTGAGATGTAGTGAGGTCATTGGGAGAAACTGATGATGATAGGTCAACCTTGACATTGAGGAGTCAAAGTTGATCGTGACCCTAAATTTTAGGGGTCAAGATTAACTTATTGACTATTGACCCTAAATTTTAGGAATCAAATCCAATCATTGATTTTAGGGCAATATGTGGAAATTAATGATGATTTGTTGATGATCATGTAGCTCTAATCTTAAAGCTCTATAAATACCCCTATGCCTCTTGTAAGAAGGGTGAGTGCTGTAAAAAATTGAGAGAGGTGGCCAAAGAGAGAGGTGAGCAGAAACCTAAGGAAAAAGGGAGGTGAACGGCAAAAAGGAGGCACCACCAAGCAAGGTGCAGTTGGCCAAGCAGAGAGTAGCAACCTCCAAAGAGAAAAGGCAAGGTAATCAGCCGAGGAGGGGAAGAAAAAAGGCAAGGCAACCGGCCAAGGAGAGGAAGAAAGAAGGTAAGGCAACCGACCAAGGAGAGTGCAGTAACAACCAAAGAGAGAAGGCAAGGTAGCTAGCCAACAAGAGGAAGAAAGAAGGCAAGGTAGTCGGCCAAGGAGTGAAAGAAAGAAGGCAAGGCAGTCGGCCAAGGAAAGGAAGAAATAAGACAAGGTAGCTAAAGAGAGAGTAGCAGCCATTAAGGAGAGGCAGCAAGGTAGCTAGCCAGGGAAAGAAGAAAGAACAAGCAGTTATCAACAGGAGGTGGAGTAGTAGTCAACAGGTGGTGGAATAATAGCAGAAGGGTCCTATACTAGCAACCAACGTGCGGGCATAGTAGTCGCAATGTGAGAAAAACTATTACAGCACGTTAGGAGAGTAACAGTGGTTCAAGAAAGCAGTAATAGTGCGCATAGATGACAGCAGCGGCACGATCCGATAGCAGGAATAGCGCGTGTAGACAATAGTAGCGGCACGTGCAGACAGCAGTAGTAGCGGCATGTGCAGACAGCAGCAGCAGTGGTGTGTGCAGACAGCAGTAGCAGTGGCATGTGCGGATAGCAAGCATAGCTTGTGTAGACAGTAGGCAGCAGTGATAGTGTGTGCAGACAGCATTAATAGCACATATAGACAGCAGTAGATAGACACGACAGTGTGTATGTATGGTAGCATGTACGAACAACATTAATAGTCTGTATGGATAGTAGCGGACAGCAGTGGCAGTGTGGACGGACAACATTAGTAGTGTGCGCAGATAATAATGGCAGCACATGCAGACAGTAGCAATGGCGTGTACAGACAGCATTAGCAGCATGTGCAGACAACAATAGCAGCGCATGCCGACAGTGATAGCAAAACGTGCAGGCAGTGATAGCAGCGTGTGCAGGCAACAATAGCAGTAGGTTTGGCAGCTTGCTGCAACAAAAGGAGAAGGTGTACCCGGCAGAAGGTTCGACAACTTGCAGTAGCAGAGGAGGAAACATACCCTGCAGCAAGTCCGGTAGCTTGTAGCAGCAGAGGAGAAAGAGTGCCTGGTAGCAAGTTTGGCAACTTGCAGCAGTCGAAGAGAAAGCATGCTCGACAGCAGGTCCAATAGCTTGCAGCAACCAAAGTGAAAGTGTGCCTAATAGCAAGTTCGGTAGCTTACAATAACAAGAGGAGAAAGCGTGTCTTGCAGCAAGTCTAGTAGCTTAAAGCAGCCAAGGAGAAAACATGTCTAACAGTTGATGAGAGATCCTGCCATGGCAATAGGTGAGGTAGCACCAGCAGCGGGTGAGACAACACTGACAGCAAAGGAAGGAAAAGATCCATATTCTGCTCCAGCAGTCTGTTCACATTAAGTGATCATTCTGCAAGAAAGGTTTTTCCATGAACTCTTGATAATTTGTTGAACAACAGGGTGGGATACCCTTGGAGTGATCGGGAGATCATTGTAAATGGTTAATGAGTGATCTTTCCACAACCAAACTATATCCCTTGATAACAAGAGTGGATTATGTGATTTAGAAGGGATCCTATCACACTATGGACATAACTCACACATTATGAGTGAACCATGTAAAAATTGCCATGTGTTTTTGGGTGCTTGCACATTGATTTTTATTTGTACAGTCGTGCTCACATAAAGGAGAAAATTAAAAATTGGATCATTGGCTTTAACAAGTTACAGAGGTTAAATCTGTATAAATTTGTAAAAAAAGGATATCTCACACTGATTCACCCTTCTTTCAGTGTGAGACCTATAACGGTCCTCATCACCTTCACATACCTTAGAATTCTTTTAGTCATCACAAGATGGGACTCTTTGGGGTTACCTTGAAATCTAGTATAAAGGATTACGACAAAAACAATATTAGCCCTTGATGTTGTCAAATGTAGTAAACTTCTAATCAACTTGCTGTATTCTTTCTAATTAACCATATTGCCTTCTTTATCCTTGCTTAATTTAGTTCCAACCATAAAGAACTCTTACTTCTTTAGAGTTCTCTATCCCAAACCTTTTTAACAGCTGACAAGCATACTTTTCTTAGGAGAGAAAAATTCCAGCCTCACTTTGCAACACCTGTAATTCTAAGAAGAATTTCATTTTACTAAGCATGGACATCTCAAACTTCTTCTTCATCTGCTTGGCAAAATAGTGCACAGGGCCTCATTTTCTGCAGTAAAGATTATGTCATCAACATAGACCATAACAATTAACTGACCCTAGTTATCTTCCTTTATATACAGGTTGCTATCCACATTCCCTTTTTTGAACTTTATATTCTTAAGGCATGTATCTAACTTGGAATACCATGCTCTTGAAGCTTGCTTTAAGCCAAATAAAGCCTTGTTCAATTTAGACACACTTGAATCATCATGATCAAGTATAAAACCATTAGGCTGTTCAATAAATACCTTTAATTTTTAAGGCACCATTATTGCTAAATTTTATTGATCATCCATCATATTTTATTACTTCCTTAAACATCTTGGAGTCTCCTATCATATGTAAAGATCAGACACTATCCAGGATCCATGGCTTTTCTTTCTTGGAAGCTTTTAAGGTTACTTCTATAACCATAGATGTTTCTCTTCCTCTTCTTCTTTGGCCAAATGTGGGAGCATGTGTAAGTGTTCTCCTTTGCACTCTTTGACCGGACAACAATGTTTGGCCGAATGTGGGGAGCATGTGTGGGTGTTCTCCTTTGCATTCTTTGATTAGGTAGTAATGTTAAGCAATCCTTAGCAATGTGTCCAACCTTTTCACATCTTCCACAGATTTCTTCCAACACATAAAATCTGTTCCTCAGTGGAATATGACTTTTTTCCACTTGAGACTGTCTCCTTTCTTGATATAGTCTCCCCCTAGACTCTTGCCTCACATTCTTTTTCATTATAAGCTGAGTATTCCAACAAGTATTAGCCTTGTGCCCATACCAACAACAGCTCCAACAATCCTTTAAATTTGGATTTTCTTCTTTCATTAATTTTATATCTCCTATCTTCAGCAGTTGGTATGGCAACCTTCTCTCTATCTTTGATAGTTTATCTACTGTGGATAAGAGTCTCTACTATGTCTTGTCTAACCCATTTTAACTTGGGTTGGTCTCTCTTCTCCATTACGTCATTGTGCTTGCTTTTGGGCATAAACACAAATTTCTTCTTTTCTTTTACCTTCTCACTCAACTTTCCAATGTAGCTAAGTCCTTTCTTCCCCATGGAATGAGATCTTTGATTGCTTAAACCCTCATTCAACTTTCTAGTAGCATCCTCCTTGATGGCATTTGCTGATAATGACTCTCCTTTCACTTCCATAGCCTACATAAAGCTTTCTTCACACTTCTTTAGCTTGGACTCAGCTTTGTGGAGCTTGGCTTGCAAAATAAACACCTCTTGCTCTTGAGTAATCACCTTAATGCCAACATCTTTGTGTATCTAACATTGCTCTGCCTCAAGTACACTCAACTGCTCAATTTTCTTCAAGTACTCCTTCTCTTTTGCTTCCAACTCTTTTACATTCACTTAGAGATTAGATTTATTGACAGAAGAATTTTCATACAGTTTCTTGAGATGAATTACCTCTTTTTTTAGCTTGTTGTTTTTATGTAAATAAGATCTCAACTCATTCTTAAGTTGCTGTAACAACTCATCCTTTTCCTCTTCTCTTGATTCCTCCTTACTTAAAGATTCTTAATCATCATTTACTTGAGTGACTAGCATATCCTTTGTAGCCTCATCATTATAATCATCATCAACTTCTTCTTCAAAATCCTTTTCATCTAGCTTGCTAAGAAAAATCCTTCTTTCAAACCTGAATAATTTCTTTTTTTCTTTGGTAATTGAATTTCTAGCTTTAGAGGAGCTAGATTGCTTTGTCCTCCTCCTTAGGACCGGCTCATCATTATCCTCACTGTTTGCTTCTCTTTTCTTTGGGCAGTCCATGACAAATTGCACTTTAAGGGTAGTTTTCCTTATACTTCCCTTTTCCTTTCTTCATGTTGTTAGTGATGTATGTCAAGACCTCATCCTATTTAGTATCACCATCTTTTTCTCTAGAGTTGCTAACAGATTCCTCTTTTTGGTCCTTAATCCTTAACTTTTTTATTGTCTTGAAGTCCAGCTTTTTCTCCACCTTAGACAACTTTTCTTTCTTTATTAAGGCTATTCTCATTTCATAAGCCACCAATATATTATGTAGGTCATCTATGGGCAGCTTATCTAGATCTCTATCTTTTATGGAAGAGACTTTGGTGTTGTAAGCTTCTAGCAAGGTTTTAAGTATTTTCCTTACCCCAATAGCATTGTGGATCTCCTCTCCATAGCCTCTGATAGAGCATACAATTTCGTTGACTCTTGTAAAGAATGCATCCATAGTCTCATCGTTCTACATCTTTATGTCTTTGAATCTACTACTTCAGATTTGTAACTTGGCTTCCTTCACAACCTTATCTCCTTCATAGATGTTCTTGAGTTTGTCCCAGATTTGTTTGGCTGTGTTGCACCCCATCACCTTGGTGAATTCTTTATCTGACAGGGAGGCATATAAGGCATTTCTCACCTTTCCATCACACTTCAGGTTCTTATTAGCTGGTGTCATAGGATCACCTTCATCTATAGGGATAAAGCCATTAATAGTAGACTCAAACACATCAAGACCAAGGGACATCAGATATGGGAGCATTTTATTCTTCCATAATTGATAATTCTGTCCATCAAATGTAGGGATACCCTTGCTATTAAAATTGTTCATGCTATTCATGATCTCAAGCAGCAATAAAGATAGAACTCACACAGCAATGTACAACTTCACTTTAAAGCAAAAAAATTAGATCAGTAGAGGAACTTGGCTTTGATATCACTTGATGGGGACCGTTTTAGGTCTCATACTAAAAGGGGGGTGAATCAGTGTGAGATATTTGATTTTTACAAATCAATTTGGATTTAACCTCTATGGCTTATTAGAGTTGATGATCCAAATTTTATTTTTCTCCTTTATGTGAGTGCAATCGTATGACTAAAAAATCAATGCACAAGCACCCAAGAACATAGGACAATTTTTACATGGTTCACCCACAATATATGAGCTACATCCACGGTCTGATAGCATCCCTCCGAAATCACACAATCCACTCTTACTATCAAGAGATACAATAATGTTATGGAAGGATCATTCCTTTATTACTTGTGGAAGACGACTCCTCAACCACTTACAACAATCTCCCGATCAAGGAGTTGATCTCTCGTTCACTCTAAGGGCATCCTACCCTGTTTTTCAACAAATTTATCAAGAGTATAATCACTCAATGTGTAGAGACTGTCTTTTCACACCGCTATTTTCTCCACACACTACAACTGTCTTCTCGCACCACTACTGCTATCCCTGCACACTATAGCTGTCTTTGCATGCTGTTGTTGTCTAGACATTGGTTGTTGGTGCAAGACGCTTCTACTGCTGTTCCACCTTTTGCCAACTGCTGCCTTTGTGGTTTACTGATGTTGGACCCTTCTGTTGTTGCTTCACCTCTTACCGGCTACTATTTCACCTCTTGCCTGTTGTTGCCTTGGTAGTTTGCTATGAAATCCAATATTAGCCATCAAAGATGGGCTCAACACTTTAGTTGTGGAGACATAAGGCACTTTACCGTGGACTACCCAAAGAGAAGAGAAGTAGACAGTGATGATGATGATGAGCTAGCCCCACGAAGGAGAACAAAGAAATTTAGCTATTCTAAAGCTAGAAATTCAAGTGCCAAGGGGAAAAAGCAATTCTTCAGATCCAAAAGAAGAAATTATTTGAGTAAGCTAGATGAAGAAGATTTTGAAGAAAAAGTTGTTGATGATTTTGATGATGATGTTGCTAGGAATGTGATGGTTGCTAAAGTAAATGATGTTCTAGAATCTTCAAGTGATGAGGAATCAACCGAAGAGGAAGAGGATGAGTTGATGCAGCAACTTGAGAATGAATTGAGAGCTTATTTGCGTAAAAATAGCAAGCTAGAAAAAGAGCTAAAGCATCTTAAAAAGCTGTATGAAAACTTTGTTGTTGATGAATCTGATCTCCAAGTGAAAGCAAAGGCAAGATACATGAAGATCTTGGCATTAAGGTGATTGCACAAGAGCAAGAGGTGCTGACTTTGCAAGCCAAGCTCCACAAGGTTAAGTCTGAATTGAGGAAGCATAAAAAAAGCTTTACGTAGGCCATGGAAGTGAGAGGAGAGTCATCTTCTGCAAATGGCATTAAGGAGGATGCTATCAAAAAATTGGATGAGTGTCTAACTAAACAAAGACCTCATTCCATGGGAAAGAAAGGCCTTGACTATATTGAAAAGCCAAATGAAAATGTAACAGAGAAGAAGAAAATTGTGTTTGTACCTGAAAGCAAGCATAATGACATTATGGAGAAGAGAAACCAACCAAAGCTAAAATGGATTATAAAAGATGTGGTGAAGACTCCAATCCAAAAGAGACAGGTTGTCAAAGAAGAAAAGAAGGTTGCCACAACAGTTGTTGAAGATAGGAGACATGAACTTGGTGAAAGAAGAAAATCCAGATTTGAAGGATTTTACTGGAGTTGTGGTAAGTATATGCACGAGGCTAATCTGTATTGGAGTAATGGGCCTATAATGAAGAGGACTATAAGGCAAAGGTCTAGGGGGAGACTTTATCAAGAAAGGAGACAATCTCAGGTGAAAAGAAGCCATATTCAACTGAGAAATAGATTTGATTTGTTGGGAGAAATCTGTGGAATATGCGAAAAGGCTGGACATATTGCTAAGGATTGCTTGACATTACTGCTTAGTTAAAGAGTGCAAAGGAGAATACTTGCATGTGCTCCCACATTCGACCAAACATTGTTGCCCAGTCAAGGAGTGCAAAGGAAAACACCTACACATGCTCCTAAATTTTGCCAAAGAAGAAGAAGAGGAAGAGAAACAACTATGGTTGTGAAAGTAGCCTTAAAAGCTTCTAAGAAAGAAAAGCCATGGATCCTGGATAGTGGCTACTTTTCACATATGACAGGAGATTCCTAGATATTGAAGGGAGTAGCAAAATATGATGGAGAGTCAGTTAGATTTGACAATAATGGTGCCTTAAAGATTAAAGGTATTGGTGCTGTTGAAATTGGTATGGAAAAGCTAAAATCAAAGAAAGTGCTTTATGTTGAAGGGATAAAACACAATCTTATTAGTGTCGGCCAGCTTTGTGATGATGGACATAAAGTTACTTTCAGTAAGAATGACTACATAGTAAAGAGATTAAATAATGGTTTTGTTCTTATTAAGGGTGAAAAAACAAATGGAAACTTATACCAAGTTTCTAGAAGCAATAACACATGTTAAATAAGCACTAAAGATGAGAATTTATTATGGCATAGGAGATTGAGACATCTGGGATAAAAGAGGCTGAACTTAAGAATTCAACCATCTTTTAGAGGCTGAAGTATTCTCTAACCCTTTTCCGCTTCCCTCTTTTATTGTTCTTTCAATTTGTTGTCAAAGGGGGAGATATTTTGCATAAATCCAAAGAAAGTATATCTTAATTAAAAGGGAGAGCATCTTAATAAATAAAGGAGGAGAAACTATAAAGGGAGATAAGTAGAAAAAAGGGGGGAGATAAGGTTCAAGTACATGCAAAAAGGGATATGTATGTTTTAGGGGGAGCTATGAATGTCAAAGGTTGCTATTTGTGCATTGTTGATCTAATTGTTGGATTTGATGTGTTGCCAACCAATCCAAAGGAGGAGATTGTTGAGCCCATTTTTTATGGCTAATATTGGATTTGTTGTCAACAAGATATCATATAGTTATTCTTATTGATTTGATGCTATGAATACCATTGAGATATAGAGAGGTTATTGGGTAAAACTGTTGATGGTAGGTCAATCCTGAAATTGATGAGTCAATGTTGACCATTGACCCTAAATTTTAAGGGTCAAGCTGATTATTGACCTTAAATTTGAGGAAGTTGATGTTGATCGTTAATCCTAAATTAAGTAATCAAATATGACTGTTGATTGTAGGGAAACCCTTGGAAATTAATGCTGATTGTTGATGAGTGTGTAACTCTAATCTCAAGGCTCTATAAATACCCCCATACATCTTGCAAGACCAATTTGTGGGCTACAAAAAAAAATTGAGAGAATGGCAAAGGCTGTAGAGGTGCACGATAAACCTAGAGCCAAAGAGAGGTGAATGGCAAACCTAACACCAAAGAAAGGTGTAGTTGTCCAAAAAGGGTGCAGCAGCAACTGCCCAAGGGCATTGCAGTAGCAGCTGTCTAAAGAAGAAGTGACAGCAACCATGAAAGAAGGAGGCAGCCATACTAGCCGAAGGAGGAGTTACAGCAGTTGGTAGCCACACCAAACGAAGAAGAAGGTAGTAGCTAGCCAAACCAAATGGAGAAGAAGAAGGCTGCAACCGGCCAAACCAATCAAGGAAGAAGTTGTAGTAGCCACACTAAACTAGAGGAGACGTGCAACAACCATATCAAGGAGAGAAAAACGTGTAGTAGCCACATCAAGGAAAGAAAAACTAGCAGCAGCCCGCGACACTTGCTGTAGCTCACAACACTAGCAACAGCCCATAACACCAACAACACATCCCATAGCACCAATAAATAGTAGCAACACCAGCAATTATAGCATCAATAGCAAGCTATAGCAGCAGCACCAACAAGTGTAGCAACAAGCATAACTAGCAGTAGAAATTGCAACACTAGTAGTATGCAATAGTAGCAAGAGTGGGTAGCAAACCAAGGAGAAACCAAAATCTTATAGGCATAACTAGTAGGTTTAGCAACTTGCAGCAACAGAGGAGAAAACATTCCGGTAGCAAGTCCAACAACAAGTCCAGCAACTTGTAGTAGTAGAGGAGGAAATGTGCTCGACAGCAGGTCCGATAACTTACAATAGTAAAAGAGGAAATGTGCCTTGCAGCAGGTTTGGCAACTTGCAGCAGCAGAGGAGAAAATGTGCTCAGCAGTAGGTCTGACAACTTGTAGTAGCAGAGGAGAAAATGTGTCCTGACAGCTGGCAATAGAGGAGAAAACGTGCCTCGGTAGCAAGGCAGGCAATAAGGGAAGGCAACCTACTAAGGCAGCAGGTGAGGTAGCATCAGTAGTAGGGAAGAAACCTGCTAAGACATCAAGTGAGGCAGCACTAGTAGTATGGAAGAGAACTTGCAAAGGCAGTAAGTGAGGCAGCACTAGCAAGAGGGAAGAAAACCTACCAAAGGAGTCGGAGAGGCAACGTTAGTAGTAGGCAGAGAGAACCTATATTAAAGATAACTGTAGTGTAGAGAACCTGTAGAGAAGAGATTGGCAAAGCTTGAGCAAAAACCTACAGTAAGGAAGGAGAAGATCCATTTTCTGCAACAGTAGCTTGTATACATTAAGTGATCTTTCTTTAGGAAAATTTTCATTATAAACCATTTATGTAGTTCTTGAAAAAGGGTGGGAGACCCTTAGAGTGATTAGAAGATCAAACCTTTGAGTGATCAGGAGATCATTGTAAGTGATTAAGGGGTGATCCTTCCATAAGTAGTTAAAGAGTGATCCTTCCATACCATAATTGTATCCCATGATAATAAGAATGGATTGTGTGATTTAGGAGTAATCCTATCACACTGTGGATGAAACTCACACTTTGTGGGTGAATCACGTAAAAATTATCGTGTGCTCTTAAGTGCGCTTACGTTTGATTGATATTCATATGACCGTTCTCACATAAATAAAAAAAATAAAAATTGGATCATTAGCTCTAACAAATTATAGAGGTTAAATTCGAAAAGATTTATAAAAGTGAGTATGTCACACTAATTCACCCCCTTTCCTTCTCAGTGTGAGATCTAAAAAAAAACCTTATCAATTCAGGCATAGGAGTAGAAACATTGTTACAAATAAAATCACGTATTATTTAGCCTCAATATGCCTTAATATGATTGATTGCCATATGGTCAAGAAGAGCATTGACATTGATGAATGATTTCTTTTCTATTTTTGAAAAGTTGATTTAGCCTTAATCCCTAAGTTCTTGGTCTTTTACTTAAAACTTAAATAGTTGTTTATTAAGTATCTGATTTCACCTTTATGGTACTTAGATTTGGTATTTGCATCATGCCACTGAGGGTAAGGTGGTTATAGCTGATCTTTTTTAAAAATAGTGATTAGCTTATTTTGAATAAGCTAATGGAGTAATTCTTTGGCTTAATGCGATAAGTTGACTTTTCAATTTTATTAATTCCTTGGCTTAATGGGATTGCTCATAGGCATGGGTGTAGACATGTTTGGTAGAGGTCTTATTAGGGTGTTTTGATAAAATAATGAAGTTGATTGATTTGGGGGTTATTGTATTGGTCAAGAATTACAGTCCTTATAAATTATTAAAATATTGGTAAAAATGACAAATTCCAAGTCAAAGTACTTGTTTTTTCATTTGGATTTCACTTCCTTTTTACTAGCATTGGTTTTCTTAGCTATTATAACCTAAGTGGTAATTTCAACAATCTAGCCCTCATGAATTCCTTTGTCAATTCTTTTCCCTGTGATTACCATATCAACAAAACTATTTATTGTGTTTTCTACCATTTTGTCATAGTGAGGTGCTTTCAAAATACTTAGAAAATTGGAAAAAAACTCATTTTTTAATAAAGGGGGCTATACTTGAATTGCCACATCTTGCAACATTGTGTACATTGTTTGAAGGTCTTTTGTGTATTTTTTTTTTCCATGACTTGGAGATCTAGTTAGGTTGGTTTTAGTTTTAAGATGCACTTGATCCTTGCTTTGAAGGCATATATTGATGGCAGTGATAAGGACTTTTTAAGGTCTCACGCAGAGAAAAGGAGGGAGTGAATTAGTGTGAAATACTTACTTTTTACAAATTTGTCCATATTAACCTCTGTGACTTGTTAGAGTCAATGATCCAATTTTTATCTTATTTCTTTATGTAAGAGTGGCTGTATAGATGTCAATCAAGTGTGAGCACCCATGAACACACAGAATATTTACATGGTTCAACCATAATGTGTGAGTTATGTCCATGGTGTGATAGGATCACTCTTAAATCACACAATTCACTCTTGTTATCAAGGGATATAGCTAATGTTGTGGAAGGATCACTCCTTAACTACTTATGGAAGCATCACTCTTTAACCACTTACAATGATCTCCCGATCACTCAAAGGATTGATCTTTCGATCATTAAAAGAGTTAATCTTCCGATCACTCAAAGGATTGATCTCCTGATCACTCCAAGGGTCTCCCACCCATTTTCAAAAAGTTCATCAAAAGTCTTCCCTGAGAAAGATCACTCAATGTGCACAGGCTACTATTACAGAAAATGGATCTTCTCTTTCCTCATTGCTGGTCTTTGCTGGTCTTTGCTTAAGCTTTACCAGTCTCTCCTTTATAAGTTCTCTCCTTTTCTTTCTACCACTACTATTGTCTTTCCTCTGTAGGTTTTCTTTGCTGCTGCCAATTCTTTCTTTTGCTACTAATTCTTTCTTTTGCTACTAGTTTTCTTCTTTATAGGTTCTCTTTGTTGCTGTTGCTATCTCTCCTTCATAGGTTCTCTCTTCTATAGGTTCTCTTGGCTGTAGGTTCCCTCCTTTTGCTATTGGTGTTGCCTCCTTTTGCCTTAGTAGGTTCTCTCCCTTTGTTGCTGGTGTTGCCTCCTTCTACTTTGGCAGGTTCTCTCCCTCTGCTATCGATGCTACTTCTTTCTGCCTTGGAAAGTTTTCTCCTCTATTGCTAATGGTGCCTGTTTCTGCCTTAGCAAGTTTTTCTTTCTCTGTTGCTGGTGCAACCTTACCTTTTGCTAAGGCAAGTTTTCTCCTCTACTGTTGTTACTATCTTTCCTTTGTAGGTTTCCCTTCTTTGTTAGTTGCTAATTCTGCTGCTGCAAGCTCCTTCTTTTTGCAACCACTCCTTTTTCTTCCTATTGTTGCAATTTATGCCTTCTTCTTACTACAATTGCTTCCTTCTCCTTGCTGTAATTACTGCCTTCTCCTTTGGTGTGACAGCTTCTCTTTTTAGTGGTTGCTACTGTACCTTATCCTTCTGGTGGTTGTTACATCTTCTTCTTTGGTGGCTGCTACACCTACTCCTTCTCCCTTTGCCACTGCACACCTCTTCTTGGCTTGCCGCTACACACCTTTCCTTTTGGTATGGCTAACCTTCTTCTTCCTTTAGTTTAGTTGTCACCTTCTTTGGTGTGGCTGCTGCACCTTCTTCTTCCTTTGGCAGGGCTGATGGCTACTACACTATTTGGTTTGTTGTTGCACCTCTCTTTGTCGTTCTTTCTTATTTTTCTGTAGCACACACATCTTTTAATAGATGCATAGATGTATTTATAGGCTTTGAGTTTAGGGTTGCCCAATCATCAAAAGTCGGCATTGATTTCCATGGGTTGCTCTACAATCAATCGTTAGAATTAATTCCTAAAATTTAGGGTCAACGGTCAACATTAACTCTTAAAATTTAGGGTCAATGGTCAAGGGTTAACAATCAGGCTTGACTCCTAAAATTTAAGATCAACGGTCAATATTGACTCATTGACTTCAAAGTTCACCTTATGTCAACAATTTTCACCAACAACCTTTTGCGTCTTAATGATATTCATAGTATCAAATTGATAAGGACAACTATATGAGATGTTGTTGATAACAAATCCAATGTTAGCCATCAAAGATAGGCTCAGCAATCTCTTCCTTTGGATTTGTTGGCAACATATTAAATCCAATAATTAGCAATGCACAAATAGCAACTTTTGACATTCACAACTCCCCCTAAAACATGTTTTTCCCTTTTGCATGTGGGCATGATTCCAATTGGAGAACAATCTTTAACTCCCCTTTTTTGTTCTACTTCTTCCCCATTATTTATCAAGCTACTCCCTCTTTTAATCAGTATATACTTTTTTTGCATTTATGTAAAATATCTCCCCTTTTGACAACAAATCTAAAGAATAATAGAAGAGGGAAGAAGAAAGGGGTTAGAGGCATACCTTAGTCTCTAAAGGATGGTTGAACATATAAGGTCAACTTTAATTTTTGGAACATCTCTCTTGACAAAGGTTTGGTGATATAGTTGCAACTTGCTCTAATGGTTTCTTTGTTTGAATCTCCACATTTTTGTGGGTAGCATCCACCATCTTCCTTTTTTGACAAGTGCTGTAAGTTACATTTCTTTCTCTTTTTAGCTTGGGCACATCTTTCACAGCTTCATTTTTGGACAACTTGTTTAGCCTTTTTTGTCTAAGATGCCCCAATCTCTTATGCCATAGTAAATTCTCATCTTTGGTGCTCATGTAGCATGTGTTTTTGCTTCTAAAAACTTAGTATAAGTTTCCATTTGTTCTTTTTCCCTTAGAATAACACCATCACTTAATCTCTTTACTATGCAATCACTCTTTTTGAAAGTAACTTCATGTTCATCATCATAAAGCTGGTTAACATTGATAAGATTGTGTTTTAACCCTTCAACATAAAGCACTTCCTTCAACTTTAGATTTTCTGTACCAAATTTAGCAGCATCAACACCTTTAATCTTTAAGGTACTATCATTGCCAAATGTAACTAATCCTCTATTATATTTTACTACTTCCTTTAACACCTTGGAGTCTCTTGTCATATGTGAAGAGTAGTCATTGTCTAGAATCCATGACTTTTCTTTCTTGGAAGCTTTTAAGGCTATTTTCACAACCATAGCCATTTCTCTTCCTCTTCTTCTTCTTTAACTGAATGTAGGAGCATGTATAGGTGTTCTCCTTTGTACTCTTTGACTAGGCAGTAATGTCAAGCAATCCTCAGCAGTATGTCCAACTTTTTTGCATCTTCCACAAATTTCTCTCAACAAATCAAATCTGTTTCTTAGTGAAATATGACTTCTTTTCAATTAAAACTATTTCCTTTCTTGATGGAGTCTCCCTCTAGACTCTTGCTTCACATTCCTCTTCATTATAGGCCTATTACTCTAGCACACATTAGCCTTGTGCCCATACTTACCACAACTCTAGCAAAATCCTTCAAATCTAGATTTTCTTCTTTCACTAAGTTCATGTCTCCTATCTTTAGCAATTGTTATGGAACCCTTCTTTCCATCTTTCACACCTTGTCTCCTTTGGATTGGAGTTTTTATCACATCTTTCCTAACCCATTTTAACTTAGGTTGGTTTCTCTACTCCATAACATTATTGTGTTTGCTTTCAAGCACAAACACAATTTTCTTTTTCTCTATTACCTTCTCATTCAACTTTTCAATATAATTAAGTCCTTTCTTCCTCATGGAATGAGGTCTTTGTTTGCTTAGACACTCATCCAATTTTATGGTAGCATCCTTCTTAATGGCATTTTCTGAAGATGACTCTCCTTTGACTTTTATGGTCTGTATAAAGCTTTCTTCATACTTCTTCAGTTCGGACTCAGCTTTTTAGAGCTTGGCTTGCAAAATCAGCACTTCTTGCTCTTGTGCAATCACCTCAGTGCCAAGATCATTGTATATCTTGCCTTGCTTTGCCTCAAGTACTCCTTCTCTTTCATCTAGAAATCAGATTCATTAATAGTAGAATTGAAGTTCCTGACTTTTCCCTAAGATCTATTAATTTGTGATACTGAGAAAGGGGGGTGAATCAGTATCACCATAATTCGCAATTCAGAGGTAAGTGAACAACTTCAACCTCTTCTTAAAAGTGAACTCTTTCTTAGACTCAACTAAGGTAGATCTATTGCTACCTACTAATCACAATAGTCCCCAAAGTTACCTTTTAAACACCTTGCCTAATAGACAATTTGGATGCTCTTGTTTAGGTCTTCGTTAGGTTATGGGTTGGCTAATACTTTAGCTGCATTCACAACTCAATTCAAAACATAAAATGTAAAGCAAATTAAGGACACACGAGATTTAAGTGGTTCCATCAATGTGATGTACATCCATAGTGGTAGGGACTCTCCCTTACTGAGACTATCCACTATACTTGAGAATTCTAGTTACAATGGATATCTTAATCCTCTGCTCCTTTCACTATTGCAATTACTAAGCAAGTACAATACAAAAAGTGTCACTTACTGTGTTTACCCTTCTTTTTAGCTTGTCTTGCCTTTGTTGAATTGACAGGCTGCTCCACTACCGCTTAGAAGTTCACCGTAATGCTCTTTAACCTCTCTTGAAGAAATCTGAAAATACGTTGAGTTCTTTTCGATACTTCACCGAATTTCTTCTCTACGTTGTCTCACACAACTCCTGCTTTCACCATCTTATGGTCTCACTCATCTCCTTGCCCCACGATCTCACTGTCTCATGGCTTGCCTCACGTACATTTCTGGTTTACCCTTGTCTATTTCACACCTTCTTTGGCCGTATCAATTTTTTCCTTTTTCTATCGATCACTGTTCATTGACTGTCCACCCTTTTTCTAGCCGTAACGGGTTTTCTCTCCTCCCTGTTTGGCTGTCAAGTTTCTCTCTCCTTCCACTGGTGGTGTGTTTTGCCGTGCTCACTTGGTTAGTCATCGGGTCTCTTTTTCTCTCCTTCTCGTCGACTCCTCTGTTCTGGCCTTATACTTCTTTTCTCTCTCTTCCAACAGTTGTCTCAATTTTTCTCTCTTTCTCCCATGTTCTGTTGATGGTTTCTCTCTCTTCGTTTAGCCAGATCTCTCTCACTGTCCAACTGGATATATCTCACCGTCTAGTTGGATTTGATTTTGGTTGTATTGTCTCTTTTCCGTTCACCCACTTGGCCATTCACCTCTTTGTCTCCTTCCCCTGTTTGGTCATCGGGTTTCTCTCTCCCTTTTTCACTCGGCCGTTCTTCATTCCCTATTTTGCTAACCTTCGGTTTTTGGCCATCGGGTTTCTTCTTCCGCCAGTCTGCTCTGATTTGGCCAATTTTCATTTTCTCTTCTTCTTCCATCAACAGCTACCCCAGCTACATTGTTCACTCTTTTATGTTGGCCTTTATATACTCCTCCATAAAACCCTCATAGGGCGAATTTACTGTGTTGCCCTTCCATGTGGCTTTACTTTCTTGCACACTCAAACCTAGTTGACAATAATTACAACCTATACAAGGCTGTGGGAACAAAAATCTCTCCCTTTGTAATTATTGGCAACACTCATAACAAAAGCCACTATACAATAGTTTCAACTCCCCCTAACTATGCACTCCCTCTTTATTAACTGCTCTCCCTGCATTGTTGCTTCTCTTCCCTTTTGCCAACCAATTACAAATCTGAAAAACTCACAAAGTAGAGATGGAGGATTCACTTGAACTTTAGGCTTGAAGAGGCATTTACACAGATAGACTCAATCTGTGCTTTTGAAATAGCTCTGTGGACAAAGGTTTAGTTAGAATATCTAAAATTTGATCTTTAATGCCAACATACTCCAACTAAATTGTACCCTATTCCACTTGATCTTTGATGAAGTGATACCGGATGTCAATATGCTTGCTCCTCGAATGTTGAACCGGATTCTTGCTGAGATTAATAACACTTTGATTATCATAAAGTACACTCACTGGTAACTTCACTTCAACACCTAAGTCTGCCAATTATAATAGCATTCATATCATCTGTGTACATGCTACACAAGTAGCCATATACTCAGCCTCAACTATGCTCAAAGCAACACTGTTTTGGTTTCTACTTAACCATACAATACACTTTGAACCCAAGTAGAAGCTGTAGCTGTTGGTTGATTTTCTATCATCTATACTTCCTGCCCAGTCTGCATCAATGTATGCTTGTAGTTTAACAGAATCCATGGCTGGATACCACAAACCCATTTCCAATTTTCCTTTAATGTACCTTAGGATTCTTTTCACTGCCAATATATGAGACTCCTTAGGATCAGATTGGAATTTGTTGGCAGTGCACATAACTTGCATAAGATCATGCCTTGATGTTGTAAGGTATAGAAGGCTCCCTATCATCTTCCTATACTCTGTAAGGCTTGTACTCCTTCCCTCTTGATTTTTTATTAACTTACAGTCCACTGTCGTAGGGGTACTGACAGGTCTACTATCCTCCATGCCAAACCTTTTCAGCATCTCTTTGACATATTTCGTCTGAGAAATAAAAATACCTTATTTGCACTGCTTTATCTGTAATCGAAGAAAGTGCGTCATTTTTCCAATCAATGACATCTCAAATTCCTCACTCATCTTCTGTGCAAAATCTTGGCATAGCTCAGAGTGATCCCCTCCAAAGATGATGTCATATACATATACTATGGTTATTAGCTGGCCTTTCTCTGAGTTGAACACATATAGGTTATTATCAACCGTTCCTCTTTTGAAGTTCAACCTTGTCAAGTACGCATCTAGCTTATTGTACCATGCTCTTAGAGCTTGCTTAAGTCCATACAAGGCTTTCTTTAGCTTGTACACATGTGTCTCATCCTCACTGATTTGTACTCTATCGAGTTGTTCAATATACACTTCTTCTTTCAGGAGCCCATCCAGAAAGGCGGATTTCACATCCATCTGATAGACTTTATACCTCTTATGTGCTACCAAAGCTAAGAACATTCTAATAATTTCTAACCTTGCTACTGGTGCAAAAGTTTCATCAACATCTACCCCTTTTATCTGAGTGTAGCCTTTGCAAACCAGCCTGGCCTTGTTCTTCACCACCTTGCCATCTTTATTGTGTTTATTCCTAAACACCCATTTTGTTCCTATGGCATTCTTATTAGTAGGTCTTGGAACCAGCTCCCATGTATCATTCTTCTTAATTTGATCCAACACCTCATTGATAGCTTTAACCCAAGCTTTGTCTTGAATAGCCCTTTCAACAGATTTAGATTCAACTTGTGAGAGTAAAGCAATAGCTCCCACAATTCTTCTTCTTGTTGTAACTCTTGCTGATGGGTCACCTATGATCTGATCTTCTTGATGAGCACTGGTCTATGTTTTCTTTGTCCTTCTTCCTTGCACTGTCTTAATTGCAAGAGGATCTCTTTCTTCATCTTCAGACTCACTCTTCCCTGAGTCTGAACTTACTTCTTGTTCCCTTTCTTTAGGTTGGTCTAATTCTTCATCTATATTGAAGTCATCTTCTTCATTGTCCTTAGCATTTCCATTCTGTATTGTTTTCCAGTTCTCATCTATTCTCACATCACTGAAAGTGATCACTTTTCCTAACTTATGCAGGAAAACTTTGTAACCTTTTGTCTTTTCTATGTATCCCACAAAGATGTCTTTATCAGACCTAGCACTGAATTTTCCTAAGTTTTGCTCCTTGTTCTTCACAAAACATGGGCTGTCAAAGACTATGAGATACTTGGCTATTGTCTTCTTCCCACTCCATAGCTCATATGGAGTCTTATCAGTATTAGGCCTTAGTAATACTCTGTTTAGTAGATGCATGAATATAAATGTTGCTTATATCCAAAATCTTGTGTGAAGCTTGGATTCCAACAGTAAAGTTCTTGCCATTTTAACCACAGCTCTATTTTTCCTCTCTACCAACCCGTTCTATTGAGGTGTTCTTGCTGCTGCCATTTGATGATGAATTCCATGCTTCTCAAGATAATCTTCAAAAGCTTTATTTGTTAAGTCAGTGCCTTGATTTGACCTCAATACTTTGATCTTCCTTCCACTCTCATTTTCAGCCAATCTTCTGTATCTCTTAAAGCAATTCAAAACTTCTGACTTGTGTTTGAGGTGCATGAGGCAGGTCCTTCTCGAATAATCATCAATAAACAAAATGAAGTACTTCTCACCTTTCAACCCTTTTGTCCTCATTAGTCCACACAAATCAGTATGTACAATGTCAAGCACTATTTCAAAACTGAACTCTTTGGTTTTGTACTACTTTTTGGCATGTTTTCCTTTAGAGCATGTTGAGCAAACATACTCTCTCTATCTCCTGAGGTCGGGAATGTCTCTGATTGCATGAGTAGTGGTCAACTTCCTCATGTTCTTTTGTGATAAGTGTCCTAGCCTCCTATGCCAGAGTTGTTTTTTTTCTTCTTTGGTTAGTAAATTGCTGCTTGTCTTGTTCTCATCAATCATATATAAATTTCCAGCTGTTCTCTTCCCAGCTGCAATAGTATTGCCTTCTTTACTTTTTACTTGGCAACCTATTTTTGTGAATATCACTTTATGGTCATTGTTGCATAGTTGGCTAACAGATGCTAGATTATATCTGAGTCCTTCAACGTGCAGAACATCTTTCAGCTTTCCTTTTCCAATATTCACTGACCCCTGACCACTGATGTTGAGTGAATCATCATTGCCACACTTAACTTTGACTTCTCTTGATTTGTTTAGCTTTGATAATTTACTCTTGTCTCCCGTCATGTGCGAAGTGCATCCATTATCAAGGATCCACTGCTTATCCTTGCAATCAACCTTTAGTGAAATTTAAGCTATATTAGCCACTTCATTTTTGCTATATATTCCTTTTTTTCAACTAGCAGGAAGATAGCTTTCTTCTTTTTCTCAGCTTTGACTGCACCGCTTGTTTTTACTATGCCATTAAGTGCCTTCTCTTGCTCAAGGAGAAGTGTCATGCATCTCTTGGCATTATGGCCATCCTGCCCGCACCTTTCACACTATTCCAAGTCTGCTAATATAGCAAACTTGTTCTTTGAAGCTATTGGTTTGGGCTTCCACCAGCAATCCTTGTTAGTGTGTCTTTGCCTTTTACAATATGTGCAAGAACTCACGACAGGTGTTTTTCTCTAAGTTATGTATTGTCTCCACCTGTATGATCTTCTCAAGTTAGAGACATATACTAGCCTTCTCCACCAGCAGTTACTTGTTTTATGACCCCAAACTCCACAATAAAGACAGTGACTTTGAAACTGCCTCTTCTTGGGTCTAATTACAGCTTGATTTCTTTTGTTCATTACTTGTTATGTAGGCAAGGTTGTTGGTTTCTTTGCTTGTGTGGCTTTCATTTTAGCCACCTTCTTCTCCTTCTTTTGTTCAACCATTGCCCTTGGCTGGCTGACTTTTTTTTTTCTTTCTGAGACGTAGCAACTATGGGCTGCTGCTCTTTAACCATATACATCATTTTTGGCTCTAGCTTTGGTTTGATAACTGTCTTCTCTTCTTCAGTTATCTTCTCCTGAGTCATAGCCTTCTCTTTCAACTTCTGTAGCAAAGTCTCATTCTTCTTTTCTCTTGCAAAGCTTGTTTCTCCTACCACTTTAAGCTTTTGCAAGTTCTCTTCACTCTTTTTGAGTTGTTGCTGAAGTCTGAGCAACACTATCTCCATTTCTTCAATTGTTGAAGTCCTTGAACCAAACTCTATTATAAGATCTTCACATATTTTGATCTGTTCTTCAAATCTTCTCTTTAAGTCAATATGTTCAGCCCTTGTTTCATCCTTTTGATTTTTAGCTTCCTTAGACTTTACTTCAACTTGTTTTATGTGAGCCTCCAACCTTTTTATGGTTCTGCCCCTTATGATTATCTCCTTTAAAGCTACTTCCAACTCAGCTTCAAGATCTGGTTATTCTTCATCAACCTCCTCTTCCTCTTCAGAGGTTGAACTACCACCTTGAGCTGATGCCATAAAGGCCTGCTCATCTAATGATTCTTCATCTTCCTCCTTATCAGCTTCTTTTACTTAACTTACATAACTCTTGAATGAGCCTTTCTTCTTCCTCTGTGGGTTGGCAATCTTCTTACTGGACTTCTTTGATTTGAATGATGATCTTCTCCATCTTGAATTCCGCTCATCATCACCATCCTCATCTTCATCATCAAGTTTTGGTTTGCACTAAGAAGCAAAGTGTCCAATCTGCCCACAACGATAACATCTCAAGGACAATTGTCCTTTTCCCTTCTTCCACCCTTTTTTGAACGTCCTTGTGAAGTATGTTAACACTTCACCTTCACTTTCTTCCTCCTCATCATCATTATCCTCACTGGATGATTCTTCCTCTTCTCTTAGCTTCAACTGTTTCATAGCTTTGAAAGTAGCAGCCTCCTTTGATACCTTTGACGTTGAGGAGCTTTGAAAGCAGCCTCCTATGTAATGAGATTGCATTGGAAATCATGCAAAGACATAGAATTGAGATCTCTACTCTCCTTTATGGCTGCTACCTTTGAGGCAAACCTCTCAGGTAGAATTTTCAGAATTTTCTTCACAATTGATGAGTCCTTCTTGTTTTTCCCATGACTTCTTAGGTCATTTACAGCATCAATAACCCTAGTGAAGAACTCTTGGATTGTCTCATTCTTCTGCATTCTGAGGGATTCATATCTCTCCTTGAAAACTTAAAGCTTGCCTCCTTCATTCTGCCATCACCTTCATAGACTTTCTGCAGTTTGTCTCATATCTCCTTAGCAGATTTGCAATCCATAACTTTAGCATACTCAGCATCTGTTAATGCTAAATTGATGACATTTGAGGCCTTCTCATTTATCTCAAACTGCCTTAATTTATCTAGGGTTGGATCTTTTCCTTCTTCTAGAGCCACAAAACCCTCATGTATGGCTTTCACCATGTTCATGCCCATGGTTACAAATACCACTTGCATTCTCGCTCTCCACATATGGTAGTTGGTTCTATTGAAGATTGGAACCTTCTTGTTGTAAGTAGTGCTGGTGTTGGTACTGGCATCCATTTCTCAGTATGCTGAACAAGTTAACACTTCTAAAACCCTTCAAACTAGTACACCAAGTTATTAAGCTTCAAATTGGTGAACCTATGCTCTGATACCAATTGAAGTTCCTGACTTCTCCCTAGGATCTACTAGTTTGTGATACTGAGAAGGGAGTGAATCAGTATCACCATAATTCGCAATTCGCAGGTAAGTGAACAACTTCAACCTCTTCTTAAAAGCAAAATTTTTCTTAGACAGTAAATCTATTGCTACCTACTAATCACAATAGTCCCCAAAGTCACCTTTCAAACACCTTGCCTAATAGATAATACGGATGTTCTTGTTTGAGTCTTCGTTAGGTTATGGGTTGGCTGATACTTTAGCTGCGTTCACTACCCAATTCAAAACACAAAACGTAAAGTAAATTAAGGACACACGAGATTTATATGGTTCCGTCAACGTGATGTACATCCACGGTGGTAGGGATTCTCCCTTACCAAGACTATCCACTATACTTGAGAATTCTAGTTACAATGGATGTCTTAATCCTCTGCTACTTTCACTATTGCAATTATTAAGAAAGTACAATACAAAGAGTGTCACTTACTATACCTACCCTTCTTCTAACTTGTCTTGCCTTTGTTGAATTGAAATGCTGCTCCACTGCCGCTTAGAAGTTCACCGCAATTCTCTCTAACCTCTCTTAAAGAAATCTGAAAATACGTTGAGTTCTTTTCAATGCCTCACCGAATTTCTTCTCTACATTGTCTCACACAACTCCTGCTTTCACCATCTCACGATCTCACCCATCTCTTTGCCCCATGATCTCATTGTCTCACAACTCACCTCACGTACGTTTTTGGTTTACCCTTGTCCGTTTCACACCTCCTTTAGCCGTATTAGATTTTTTTTTCCCTTTTCTGTCGATCACTATTTATCAACTGTCCACCCTTATTATGGCCATAATGGGTTTTTCTCTCCTCCCTGTTTGGCCGTCGGGTTTCTCTCTCCTTTGGCCAGTGGTGTGTTTTGTCGTGCTCACTTGTTTGGCCGTCGGGTTTCTTTTTCTCTACTTCCTGTCGACTCTTCTGTTCTGGTCGTATACTTCTTTTCTCTCTCTTCCAATGGCTGTATCAATTTTTCTCTCTTTCTCTCGTGTTTTGCTGATGGTTTCTTTCTCTTCGTTCAGCCAGATCTCTCTTACCGTCCAGCTGGATCTATCTCACCATCCAATCGGATCTGATTTTGGCCATATCGTCTCTTTTCCATTCACCCACTTGGCTGTTCACCTCTTTGTCTCCTTCCCCTGTTTGGCCATCAAGTTTCTCTCTCCCTTTTTCACTCGGTCATTCTTCATTCCTTATTTTGTCGACCTTTTGTTTTTGGCCGTCGGGTTTCTCCTTCCACCAATTTGGCCAATTTTCATTTTCTCTTCTTCTTCCGTCGATGGTTACCCTTATACTCCTCCATGAAACCTTAATAGGGCAAATTTACTGTCTTGCCCTTCCATGTGGCTTTTACCTTCTTGCCCCTCCATGTGGCTTTTACCTTCTTGCCCTTCAATGTGGCTTTACTTTCTTGCACACTCAAACCTAGTTGACAACAATTACAACCTATACAAGGCTGTGAGAACAACAAGAATCTTTATACAACTTCTTGAGAAGCTTTACCTCTTTTTCCAACTTGCTATTTTTGTGCAAACAAAGTCTTAAACTCATTCTTAAGTTGCTGTACCAATTCATTCTCTTTCTTTTTGATTGATTCCTCATCACTTAAAGATTCTTGTTTAACATCTGCTTGAGTAACCAGCACATTCTCTACAGCATCATCATCAAAATCATTATTAATTTCTTCTTTAGAATCTTCTTTATCCAGCTTGCTCAAAAAAATTCTTCTTTTGGATCTAAAAAGTTGTCACTTTAGCATTTGAATTTCTAACTTTAAAATAGCTGGATTTCGTTGTTCACTTTTTTGGGACCAGTTTATCATCATTATTACTGTCTGCTTCTTTCTCATTAGGCAGTCTACGGCAAAGTGTCTTATGTCACCACAACTAAAGCACTTCAAGGGTAATTTTCCCTTGTACTTCCCTTTTACTTCTCTTATTTTGGGTGATGTATACCATGACTTTATTGAGTTTAGTATCACTATTTTCTTCATCAGAGCTATTATCGAATTCTTCTTCTTGTTCTTTAATCTTTAATTTCTTCATTGCCTTAAAGGCTAGCTCTTTCTTCACTTTAGACTTCTTTTCTTTCTTCATTAAAGCTATTCTCATTTCATAAGCCACCAATATGTTGTGTAAATCATCTAGGGGCAGCCTATCCAAATCTCTATCTTCTATGGAGGAAACTTTGGCATTGTAAGTTTTTGGTAAGGTTTTAAGTATCTTCCTTACCACAATAGCATCGTTGATCTCCTCTTTATTGCCTCTAATGGAGCACACAATTTCATTTACTCTTGTAAAGAAAACATCCACAGATTCATCATTTTGCATCTTTATGTCTTCAAATCTAGATCTGCTCCTTCATATTTGTAACTTGGCTTCCTTCATAACCTTGTCTTTTTCATAAATATTCTTTAATTTGTCCCAAATTTGTTTGGATGTGTTACACCCCATCACTTTGGTGAATTCTTTATTTGATAAAGAGGCATATTAGGCATTTCTCGCCTTTCCATCACACTCCAAATTCTTTTTATCAGTAGACGTCATAATAGCACCATCAGCAATAGGAATGAAGCCATTAACAATAGATTCAAACACATATTGACCAAGTGACATCTGATATGGGTGCATTCTATTTTTTCATAACTGATAATTTTGTCCATAAAAAGTGGGGATACCTTTACTGTTAACACTGTTCATGCTATCTATGATATTAACTAGTAAAAATTCACAGCAACAACAAACAATTTTAGATTAAAGCAGACAAAATGGATCAATAGAGCGAACCTGGCTCGATACCACTTGATAAGGACCTTTTTAAGTCTCACACTGAGAGGGGGAGGGGGTGAATCAATGTGAGATACATACTTTTTACAAATCTATCTAGATTAACCTTTGTAATTTATTAGAGTTGATTATCCAATTTTTATCTTACTTTTTTATGTGGGAGTGGCCGTATGGATATCAATTGAGCATAAGCACTCAAGAACATACAAAATTTTTACGTGGTTCACCCACAATGTGTGAGCTATGTCTACGATGTGATAGGATCACTCCTAAATCACACAATTAAATCTTGTTATCAAGGGATACAGTTGATGTTGTGGAAGGATCAATCCTTAACCACATATAAAGATCTTCTAATCACTTAAAGAGTTGATCTCCCAATCACTCAAAGGATTGATTTCCCGATCACTCCAAGGATTAATCTCTTGATCACTCCAAGGGTCTTCCACCTATTTTCAAAAAATTCATAAAAGGTTTAGACTAAAACTTCCCTAAGAAAGATCACTCAATGCACACAAGTTACTATTGCAAAAAACAGATCTTCTCCTTCCTCACTACTGGTCTTTGCTTAAGCTTTGTTAGTCTCTCCTCTACAAGTTCTCTCCTTTTCTTCGCTGTAGCTTCTTTCCCTTTATTGCCAATACTGCCTCCTTTTGCCTTGGTAGGTTCTCTACCTTTGCTACTAATGTTGCTTCCTTCTACCTTGGCAAGTTTTGTCCTCTGTTGTTGGTGTTGCTTGCTTCTGCCTTGGCAAGTTTTCTCTTCCTTTGTTGCTGGTGCTACCTCACCTACTACTAAGGCAAGTGTTCTCCTCTACTGCTATTGCTATCACTCCTCTACAAGTTTCCCTTCTCCACTGGTTACTGATTCTGCTATTGCAAGCTCCTTCTTTTTGCAATTGTTCCTCCTTCTTCATCTTGCTACAATTTCTGCCTTCTCCTAACTACAATTGTTGCCTTTTCCTTCTTGTAATTGCTTTCTTCTTCTTTCTGTAATTGTTGTCTTTTCCTTATTACAATTGCTATCTTCTTCTTTGGTTTAGCTGCCTCCCTTTTTGGTGGTTGCTGCCTCCTTCTCCTTTTGTTAGCGGTTGCACCTTCTTCTTTGGTGGCTACTGCACTTTCTTGTTCTAGTGGCAACTGCACCTTCTTCTTTTGATGGCTATTGAACCTTCTCCTTCTCCCTTTGTTGTTGCATACCTTTTCCCTTAGTATGGTTGATTGGTTTGTTGTTGTACACCTTTCCTTCGCTTACCACTGCACGCCTTTCCTTTTGGTGCAGCTGACCTTCTTCTCTTGTTGGTTCAGTTGTCACCTTCTTTGGTGTGGTTGCTACACCTCTCTTTTTCCTTTGGTTTAGCTATCACCTTTTTTGGTGTGGCTACTGCACCTTTCTTCTCCTTTGGTTCAGTTGTCACCTTTTTTGGTGTGGCTATTGCACCTCTCTTTTCCCTATGGTTCAACTGTCACCTTTTTTGGTGTGGTTGCTACATCTCTCTTCTCCCTTGGCACTGCACCTGTTTATTCCTTTGGTAGGGCTGATGGTTGCTACATTCTTTGGTTTGTCGCTACAACTCTCTTTACCAGTCACTCTCTTTGTTGTTCTCTCTTATTTTTTTGTAGCACACATATCTTTTGCTAGATGTATAAATGTATTTATAGGCTTTGAGTTTTAGGGTTGCTCAATCATCAACTGTTAGAATTGATTTCTAAAATTTAGAGTCAACAATCAACCATTGACTTATTGACTTCAGAGTTGACCTGCCATCAATTGTTTTGACCAACGACCTCTTTGCATCTAAATGGCATTCATAGTATCAAATTAACAAGGATAACTATGTGAGATACCGTTGACAACAAATTCAACATTAGCCATCAAAGATGAGCTTAACAAGCAGGTTAACCCTAATTCAACCCTAAATTTTAGGAGTTAATGCTGACTGTTTACCCTAAATTTTAAGAGTCAATGCTGACTGTTGATCCTAAATTTTAGGAATTAATGCTGATCATAAATTATAAGGCAACCCTTAGGAATCAATATTGACCGTTGATTGTAAAGCAATCCTTGAGAATCAATGTTAAACGTTGATTGTAGGTAACCTTCGAGAATCAATGTTGATCATTAATTATATGGTAACTCTTAGGAATCAATGCTAATCGTTGATGATAAGGCAACCCTAAACTCAAGGCTTATAAATACATCCATGTAGCTGTCAAGAAAGGTGTGTGTTGCAGAAACATAATAAAGAAATAGAGAGAATGACAAAGAGTAGCCACCAAAAAGAATATGTAAAAGGCATGATAGAGAGAGAACAACAAGAGGTTGTGTGTTGTAGACTAGAAAAAAGGATGTGCTATAGATTAGAAGAGAGGAAATTCTGCAGACTAGAATAAAGGGCGTGCTGTAGATAAGAAGAGAGGGTGTGCTACAGACTAGAAAAGAGGACGTGTTGTAGACTAGAAGAGAGGACGTTTTATAGAGTACAAGAAAGGGTGTGTTACAGACAAGAAGAGAGAGCGTATGTTGCAAAACCATAAGTGTGTGCTACAAAACATAAGCGTGTTCCACAAAACACAAGAGATACAATAGCAACAACAAGGAAAAGGTAGTAGTAGTAGCAAGGTGAAAGCAATAATGGCAACAAGGAGAAGAGATAGCACCAGTAATAAGAAGATGAGATAGCACCGGCAACAAGGAGAAGAGAGTTGTGTGGCATAGAGACAACATAGTATTATGTGGAATAGAGACAGTAGAAAACTGTGTAGCTTAGTAAAGAAAGGGCTAAACACGATTATCAAGAGAGTAGAGAAAAAATAGTAATAATAGGCAAAAACTCAACAAGGAGGTAGCAGCGACAATAAGAAGGAGACAGTAGCAGTAGTAGAAGAGAAAGAGAGAGTGCACAACAAAATGAGAGTGCAATGGCAGAAGAAAACAACAGCAACACTAGAAGAGAAGAGAGAGAACCTGTAGAAAAGGAACCTATAGAGAGTAAAACCTGCAGAGGAGAGAACTGACAAATTGTAGAACCTACGAAGGGGAGAACTGATATAGAGCATAACCTACAATGGAAAAAACTAGCAGAGGAGAGAACTTGCAAAGATAATAGAGAACCTGTAGTAGAGGAGAGAACCTATAGAGACTGAAGAAAACCTAAAGTAGAGAGAACCTATAGCGGAAAGAATGTACAGCAGTGGATAGAATCGGCATCAGAGGAGAGAACCTACAATGGAGAGAACCAACAGATAGGAGAAAACCTAAAGCAGAGAGAACCGCTAGCAGAGAAGAGATAATAGTAATGGCAAAAAGAAAAAGTGAGAACTTGCAGAGGAGACACTAGTAAAGCTTAAATTAAGATTAGTTGTGAGGAAGGAGAAGATTCATTTTCTACAACAGCAGTTTATGGATATTAAGTGATTTTTCTTAAGGAATTTTTACTCATAAACTTTTTATGAACTTCTTGAAAAAGGGTGGGAGACCATTTGAGTGATTAAGAGATCAATTTTTCGAGTGATAGGGAGATCAATCTTTTGAGTGATTGGAAGATCAATGCTTTGAATAATCAGGAGATAATTGTAAGTGGTTAATAAGTGATCCTTCCATAACATCAACTGTATTCCTTAATAACAAGAGTGGGTTGTGTGATTTAGGAGTGATCCTATCATACTATGGACGTAACTCATACATTGTGGGTGAACCATGTTAAAATTCTTTGTGTTCTCAGGTGCATGTGCTTGCTTGATATCCATATGGTTGTTCTTACATAAAGAAATAAGATAAAAATTGGATCATTCTTTAACAAGTCACTGAGGTTTAATCTGGGCAGATTTGTAAAAAGTAAGCATCTCACATTGATTCACCCCCTTCCCCTCTCAGTGTGAGACCTAAGAAGGTCCTCATCAAGTGGTATCAAAGCCTAGTTTCCTTTGTTGATCCATTTTGTTTTAATTTGAAAGTTTTGTTGCTGCTGTGAATTTTTACATCTTTTGCTAGTTAATATCATGAAGAGTATGAACAAAGTTAACAACAAGGGCATTCCCACTTTTGATGGACAAAATTATTACTTATGGAAGAATAGAATGCTCCCATATTTGATGTCACTTGGTTTAGACATGTTTGAATCTATTGTCAATGGCTTTACCCCTGTTGCTGAAGGTGCTGCTATGACACCTATTGATAAGAAGAATTTAGAGTATGATGGAAAGGGTAGAAATGCTTTATATGCTTCCTTATCATACAAAAAATTCACCAAAGTGATGGGATGCAACATAGCCAAACAAATTTAGGATAAATTAAAGAATATTTATGAAGGAGACAAGGTTGTAAAGGAAGCCAAGTTACAAATTTAGAGGACCAGATTTGAAGACATAAAGATGTTGAATTGTGGATACTTTCTTTACAAGAGTAAATGAAATTGTATGCTTTTTTAGATAGGAGATCAATGATGTTACTGTGGTAAAAAAGATACTTAGAACCTTATCGGAAGCTTTCAATGTCAAAGTTACCTTAATAGAGGATAAAAATTTGGATAGGCTGCCCCTGGATGATTTACATAGCATATTGGTGGTTTATGAAAGAATAGCCCCAATGAAGGCTAGTGTAGAAGTCTAAGGTAGAGAAAGAGTTGGCCTTCAAGGCAATGAAGAAATTAAAGATTAAAGAATAAGAAGAAGAATTCAATAGCAGTGCTGAAGTTGAAGATGGTGATACTAAACTTAATAAATTCATGATAGATATCACCAAAAATATAAGGAAAGGAAAAAGGAAGTATAAGGAAAAATTATCCTTAAAGTGCTTAGTTGTGGAGCAATTGGGCACTTTGCCGTGAATTGCCTAAAGAGAAAAGAAGGAAATAGTGATGATAAAGATAAGCTGACCCTAAGGAGGAGAACAAAGAAATCTAGCTATTCTAAAGCTGGAAATTCAAGTACCAAAGGGGAAAAGGAACTCTTCAGATGCAAAAGAAGAAATTTCTTGAGCAAATTGGATGAAGAAGATTCTGAAGAAGAAGTTGATGATGATTCAGATGATGTTGCTACAAAAAATATACTGATTACACAGGTAGATGTTGAACAAGAAACTTCAAGTGATGAGGAATCAACAAAAGAGGAAGAGAAAGAGTTGATGCCATAACTTGAGAATGAATTAAGAGCTTGTTGCACAAAAAAAGAAAGCTGGAAAAAGAGGTAAAACATCTCAAGAAGCTAAATAAAGATTTTGCTGTTGATAAATCTGATCTCCAGGTGAAAGAAAAGGAGTTTGAAGTGAAAGAGAAGGAATACTTGAAGAGAATTGCAAAGCTAAATGTACTTAAGGCAGAGTAAGGCAAGATACATGAAGATCTTGGTGTTAAGGTGTGAGAAATAATCATAATGTTGAAGATAAGAAATATAAACTTGGTGAAAGAAGAAAATTCAGATTTGATGGTTTTTGCTAGAACTGTAGTAAGTATAGGCACAAGGCTAGTGTGTGCTAGAGTAATGGGCCTATAATAAAGAGGAATGTAAGGCAAGATTCTAGGGGGAAACTTTATCAAGAAAGGAGACAATCTCAAGTGAAAAGAAGTCATATTCCACTAACAAACAAATTTGATATGTTGGAAGAAATTTATGGAGGAATGCTTGACATTGCTACTCGGTTAAAAAGTGCAAAGGAGAACACCTACAGATGCTTTTATGTTTGGCTAAAAAAGAAGAAGAAGAGGAAGGAAAATGGTTATGGTTATGGAAGTAACCTTAAAAGCTTCCACAAAAGAAAAGCCATGGATCCTGGATAGTGGCTACTCTTCACACATGATAGGAAACTCCAAGGCGTTAAAGCAAGTAGTAAAATATGATAAAGGGTCAGTCATATTTGGCAATGATGGTGCCTTAAAGATCAAAGGTGTTAGTGCTGCTGAAATTGGTGCAAGAAAGCTGAAATTAAAGGAAGTGTTTTATGTTGAAGGGTTAAAACACATTCTAATTAGTGTTGGTTAACTTTGTGATGATAGGTATGAAGTTACTTTCAACAAGAGTGGCCACACAATAAAAAGATCAAGTGATGGTGTTGTTGTTACAAAAGGAGAAAGAATAAATAGAAACTTATACCAAGTTTCTAGTAGCAAAAATACATGTTACATGAGCACCAAAGATGAGAATATGTTATGACATAGGAGATTGGGACATTTTGAACAAAAGGAGCTGAACAAATTGTCCAAAAATAAAGTAAAGCTAGAATATATGCCTACCACGAAGCAAGTTGCAGATATATTCACTAAACCTCTATCAAAAGAGATGTTTCAAAATTTAAGGTTGAACTTATATATTCAGCTACCCCCTAGAGGCTGAAGTATGCTTCTAACACCCCCTCTTCCCTTCCTTCTTCTATTATTCTTTGGATTTATTGTCAAAGGGAGAGATATTTTGCATAAATCCAAAGAGAGTATATACTGATCAAAAGGGGGAGTAGCTTGATAAATTCAAAGAGGAAAATCAAATAAAGGGGGAGAAATTATCAAAGGGGAGAAGTAAAAAAAAAAAAGGAGTTAAAGGTTGTTTCCAAGTGATATCACACCTGTATGCAAAAAGGGAGATGCATGTTTCAAGGAGAGCTGTGAATGTTAAAAGCTATTGTTTGTTCTTAATTACTATTTTTAAATTTAATGTATTGTCAACAAATCGAAAAGGAGAGATTGTTGAACCCATCTTTGATGACTAATGTTAAATTTGTTGTCAACATCTCTCATTTTTATCCTTGTTGATTTGATGTTGTGAATGCTGTTAAGATACAGAGAGATTGTTTGTTAAAACCATTGATGACAGGTTAACCCTAAATTCAACGAGTCAATGTTGACTGTTGACCCTAAAATTTTAGGAGTCAATATTGATTATTGACCCTTGATTGTTGACCCTAAATTTTAGCAGTCAATGTTGACCGTTGAACCTAAATTTTAAGAATCAATGTTAACTGTTGATTGTAGGACAACTTTTGGGAATTAATACTGACCATTAATTATAGGGTAACCCTTAGGAATCAATAGTGACTGTTGATTGTAGGGCAACTATTGGGAATCAATATTGATTGTTGATGATAGGGCAATGCTAAATTTAAGACTTATAAATATATTTATGTAGTTGTCAAAAGAGGTGTGTGCTATAGGAACATAATAGAGAAATAGATAGAATGAAAAAGAACAGCCAACACAAAGAATAGGTAAGGGGTACAGTAGAGAGAGAACAGTAAGAGGTTGTGTATTGTAGACCATAAGAGAAAGCAATAAGAGGTTGTGTGTTACAAAAGAGAGGACGTGCTGCAGACCAGAAGAGAGGACGTGTTGCAGATTAGAAGAGAGGATGTTCTGTAGACCAGAAGAAAGGGTGTGTTGTAGAGCAAAAAAAGGGCATTCTGTAGACCAAAAAAAAAGGAGTGTTGTAGAGCAGAAGAGAGGACATGCTGCAAATAAGAAGAAAAACATGTGCTGCAAAACATAATAGAGACAATAACAACAGTAAGAAGAAGGTAGTAGCAACAACAAGGAAAAGGTAGCAACAACAGTAAGAAGAAGGCAGCAATTGCAGCAAGGAGAAGGCAGTAGCAGCAATAAAGAGCAAAGACAACACCGGCAACAAGGAGAAGAGAGCTATGTGGCATAAAGATAGCATAGAGTTATATGGAATAAAGATAGCAAAAAGTTATGCAACATAGCAGAGAAAAGGTTGAACACGGCTACCAAAAGAGTAGACAAAAAATAGTAATAAGCAAAAACTCAATAAGAAGGTAGCAGTGGCAACAAGGAGGAGACAACAACAGTAATAGAAGAGAAAGAAAGAGTGCACAGTAGAAGGAGAGTGTAACGGTAGAAGGAAACAACAGCAACACCACAAGAGAAGGAGAGTGCAGCAATAAAGAGAACCTACAGAGGAGGAACCTGCAGAGAGTAGAACTTACACAGGAGAGAATCGACAGAAAGCAAAACCTATTAAAGAGAGAACCGATAGAGAGCCAAACCTGCAAAGGAGAAAACTAACAGACGAAAGAACCTACATAGACTGAAAAGAACCTATAACAGATGAGAGAATCTGTAGACTAGAGAAAACCTATAGCAGAGAGAACCTGCAACAACAAAAAGAACCTACAACAAAGGACAGGACTTGTAAAGACCAAAGAGAACCTGCAGTAGAGAGAACCTGCAAACAAGAGAAAACCTAGAGCAAAGAGAACTCGCAATAGAGAGAACCTGCAGAAAAGAAAAATTATAGAGGAGAGAACTTGCAAAGGAAAGGCAATAATAGTGGCAAAAAGAAAAGGAAAGAACCTGCAGAGTAGAGATTGGCAAAGCTTGACTAAAGACTAGCCATGAGGAAGGAATAAATCCGTTTTCTGCAATAGCAGCTTGTGGACATTTAGTGATTTTTCTCAAGGAAATTATAGTCATAAACATTTTATGAATTTCTTAAAAAGGGTGAGAAACCCTTGGAGTGATTGGGAAATCATTGTAAGTGGTTAAGGAGTGATCCTTCCACAACATCAACTATATCCCTTGATAACAAGAGTGGATCGTGTGATTTAGAAGTGATCCTATCACATTGTAGACGTAACTCACACATTGTAGGTGAATCACGTAAAAATTCTGTGTATTCTTAAGTGTTTGTGCTTGCTTGATATCCATACAGCCATTCTTACATAAAAAAGCAAGATAAAAATTAGATCATCGACTTTAACAAGTCACAGAGATTTAATCTAAATAGATTTGTAAAAAGTAAGTATCTCATACTAATTTACCCCCTCCCCCTCTCAGTGTAAGACCTAAGAAGGTCCTCATTAAGTGGTATCAGAGCTTGGTTTTCTTTGTTGATCCATTTTGTTTTGATCTGAAAGCTTTTTTTTATTGTTGTGAATCTTTATATCCACTATTAGTTAATATCATGTAAAGTATGAACAATTTTAACAGTAATGACACATGATATGGCTTACGAACCCTACATATAATATGATAATGCTACCTTTAAATTGGCTTTGCCTTTTGATTCTATTTAAAGATCAAATCATTTCCACAAGGGGATCAAATCCTTAAAAGTCCTAAACCTTTTAGGATTTTTTTAATGTAGTCTTAAACCTTTTTGTTTTTTTAAAATAATCTTATAATTTTAGTTTCCATTTCAAAATAGTACTCTTTTTGGACAAAAATCAATAAAATTCTCAAATAAGGTATTTGACCAAACAAAAAAGAAAAAAATATATATTATCAAACAAAAATAAAAAATATGATTAAAATAGTCCTATACAACCATGCTTCATTTTTTCTTTTCTTTTCTTTATTTCTTTTCCTTGTTTTAAGCCTTTTCACTTCTCTTCTTTGTTATCCTAACTTCAAATCTATCATATTTTAAAGCTAATATGGGTTTGTAATGGAAAGATTATAGTCAAATAAGGAGAGTGGTGTGGACTAACAAAGATATTGATCAATAAAGCAATTGGTAGTATGGATAAGGATTGTAAGAGGACAAAAGAAAGAAAAGAGGATAAGGCTAGCAGCAATCAAACTATTTTTCAATGTCGGTTTGATGTATGGAAGGTATCACTATGCACATCAATGGTTAAGGATTTAAATAGTGGGCTTGTCAATTGGCAGTTATAAGTGGATGGTGGCGTAGGGGAGTAAGAGGATGACAACAATTTTTTATTATCGACCAAGCAACTTGCCCTTAACCTTTTAATTGGACTATGACTCTAAGAATTAAGAAATAAAATTTCAAGCTTCCAAACAATATAGATCTTGACTAAAGATTGTGGTTAAAAGTAATGTGTGGGGGTGGTGTGAATAGCTACAAACTTGGTTTTCATTTGATCTACACCTTTTTTTTTTTTTTTACTCCTTTTCAACATGTGACTACCAAAAAAGTGCAAATCAATGACAAATAACTTTGTGCACAATCTCCATCCATTTTTTTAGTGACTATAATTATGGTTGGCAATAACTTGATAAAGGGTTCAAGAACATATTTCTTTCAATTGCATTTTTATTTTTATTCTTTTTTAGTTTGGTTCAATACTACATTTAAAGGTTTGACTAATTTTGACTAAAAAGTACTACTTTGGATCAAAAATTAAAGTATTTATTTCTATATTAAAAAATTCCTAAAAGTTTTAAAACTTGTAAGGACAAGGTCCCTCTTTATTAGTATGATAAGCACAAGATTCATACTATTCTAGATTTTCTATAAAACTTCAATAACCCTTTCATGCGCATGCAATAACCAATTCCCCTTCTTTTCCTTAGTCATGACTTATGTAATATATAAGGAAATTAGTAGGAACACTTTCTTCTTATTGTTTGCCTATAATCTTTGCTTAAAGTAGAATATAGCTCTTCTCTAGGTTAGTAAGTTTGGAAAATTTTTTACATATATCATGTCAAATTTTGGGTATAAATGTCTTTGAAGTTTCTGACTTCACCCTAAGATCTACTAGTCTGTGATACTGAGAGGGAGGATGAATCAGTATCACACCCCTTAAAACACACTGTTAACTTAAGCCAACGTATTCTACTTTTTTAATACTTTCACTCTTGTCAATACGCAGGTATGTGAACAATTTCAACATCTTCTTAAAAGTGAACTCTTTCTAAGATTAGACTAAGGTAGATCTATTGTTACCTACTAATCACAATATTCCCCAAAGTCACCTTTCAAACACCTTGCCTAATAGACAAATCGGATGTTCTTGATTAGATCTTCTTTAGGTTATGGGTTCGATGATACTTTAGCTGCGTTCACAACTCAATTCAAAATACAGAATGTAAATTAAAGTAAGGACACAAGAGATTTACGTGGTTCCGTCAATATGACATACGTCCACGGTGGTAGGGACTCTTCCTCTACCGAGACAATCCACTATACTTGAGAATACCAATGTGGTACTCTCTATGTCCGCAATGTAGTTACAATGGATGTCTTAATCCTCTATTCCTTTCACTATTGCAAATACAAAGCAAGTATAATACAAAGAGTGTTACTTACTATGTCTACCCTTCTTCTAGCTTGTCTTGCCTCTGTTGAATTGAACAAGTTGCTTCACTGCTGCGTAGAAGTCCACCACAACACTCTCTAACCTCTCTTGAAGAAATCTGGAAATACGTTGAGTTCTTTCCAATGCTTCACCAAATTCCTTCTCTAGGTTGTTTCACACAACTCCTGCTTTCACCGTCTCACAACTTGTACTCATGCTTCAGATCTGTCATTTCACATCTCACAGCTTGGCTCATGCTACTAGTCTACTATTTCACGTCTCACGGACTTCCTCACACTTCTGGTCTGCCATTTTGTGTCTCTTGGCCTACACCACGCTTCTGGTTTTGCGAGTTCACTTTTTTTGGCCTGCCTCCAGCTTCTAGTTTTTCTAGTTCACGTTTCTTGGCCTACCTCCAACTTCTGGTTTTTCTGGTTCATGTCTCTCGGCTTACCTCTAGCTTCTGGTTTGGAGTCTCACATCTTATGCACACTTTTGGTTTGCATCCACTTCACTGGTCTCACACCACATGCACATTTTTGGTTTGCATCCACTTCATTGGTCTCACGCCAACGCACGTTTTGTTCTCACACCAATGCACGTTCTGGTCTCATGCCGATGCATGTTCTAGTCTCAAGCTATTGCACATTCTGTTCTTATGCCGATGCACATTATGGTCTCACGTCGTCGCAAGTTCTGGTTTTCTTCTCTTCCAAGGGTGGTGCATTTCTGGTTTTGCCCTCACCTCACGTTTTTGGTTTGCCCACTTTGCTAGTTTCACTCTTCATGCACTTGTCTGCTTTTGGTTTCTTCTCTCACAGGTTTCTCTCTCTTGTCGTCACACAGTTTTCTCCTTGTTGTCTCGTTCATTTCTCTCTCACTGTCCAGCCAGGTCTCCTTTCTTTTGCTCTCTTGTTTCTCTTCAACATTGGCTCTCCCGGTTCTGGTTTTCACGTTATCTCCCTCTTTTGGTTTGTATCCGTGTCCTCTTTTCTAGTGTGTGTCCTCCTCTGATGGAGTCTCTCTCTCTCTCCTGATGGTGTATGTCTGGTTTGGTCTGCTCTTCTGGTGGTGGACCAAAGTAGTCGACGAAGGTTTCCGCAGCGGCAATAGCAGCATCTAGGGTCTGCACATTACGCCTCTCCAACTCGACTCTTGCCCAGTCCTTCAAGCCGTCTTTAAAGTAGAAGAGTAGTTCCCTATACTACTTTTCTGGTTTGTATCTGTTTAGCTCTCCCGGTGACTACTTTCTCACGGTTTTTTCGGGTTTATGCATTTAGCTCTCCCGGTGACTGCTTTCTCATGTTTTTTTCTAGTTTGTGTGTTTAGCTCTCCCAGTGATTGCTTTCTCACGTTTTTTCTGGTTTGTGCGTTTAGCTCTTTGCCCGTGTTGTCTCCTTGCTATCCAATCGATCTGCTTTCTCACATTTTTTCTAGTTTGTACATTTAGCTCTTTGCCCGTGTTGTCTCCTTGCTGTCCAGCTGGTGTTTTCTCTCTTATTGTAGGGTTTTGTCTCACCAAGGTCTCTCTTGTCGTTGGTTTGCTTTGGCCGTGTACCCTTGTTTTGCTGTCCCCCCACACTTATGTCTTTTAAGGTCATGGTTTATATACTCTCTTCCATGAAAACCCTAGTAGGACTTACTATATTGTGATTTACTTTCTTGCCCCTTTATGTGGCTTTACTTTCTTGCCCCTCCATGTAGCTTCAAATTACTTGCACACTTAAATCTAGTTGACAACAATTACAACCCATACAAGGCTATAGGAACAACAATCTTTTTGGACAATAAGGTAAGTTTATGAGAATCTCAATTTCCTTTAATAAGGGCACCATGTCAACTTTAAGAAAGATAAAGTAACAATAAGCAAGATCTTAAGAATAAATAGAGGCTTTCAATAGAGATGGTTAAATGTTGATATCAAAGAGGTAGCTAATTTCTTCATAGCTTCTTTAGAGTGCTAGTTTTAAGTCATCAGTCTAAGAATCCTATGTCTACTTAAGAAAGGAGCAATTTGACTATTTGACATTAAAGTACAAAGGTAATGATATAAGTTGTGATGAAATATAGTCCCTTAGTTATTCCTAGAGATACTTACAATAAGTCTTAGCATGATGACTTCTTGAGTGCTTGGAAACATAGGTGAATATTATTTATGGTGAATGCTGCAAATATATGGAATATGATGATATGCAAAAGCACAAAACAAAAACCACAAGAATAAAGTTAGTATGATTAATACAAAGGTAATACATATAATAAAGCAACAAAGACAAGAAATAAAGATTTATGATATAATTTTATATGCAAAAATTAGGAAGAAAATCCTAGGTTCCTTATTTTGGGGGCATGAATTGATTAGGTAGGATAGCTCTATGGTTTAAACTTTAAAGTAATGAGGTTTAATGGATTTATGACTAGACTAAAAGGCTTCTAGATATTCTTTCCCTCACCCATATAAGCTAGAGATTTTCAATCCTCATTATAATAGCCATAAACTATACAAAAGGTTTTGTACTTTCCCTTGTCTAAACATAAGTAACGTATATGTCAAGTTCTAAGATTTTTGTAAATGTGTGCAAATATGGTTTTAATGCAATGATAGTCAATTTAGTTGTAATGATAGATATAAGTCTAAATAACAAATAAGGGTAAAAGAGATAAGCAAATAAAATATAAAGTAGAAAAATAAATCAACATAAAGTAAAGATAAGCTAGAATAACTTAACTCTCAATATATCCCTTATAGAGTCATAAAGCTATCATGATGCCCCTACCACATCAGGAGGAAGAAATGCAACAAATGCAAAAGGATAGGGAAAGGCCCTATCAGATGAACAAGATAGTGTTGGGTTGTTGTTAATGAGTGCACTTATGATCTTGATGGATACTAGGAACTAAGGTGAAACATTTGCTTACAAGCACCTAACCTAATTTGCCTTTACCTTATGTTTGGCCAATATGATACCTAAGGTTAAATTAAAAAAGATGCAGATCTTGCAACCTTAAAATTGATCTTTAGATAACTTAGAGTCATTACCAACCATTTAAAGTGTAATTGAAACATCATAAACCATCAATTTAGACAAATGCCTTATTTTTTAAACTAATGAGACTTGGTCCAGCTTACCAAAATTCATTAGGGTACGAGGGTAAAGTTATGCTTGGTGGAAGTTATGGCAAACCAAGACTCCCTTCGAGAATGACAATACAATTATTCACTCAACTTTTATGCTCTTTCTTATTGATATTTTGTGCACTTTTCTCTTTACATGACATGTAAACTTATATTTGTCCACACACCAAGGTACGAGAAATTTGAACAAGATAAAGAAATATTGAGAAATGCAAACAATACAAATGAGCTTAGTATATTATTCTTTAAATGATTGAAGTTGCAATATCTATCTTATTAATTAATTTTTATTTATTCCATTGGCCCTAAATCTATTTATGTGTGGCCTTAGCAAGTTTTGGATTAGAGAAAAGTTTTAGGAAAGGAGAGACACTTTTTATGAAAGTCACATGTTATTGTTGGATATTTATCTAATTGCGGGGTATTTTAATGAAAATTCCCAAGTTTGAGACATATTTCAAGAAACAAAATATTACAATGCTTTTTACGTTAATTTTTTTGATTGAAGAGAAAAAAAGGCTTGAAAAGTTTTTGAAAAATATTTATATGATCTTTACGCTAACTATATGTATTAAAGGACTTCCAAAAATGACTAAGAAATTTTTGAAAAATATTCAAATGATTTTTATGATAACCTTTTGTATCAAAATTTTGAGAAATGACTTCAAAAAGTTTTTAAAAATATTTTGGTAATTTTTATGGCAACCCTATATACCAAAATATTTTGAGAAATGAGTTTAAAAAATTTTAGAAAATGGCCTTGTACATCTTTTTAAGAGTTTATAGATAGACTTAAAAATTCTTGTAATTACTTTTCAACCTTTTTTTTTTTTTTTTGGCTTTGGAACATTTTTTGAAGTTGAGGAATTGAGTCCTAATATTAAAATGGTGTCATTTAGCATTGATAAATAGAAGTATAAAGTCTGAAAAGGTGTTGTTTTGTAAGGCACATATATTTGTCTTTCTCCCCTTAATTTCCTTCGTCACTTTTTCTCTCTCTTACTCAGTACTCCTTATCATCTTTTCCTCTCTCTCTCTCTCTCTCTCTCTCTCTCTCAATTTTTTCTCATAAAATATCTTTCTTTGTCACTTGATTTTTCACAAAAAGTTTATATCTCAATGTTTTTCTTAAAAACTTTCTCTGACATCACAATCTCTATTCCCTTATATCTCTTCATTTAATTCCCTAACACTTCAGTCTCTCTCTTCCTTAACATCTTTGTCTTTTTCTCCATTATTTTTCTTTTTAGATCTAAAAAAAGTGTAGTTTATGGAGGTTACAAGAAAAATTTTGCCATTCTATGACCAAACAAGCAATTTTGACTAACTTGATTATTGCTTTTATGCCCCTTTTCTTTTTTACAAAATTTGAAAAAAAAATTGCATGGGTTTGGCTCTCTAAAAGGTCCTATAATTATAATGTTTTTTTTAAACAAAATGAGTAACCTTCAAGGCTTATTACTTTAGTTTCCTTCCATTTAGGTGTTGGTTTAAAAATTTAAAGCTTATATGGTGCCAAGATAAGGCTAACGTTTATGACTTTAAGGTCTCACTTTCTCTTATAATTTTTCAATCTTCACTTAGATCTAGTCATGTTCTTGTTATGATGGTTATTTGATTACTACAAAGATGGGGAATTTTGATGGTTGGTTTGCATTATTGTTAATGTATGTAGTGTTGTTCTTTTTTTTCTTTTTTTGGACAGATTTCTAGAACATTTGGTGTATTGTCAAAAGAGAGACTTCGTATGATTGATCGTGGTGTTGGGGATGGTTTTGGGTCTTGTTTTTCTATCAATTTGGTTTTCAAATAGGCTTGGTTCAAGTTCAAACAAGTTAGTTTAAGGAAGTCAATGGTTGGATTAAGCTAATTGACTCAGTCAACTAACGTGTTTGACCATAGTTGAGCTTTTTTACTTCATCTCTCTTTTCCTTTTACTATTACCTTGCCTTTACTATTTTATTGTCATGACTTCTCCTTTTTATTTATCTAAGACCTAAGATAAAAAAGGAGTGAAGAGTAAAGTGGTGGTTTAGGTAGTAGCAATTTAAGTTAATTGATTGGATTTTATCGCTAATCACATAAGGAAAGTAAAACAAATTAGTGTTGTTATTTCCTGACTAATGTATTCATTTATCATGTCAAATGATAGAATTTCTCAATATCTTATTTTTACAATAAAAGGAAAAAAAAAAAAAAGACTAACCTTTTTATGTTTTGGCCTTACAAGGGATGGGTGGTTGAAAAAAGGTAAAAAGCACTGAAGCAACTAAAAAGGGGCAAGATATGCCTTTTATTTAGCTATCTCACTTTTTTTTCTTTTACAATTATATGTGAGGTTATCTTTTGTATGGTTAGGTGATGCTAAGTTATTAAATTGTAATGATCCTATGCCATGAATGGAGTAATATGTATAACCTAATTAGTGACCTGCTATGATTACAAAATTGAAGTGACTTAACCAAACAAAATTATATGTTCTTAAATGTTGTTGTTTGATGCTCTTTTTCCCTTATCTTATTTCTATTTACCATTAATCTTCAATGTTTTGCAACCTTAATGACATGACCAATTAAAATGTGCAAACAATAAGTATAAATAAAAGCTAAATTAAAAAAAAGTATTAGCCAAAAATGGAAAAAGGATATTAATGCCTTTACTTGGACTAATTGCTTTTTATAAACTAGCTTTTCATAATCATTTCTTAATGGTTAATGTTCTGAAATTAAGGATCTTGTACTTTTATCCATTTACTACTCTTTGCAAAGCTTTTATTCTACCTTTTCTTGGATTAAGAATACTTTCACTTTGATCATTTACTTGCATTGTGTGCCATCTTTGATCATTTGATGATAATTAGAATAGTTAGCTTCTAACATGACATGCATGTAGAATTGAAGAATTAATATGTCTATGATCTTTATTTTAACCAAGTTATGACCAAATTATTAAGGACAATAGTTGTAAGAAATTTTCATTATCAACTTCATAATGGTTATCTTTTGAAGGAATCTGTTGTGCATTCCTGATGGCTTCTTGCATGAGTAAATTGTAAAAGGGCCTCATGGTTATGGACTAAGAGGACATTTTGGTAGGGAAAAAAACTTAGGAATGGTAATTCATCATTATTTTTAGCCAAAGATGTATAAGGATGCTAATTATTTTGTCAAAAGATGTCCTACATGTTAGTTCGACAACAAGAATTTAGAAAACACAAGTTTATACACACTTTTATTTGAACCTACAACTTAATGACTTCACTTAAGTATGGATTTTGTGTTTAGACTTCCAAGGATAACAAATGAACATAATATTATCTTTGTTATGGTATATCGTTTCTCTAAAATGACACACTTTATTCCTTAACATCTAAAATCTCAATATCACAAATTTTTAATCAAATGGTTGGCCAAATCAACTAGTGAGAGCACTTAGATTGCAAAAGATAAGTTAAAGAGGATTGATCCCAATATCTATGATGAAGCCTTTGAGGTTTCACTTCTAAAAAATGACGCATAAGTGTTTTTGCTATTTTGTTTTATTTTAATTATTTGTTTTAATTAGAATTCATGTAATTATCATGTGATTATTTTAATAGATAGATGACTAAGATTAGATAGAGTTTTATTTCATCAAAGGTTGAAACTTAATCTTATCATAACCTTAATATAAATATATTTGGTTGCTAGATAAATTTTATTAATTTGTTGTTTTATTAAAATATTAATGTTGTTTAATAATAGCGATTTTCTTTAAATACTAACCTTAATTCCCTTATTTTAACTTCAATTTATGTCAATTTCTTTACACCATTACTAATGTGAGACCCATTCCATTTAGTAAAATTCACCTTGCAAACATTAAGTTCTTTAATGTCATAATGCGATTTTTCATCTACACGTAAGAAGAGTCAATGATCCTTCATAACTTGGTTACATTAGGCATCTTAAAGCCTTAACTCCTCAAACTAAAAACTTTTTGTCTCGATTATGGTTTAAACCATACAAGTTAAGCAAAACTTGCTTATGATTCAAAATGGAAACTGTAAGATAAGACAAATGGTTATGGAAAAAAATTTACTTCAAGAGTTAAAAAAACCAAGACTATATTTAATTGTTCATAAACAAAAGCCCAATTATAACATTACAATGGATGGTACTCCCTATGTCAATGTAGTTACAATGGATGTCTTAATCCTCTGTTCCTTTCACTATTGCAAATACAAAGTAAGTACAATACAAAGAGTGTCACTTACAGTGTCTACCCTTCTTCTAGCTTGTCTTGCTTCTGTTGAATTAAACAGGCTGCTTCATTACCATTTAGAAGTCCACCACAACACTCTCTAACCTCTCTTGAAGAATCTGGAAATACGTTGAGTTCTTTCCAATGCTTCACTGAATTCCTTCTTTAGGTTGTTTCGCACAACTCTTGCTTTCACCGTCTCACGACTTCATGGCTTGCACTCACGCTTCTGGTCTATTGTTTCACATCCTGGTCTCACACCGATGCACGTTTTGGTCTCATGTTGATGTACGTTTTGGTCTCATGCCGATGCACATTTTAGTCTTACGTTTCAGATCTGCACCTGCTTCACTGTTCTCAAGCCTCACAGATACCAGATCTACTCTTTTCTGTGTGGTCTCATGGTTTTCCTATAGCCGGTGGTGTCCTCTCTCTTGTTGTTGTTCACCCTTGTTTTGTTGTCCACCCTATTTTTCCGTCCACTTTGTTTTGTCGTCAACTCGTTTTGCCATCCACCTCTTTGTCGTGTTGTCTCCTTGCCGACCGTTGGTGTTTGGTCATCTCTGGTTTTCTCTTTTGCAACTAGCTTGTGTCGTCCATTTCTCTCTCTACCTCTTTATCGTGTTGTCTCCTTACCGATCGCTGGTGTTTGACAGTCTCCGATTTTCTCTTTTGTCGTCCATTTCTCTCTCTTGCAGTCCACTCTGATTTTGGTTGTCACGGATTTTCTCCCTTTTTTGCCAGTGGTCTGCTTTTCTCGTCCTCTTTTTTGGTGTGTGTGTGTGTGTGTGTGTGTGTGTATTTTTGCTCTTTCAATGGAGTCTCTCTCTCTCTCTCTCTCTCCCAGTGGTGTATGTCTGGTCTGGCCTACTTTTTTGGTGGTGGGTTTCTGTCTTTTATGGTGGTGGGTGCCTCCTTTTCTGGTTTGTATCCGTTTAGCTCTCCCAGTGACTGCTTTCTCACATTTTTTTTTGGTTTATGCATTTAGCTCTCCCAATGAGTATTTTCTCACATTTTCTCTAGTTTATGCGTTTAACTCTTTGCATGTGTTGTCTCCTTGCTGTCTAACCAGTGGTTTCTCTCTTATTGTAGGGTTTTGTCTCACCAAGGTCTCTCTTGCTATTGGTGTGCTTTGGCCGTGTACCCTTGTTTTGCTGTCCACCCACACTTATGTCTTCCAAAGTCTTGGTTTATATACTCTCTTCCATGAAAACCCTAGTAAGGCTTACTATATTGTGATTTATTTACTTGCACACTTAAATCTAATTGACAACAATTATAACCCATACAAAGCTGTGGGAACAACAATCTCTCCCTTTGTAATTGTTGGCAACACCCACAACAAAAGCCATTATGCAGCAGTCCATAATCTTCTTAAAGTAATAATCCATAAGCAAATGGATTACAACTCCCCCTAAATATGCACTCCCCCTTTCTTAATAGCTCCCCCTACACTGTTGCTTCTCTCCCCCTTTGCCAACCAATTACAAATCTGGAAAACTCGCAAAGTAGAGATTGAGGATTCACCTAATTTTTAGGCTTGAGGAGGCATTTGCACAAATAGACTCAATCTGTGCCTTTCAAACAGCTCTGTGGACAGAGGTTTAGTTAGAATATCTGAAATTTGATCTTTAGTGCCAATATATTCCAACTGAATTGTACCTTGTTCCACTTGATCTTTGATGAAGTGATACCGGATGTCAATATACTTGCTCCTTAAATGTTGAACTTGATTCTTACTGAGATCAATTGTACTTTGATTATTACAAAGTACCCTCACTAGTAGCTTTACTTTAACACCCAAATCGACCAATTATCTTTGCATCCATATCACCTATTTTCCTTTAGAGCATGCTAAGCAGACATACTCCCTCTCTCTCTCTCTTAAGCTTTGGAATGTCTCTGATTGCATGTTCTTCTGTGTTAAGTGTCCTAGCCTCCTATGTCAGAGTTGATTTTATTCTTCTTTTGTAAGTAAACAGTTACTTGTCTTGTCCTCATTAGTCACATATAAATTTCTAACTGTTCTCCTCCCAGCTACAACAATATTGCCTTCTTTACTCTTTACTTGGCAACTTGTTTTTATGAATATCACTTTATGGTCTTCATTGCATAGTTGGCTGATAAATGCTAGATTATATTTGAGTCCTTCAATATGTAGAACATCTTTTAGCTTTCCTTTTCTAATATTTACAGATCCCTGACCACTGATGTTGAGTAAATCATCATTGCCAAACTTGACTTTGCCCTTCTCTTGACTTGTTTAGCTTTGATAATTTACTCTTATCTTTTGTTATATGTGAAGTGCATCCACTATCAAGGATCCACTGCTTATCCTTGTAGTCAGCCTTTAGTGCAATTTCAGCTATATTAGCTACCTCCTTTTTTGCTTTATATTCTTTCCTTTGAACTGGCTTAAAGGTAGATTTCTCCTTTTTCTTAGCTTTGACTGTACCCAATTACTTTCACTGTGCCATTGAGTGCCTTCTCTTGCTCAGGGAGAAGTGTCATGCATCTCTTGGCATTATTGCCATCCTGCACGCACCTTTTACACTGCTCCAAGTCTGCCAATATAGCAAACTTGTTCTTTAAAATCACTGGTTTGGGCTTCCACCAACAATCCTTTTCAGTGTGTCCTTGCTTTTTATAGTATGTGCAAGAACTCACGATAGGTGTTCTCCTCTGAATTTTGTATTGTCTTTCCCTGTATGCAACATCATATCTTCACAAGTTAGAGACATATATTGGCCTTCTCCACCAGCAGTTACTCGCCTTATGACCCCAAACTCCACAATAAAGACAGTGACCTTGAAACTGCCTCTTCTTGGGTCTAATCATAGCTTGTTTTCTTTTGTTCATTACTTATTGTGTAGGTAAGGTTGCTAGCTTCTTTACTAGTGTCGCTTTCATTTCAGCCACCTTCTTCTCCTTCTTCTATTCAACCATTGCCCTTGGCTGGCTGACTTTCTTTTCTTTGATTTTGTTTACAACCCTAGGTTGCTTCTTCAAATCCTTTTTATTCTCAGCTATCTTCTCCTAAGTCACAACCTTCTCTTTCAACTTCTATGGCATATTCTTATTATCTTTAGGCAATGCAACTTCAGATTGCTACACTTTCTCTTCATTCTTCTTTTCTCTTGCAGAACTTGTTTCTCCTATCATTTCAAGCTTCTGCACATTCTCTTCACTCCTTTTGAGTTTTTGCTGAAGTCTTAACAACTTTTTCTCCATTCCTTCAATTTTTGAAGTCTTTGAGCCAAGCTCTATTGTAAGGTCTTTACATATTTTGATCTATTCTTCAAATCTTCTCTTCAAGTCAATATGTTTAGCCCTTATTTCATCCTTTTGACTTTCAGCTTCCTCAGACTTTGCTTTAACTTGTTTTATGTGAGCCTTCAACCTTTTTATGGTTCTACCCCTTCTAATTATCTCTTTTGAAGTTACTTCCAACTCAGCTTCAAGATCTAGTTGTTCTTTATCAACCTCCTCTTCCTCTTCAGAGGTTGAACTACCACCTTGAGCTGATGCCATAAAGGCCTGTTCATTTGATGATTCTTTATCTTCCTCCTCATCAGCTTTGTTTATCTAACTCATATAACTGTTGAATGAGCCTCTCTTCTTCTTCTGTGGGTTGGCAATCTTCTTACTGGACTTCTTTGATTTGAATGATGGTCTTCTCCATTTTGAATTTGACTCATCATCATGAACCTTATCTTCATCAAGTTTCACTTTGCACTAAGAAGCAAAGTGTCTAGTCTGCCCACAATGATAACATCTCAAGGACAACTGTCCTTTTCCCTTCTTCGACTCCTTTTTGAACTTTCTTGTAAAGTATGCCAACACTTCACCTTCACTTTCTTCCTCCTCATCATCATTATCCCCACTGGATGATTCTTCCTCTTCTTTTATCTTCAAGTGTTTCATAGCTTTAAAAGCTACCTCCTTTGATACCTTTGACGTTAAAGAGCTCTTAGTTGACTTTATTCTTATCTCATATGCAATGAGATTGCATTAGAGATCATGCAGTGACATAGAATTAAGATCTCTACTCTTCTCTATGGTTGCCACCTTTGAGGCAAACCTCTCAGGCAAAATTCTCAAAATTTTCTTCACAATAGATGAGTCCTTCTTGTTCTTCCCATGACTTCTAAGGTCGTTTATAGCATCAATAACCCTGGTGAAGAACTCTTGGACTGTCTCATTTTTCAGCATTCTGAGAGATTCATATCTCTCCTTGAAAACTTGAATCATGGCCTCCTTCATTCTGCCATCACCTTCATAGACTTTCTATAATCTATCCTATATCTCTTTGGTAGATTTGTAGTCCATAACTTTAGCATACTCAGCATCTGTCAATGCTGAAATGATGACATTTGAGGCCTTCCTATTTATCTTAAATTGCCTTAATTCCTCTAGGGTTGGTTCTTTACCTTCTTCTGGAGCCACAAAACCCTCCTGTACGGATTTTACCATGTTCATGCCCATGGTTGCAAATACCACTTGCATTCTCGCTCTCCACATATGGTAGTTGGTTCCGTTGAAGATTGGAACCTTCTTGTTGTAAGTAGTGTTGGTGCTAGTACCAGCATCCATTTCTCAGTATCTTGAACAAGTTAAAACTTCTGAAACCCTTCAAACTAGGACACCAAGTTATTAAGCTTCAAATTGGTGAACCTGTGCTTGATACTAATCAAAGTTTTCGACTTCACCCTAAGATCTACTAGTCTGTGATATTGAGATGGGGGATAAATCAGTATCACACCCCTTAAAAACACTGATAACCTAAGCCAAAGTATTCTACTTCTTTAATACTTTCACTCTTGTCAATACGCAGGTATGTGAATAACTTCAACCTTTTCTTAAAAGCAAACTCTTTCTCATATTCGACTAAGGTAGATCTATTGTTACCTACTAATCACAATAATCCCCAAAGTCACCTTTCAGACACCTTGCCTATTAGACAAATCAGATGTTCTTGATTAGGTCTTCTTTAGGTTATGAGTTTGATGATACTTTACCTGTGTTCACAACTCAATTCAAAACACAGAATGTAAATCAAAGCAAGGACACAAGAGATTTACATGGTTCCGTCAATATGACGTACATCCACGGTGGTAGGGACTCTTCCTCTACCAAGACAATCCACAATACTTGAGAATACCAGTGTGGTACTCCCTATGTCTGAAATGTTGTTACAATGGATGTCTTAATCCTCTGTTCCTTTCACTATTACAAATACAAAGCAAGTACAATACAAAAAGTGTCACTTACTATGTCTACCCTTCCTCTAGCTTGTCTTACCTCTGTTGAATTGAAGAAGTTGCTTCACTATCACTTAGAAGTCCACCACAACACTCTCTAACCTCTCTTGAAGAAATTCAGAAATATGTTGAGTTCTTTCCAATGCTTCACCGAATTCCTTCTTTAGGTTGTTTCACACAACTCCTGCTTTCACCGTCTCACGACTTCACGGCTTGCACTCACACTTCTGGTTTGTTATTTCACATCCTGGTCTCACGTCGTCGCATGTTCTGGTCTCACATTTCAGATATGCACCCGCTTTGCTGTTCTCAAGCCTCACAGATACCAAATCTACTCTCTTCTAGGTGATCTCACGGTTTTCCTCCAACCGGTGGTGTCCTCTTTCTTACCATTGTTCACCCTTGTTTTGCCATCCACCCTGTTTTTTCGTCCACTCTATTTTGTCGTCGACTCATTTTGTCGTCCACCTCTTTGCCGTGTTGTCTCCTTGCCAACTACTGCTGTTTAGTCATCTTATATTTTCTCTTTTGCAACCCGCTTGTGTCATTCATTTCTCTCTCTACCTCTTTTCCATGTTGTCTCCTTGTCGACCGCTGGTGTTTGGCCCTCTCTAGTTTTCTCTTCTGTTGTCTATTTCTCTCTCTTGTCGTCCACTTTAATTTTGGCCATCATAGATTTTCTCCCTTTTCTGCTAGTGGTCTGCTTTTCTTCGTCCTCTTTTCTAGTATGTGTATGTGTTTCTACTCCTCCGATGGAGTCTCTCTCTCTCTCTCCTAGTGGTGTATGTCTGGTCTAGTTTGCTCTTTCGGTGGTGAGTTTCTCTCTCTTGTGGTGGTTGGTGCCTCCTTTTCTGGTTTGTATCCGTTTAACTCTCCTGGTGACTGCTTTCTCACGTTTTTTTCTGGTTTTGTGCATTTAGCTCTCCCGTTGACCGCCTTCTCACATTTTCTCTGGTTTGTGTGTTTAGCTCTTTACCTGTGTTGTCTCCTTGCTGTCCAGCCAGTGGTTTCTCTCTTATTGTAAGGTTTTGTCTCACCAAGTTCTCTCTTGTCGTTGGTGTGCTTTGGCCGTGTACCCTTATTTTGCTATCCACCCACACTTATGTCTTCCAAGGTCTTGGTTTATATACTCTCTTCCATGAAAACCCTAGTAGGGCTTACTTACTATATTGTGATTTACTTTCTTGTCCCTCCATGTGGCTTTACTTTCTTACCCCTCCATATAGCTTCAAATTACTTGCATACTTAAATCTAGTTAATAGCAATTACAACTCATACAAGGTTGTGAGAACAATAAGAGGTTTATACCTTGCTTGAAAAAAAAAAAGCATTAAATGGATTTTTGTTTGGGTGGGAAGTAAAGAGCTCATTAATTAATAAAGGTCTATAGGCATGAAAGCCTCTAACAAAATCTGAATTAAGGGGCCCAAAAAAAGCCACTTATATTTACAAATCTAATTAGCAATGCCACTTTGAAAACCTATTGGTGGAGTATTCTTAAAAGAAATATTATTCCTTAAGACATTTAATCGAACCATGACCCTTTTTTAAAGTTAAGAATGTGGGATAAGAGTTAGCAAGGTCTCCTTAACAAACATGAACTTAATCAATTAAAATTCATTGTTACATTAGGATACCTAGCATCTAGAAGATCAAACATCTCCTCTTCAACCTCTTTCTTGCTTAGAGGCAAAGTAATGTATAGGATGGAACTATCATCAGAGCATTGAAGCCACCAAGATTTATCGGTGACAAATTGTATTTTAATTATACTCCTAACCAATGTAGAGTCATTAATGATATTTTCAATTTCTTTTATTTCCATTTTATACAGTTGAAAATCCATAAAAGTAATAAAATTGGGTAGCTTTTCATATTTGAAGCAAACTTGATGCCATTTACCAATGGCTAGCAACACAAACTTTTGCTTTATATTTTAGTGGTTTCATGTAATTTAAGGAAATAGTTACTCACATAAAAGAGACTTAAGTCTTAAATTATGAGTCAATGTGACTTTTATTACCCTTTAATGAACCTATTAATTAAATTATTAGAGCTCATAAACATCTTTTTGGATAACAAATCATGAATTTAAGCCTAAAAGTTGCATGCATCAAAAGACAACTTAAAGGGCTAAAAAATGTCCACCTTATGACGAAGAAGAAGCAAATGTTTACCAAACAACCAAGGACTTTAACCATGAACATGCTTTATGTCCACTTTATTAAAGAATTTAAGAAATTAAATTATTAGCAAGGACTTATATAGAGAGGCCATCATAGGTTTTTATATCATATTTAAGGTCCTTTGTAAATATTTAACATTAAAAGGTCATAAAGTAAACAATTTACCAACCAAATGCCAAGACTTGTTGATATTACCTAGGTCATCATATAATATATATATATATATATATATATTCCTCTCTCCTCTCTTAAATTTTAAGCCCAATCCTTTTAACATGTCTAAGAGACACTTCATATCATAAAGTTCTCTTATATTCATAGACATTGGTATAAGTTGAGATAGGACCAAATGGGCAAGAAATGGGAATGTGAATAAAAAGGGAAGAAATGACCCCTACATAAAAGGAGGAAACCTTAATCAAACCAATGAAAAAAAATGCTCTCATAGATAGAGAGAATTTGGATAACATATGCTTGTTCTCTTGAAAATTCTTTTAAGATTCAAATATGAATGAATATACAATATGATTAACTACTGTTAATGCATATTTACAAAAAAAAAAATCCCACATTTATGCATGAAGATCATACATTTAAAGGGAGTATGGCTAAATAAAAGGGTAGTAGCTTTTATGTTGTATAATACTTATTATAAGTTGCTTTCTTTAATATGTGATAACATACATAAGAATTCACCTTAATTTATCTTTATTGTGCTTATCAACATAATGCTAAGGTAATTATGTCATTTATGAGTAAAGATGACAATAATCCTTTCATTGGTGATTATGTATAATATAGTTGAAGTTCCCGACTTCTCCATAGGATCTATTAGTTTGTGATACTGAGAAGGAGGGTGAATCAGTATCACCACAATTTGCAATTCACAGGTAAGTGAACAACTTCAACTTCTTCTTAAAAGTGAACTCTTTCTCATATTCAACTAAGGTAGATCTACTACTACCTACTAATCACAATAGTCCCCAAAGTCACCTTTCAAACACCCTACCTAATAGATAATTTGGATGTTCTTGTTTAGGTCTTCTTTTAGGTTATGGGTTGACTGATACTTTAGTTGTGTTCACAACTCAATTCAAAACACAGAGCGTGAAGCAAATTAAGGACATATGAGATTTACGTGGTTCCATCAACGTGACGTACATCCACGGTGGTAGGGACTCTCCTTTATCGAGACTATCCACTATACTTGAGAATTCCAGTTACAATGGATGTCTTAATCCTCTGCTCCTTTCACTATTGCAATTACTAAGTAAGTACATTACAAAGAGTGTCACTTACTATGTCTACCCTTCTTCTAGCTTGTCTTGCCTCTATTGAATTAAAAGGCTGCTCCACTACCACTTAGAAGTTCACCACATTGTTCTCTAACCTCTCTTGAAGAAATATGGAAATATGTTGAGTTCTTTGAATGCTTCGCCGAATTCCTTTTCTAGGTTGTCTAACACAGCTCCTGCTTTCACCATCTCACGATCCCACCTATTTCCTTGTCTCATGGCTCGCCTCACATTTCTAGTATGTCATTCCATGTCTCATGGTCTGCCTCACATTTTTAGTTTGGCGTTACATATCTCATGCACATTTCTGGTTTGCACCCTTTTCTGGTCACACACCTCATGCACACTTCTGGTTTGGCGTTTCATATCCCATGTACATTTCTGATTTGCACGCCTTGCTAGTCACATGCCTACCACCGTTTCTGGTTTGCACTTATCCATTTTATACCTCTGAACAGCTTGGTTTGCTCTCCCAGTGGTCTCCTCTTTCACAGTTTCTCCTCTCTTCCTTTACGGACGGTGTGCTATCTTCTCTCTTACGTGAGTCACACTTTTTTCTCCAGCCGTCACATGGTTTCCCTTGTTGTCCAAGGTATCCCTTGGTGTTATCTCCTTTTGTCATATGTTGTCTCCTTGTCATGCTGTCTCCTAGCCATCCACCTTACTTTGGCTGTCCACTCTTGGTTGGCCGTTCTCCTCCTATATTCTACTGTGCTGGTTTTCTCTCTTCCAACTGGTGGTGTCTCTTCTTTGGCTTGTCGTCCAACCCCTCTTCGACCGTCACATATTTTCTCTCTTTTTCCCCTGTTTTGTCAACGATGGTCTCTCTTCTCGTTGGTGTGCTTTAGCCATGTCTTATGTTTTGCTGTTTTCTCTATTTGGTTGTCCACCCACATTCTGTCGTCCAGTTGTGTCAGGTCTTTCTTTTCACTCAGCCATTCTTCGTTCCCTTCTCTCATTTCCACTATTTGGTCGTCGAATTTTTCCTCTTTATCGTGCTCCTCTTCTTTTTGTCGTGTACCACTTTGGCTGATTCTCCTTTGTTTTACTGTCTTGTGTTTGTCGAATGCTCAATTGCTGATGGTCTCTCTCTCTCTTCGTCCACTTCTCTTGTGTTTTACCGTGTATTTAATTGTATTGGCCTTCTCTCTTACAGTGGCGGCTCTTCGTTTACGGTGGTAGCTCTTCTTTGGCCATATAATGTTTTTCCTTTTCCATCGGTGATTTCTATTTTTCTCGTTCACCCCTGTTTTGTTGTCGACTATTCCTTTTTCCGTCTCTAGTTTTTATCTCTTTCAGCCGGTTTTTCTCTCCTTTGTCATCCAGTCGTTCACCTTTTTCACCGTCTAGCTGGATCTCTCTCACCTTCCAATTGGATCTTTCTCACCATCCATTCTATTTTACCATCGACTTGTTTTGCCGTCCACCTCTTTGCCATGTTGTCTCCTTGTCGTCCAGCTCCTTTTTCCTTTGTCGTCCACTCTTGATTTTTTCATTCACCTCTTTGTCGTCCACCTCTTTTTCGACCGTTCTTGTGTTTCCGCCAATTGTCTATTTTCGTCGTTCTACTCTCCTGGTGGTGTATTTGTCGTTTTGCTCCGGTGGTGTATTTGCCATTTTGCTCACTTTTCAGCCATCTCCTCTCGACCTTTGTTCTTCATTCAGCCCCCTTTGGCCCTTACTGTTAACACTATTCATGCTATCCATGATCTCAAGCAATAGTAAAGATAAAAACTCACATAACAATGTACAACTTTAATTCAAAGAAGCAAAATTGGACCAACAAAGGAACCATGCTTTAATACCACTTGATGAGGACCTTTTTAAGTCTCACACTGAGAGTGGGGGTTAATCAATGTAAGATATATGTTTTGACAAACCTATCCAGATTTATCCTCTATGACTTGTTAAAGCCGATGATTCAATTTTTTATCTTTCTCATTTATGTGAGACTGGCCGTATGGATATTAATCAAACATAAGCACCCAAGCATATACAGAAATTTTTATGAGGTTCACCTATAATGTGTGAGATACGTCTATGGTGTAATAAGATCACTCCTAAATCACACAATCCATTCTTGTTATCAAGGGATACTATTTGATTGTGGAAGGATCACTCCTTGACCACTTACAATGATCTCCCGATCATTGAGTTGATCTCTCGATCACTTAATGGATTGATCTCCCAATCACTCTAAAGGTATCCCGTCCTTTTTCAACAAGTATATCAAGAGTTTATAGTGAAACCTTTCCTAGAGAATGATCATTCAATGTGTATAGACTACTAGTGCAGAATATGGATCTTCTCCTTCCTCACTACCGGTCTTTACTCAGGCTTTGCCGATCTCTTTTCTGCAGGTTATCTCTACTCCTGCTGCTGATGTTGCCTCACCTGTTGCCTTAGTAGGATCTCTCCTCTACTACTAGTGTTGCCTCCCCTACTCCGTTAGCAAGTTATCTCCTTCTGCTACTGATGTTACCTCCTTCGACCTTGGTAGGTTCTCTTCCCTTGTTGCCAGTGTTGCCTCCCTTATAGTCTTGGCAGGTTTCTTCACCTATTGCTTTGATAGGTTGCCTCCTCTACTATTGCAAATTGTCGAACTTGTTGTTAGGCACGTCTTCTCTTTTATTATTGCAAGTTGTCAGACTTGTTACCAAGTATGTTTCCTCCTCTGTTACTGCAAGCTATTGGACGTGCTATTAGGACACATTTTCTCCTCTACTACTACAAGCTGCTAGACCTGCTATTATTGTTGCATGCACATGCTTCTGTCACTGCCTACACATTCTGCTATTGCTGCCTACACGCATTGCTACTACTGTTCACACATGCTATTATCACTATCTGTATGTGCTGTTACTGCTATCCCCATATGCTGTTACCATTGCTGTCTGCATCATGAGCTACTATCGCTATTTGCATGTTCTACTATTGCTATCCATACTTACACAGGCTGCTATCACTGTTTGCATGTTCTACTGCTGTTGTCCACACAAGCTGCTACCACTGCTTGCACATTCTACTATTGTTGTCTATTCGTGTTGCTACTATTGTCTGCAGGTGTACTGGTGCTGGTATACCGTCCTAGATGTGGTATTGGTGCAAGGACGTGCTGCTGGTGCTGGTATACCCTTCTGGATGTGCTACTAGTGCTGATAAACCCTCTTGGACGTGTTGCTAGTGTTGGTATACCCTCTTGGATATGCTGCTAGTGCTAGTATACCCTTTTAAATGTGTTGTTGGTGCAGGGAACACCTGCTGGTTGTGTTACTGGTGCAAGATTGCCTTCTAGTTTGTTGTTGGTGCAAGGATGCCTTTTGGTTTGTTGTTGGTGTAAGAACACCTACTACTACTCTTGCAATCTGTAGGTTCAGGTTTGCGCTTTCGTAGTTACCAAACCCTGCTATTGCACTACCTTCTACTATTACTGGTTTATGCAATATTTATTATTGGACTCCTACAATTGGTACCTCTACTTATACAATTGCTGGTTTTTCAACACCTTCTACTGGACTTACAGTCTACACCTTTCCTTGTGCAATTGCTAGTTTTTCTCCCTTACTGTCGGACTTGCAGATGGCTGTTAACCTTGTTGGTGTACCTCCTTTGCTACTAGATTTGCTAGTGGCTACTAACCTTATGGGTTTGTCTCCCTTGCTGTAGGAATTGTTGGTGGCTACTAACATTGTTTGTTTGTCTCCTTTGCTACCAGACCTACTGCAATTAGCCTTACGATGGTTGGCTACTGCAGTTGGCTTTGTGATGGTCGATTGTTGTCATTAAGCTTATGATGGCTAGCTACTGCAATCCTTGCTGCCTCTCTCTCCCTCTTGGCCGGCTGTAGCAATTAGGTTTTTGTGTGGTCGACCGCTGCACCTCTCCTTAGTGTGGCTTCTACTTGTCTCTCCCTCCTTAGGATGGTTGCTACACGTCTCTCCCTCCTTAGGGTGGCTATTGCACGTCTTCTCCTTTGGTTTGGTGTGACTACCTCCTTCTTTAATGGTTATTGTCACCTCCTCCTTAAGCGATTGTTATTGCAACTTCCTTGGATGGCTACTGCACTTTTCTTGGTTGGTTATACCTCCTTTAGTGGTTACCTCTTTTGCCTTGGCCAATCACTTTCTTCTTTGGTAGCTGCCTCTCTCTCTCTTTGCTACTCAACCTCACTTTGGCCGCCCTCTCTCTTTTCACCTTGCTCTTTTCTCCTTGTGGTTGGCTGTTCTCTCTTATTTTTTTTGTAGTTGATTGTTCTCTCTTGTAACCCACACACACGATCTTACAAGACACATAGGGGTATTTATAGAACCTCGAGATTAAGGTTACACGTTCATCAACGATCGTCGTTGATTCCCAAAGGTTACCTTATAATCAATGACCAAATTTGAATCCTAAAATTTAGGGTCAATGGTCAACGGTCAACAGTTAATCTTGACCCCTAAAATTTAAGGTCATTGTCAATATTGACTCCTTAACATCAGGGTTGACCTATCATTATCAATTTTTCCCAATGACCTCTCTGCATCTCAACGACATTTATAACATCAAATCAACTTATACAACCATGTGAAATAGTGTTAACAACAAATCCAACATTAGCCATCAAAGATGGGCTTAATATGGATGTAAACTTTAATTTAGGTTTTTAAATCACTTAATTTAGATGTTTGAAGTTTAAATATAGCTCACTTGGACAAAAATCTGACTCTCATAAAGATTTAAACTTTTGTTTTCTACTTTGTCTTTGAAGTAATATCTTAAGGTTCAAACGGACTTGGATTTTGACTTATAAACTTAATTTGAAAATTTTGAAATGTTTACTACAATTTCACTAAAAACTACTTTTTCAATCTAGACTTTTATGTTAGTAAAAGAATGTAAAAGAAGTGGTAAAAGTTAAAATAGTAAAATGCTATAATTTTTTTACTAAAAAGCACAAATTTTCAAAACTTTTCCAAAACATAATCAAGACACAAAACATATTTTAATTAACTTAAATAAATGTAAAATTTATTAAAAATAATTAAATGATAAAAAGAATAAATCAATAAATTCTCACTCATCAAGGACATATTATTACTACTTAGAATTGATAACTTAGCATTAACCTTACAATTTAAAGGTAGAGTACTACAATCAATTAGCCATATCAAATTACCTAAGGTATGAAAGAAGGAGAGTACTCAACATAAGACATAAATTAACAAATTAGTTATTAATATGGAATAAGTGTTACTTAATGTTGAATGACCTGTTATATTCATGCAATCTAACTCAATTGTCAATATATGGAAACTTATACTTGAAAGGCATTTTTATTGCAGTAATTGAAACCTAAGGAGTCAACTATAAGTAATTATGATAGAGCACCTCATGCCTCTTTTTGTGGGAAGATAAAAAGAATTTATAGGAAATATAAGGATAAAATTGACCTACAAATACTCTTCAACTAAATTAAAAAGCGGGACTTACTCCAACATACCACAATAGTTTTATTAAACCTTTGACTTTCTTTTCTACATTTTCCTTAATAATAGATGTAGTTGCAATTTTCCTACCTTATACACTTAGGAACTCAACCGATGTTTCTCTTTGCAAGTTAGCTCCCTTTTATCCTTTTTTCTTACTTGCTTACAAACCTCAATCCTCTTTACAAACTTTGTTTGCCCTTCTACCCTCCTTACATGCCTATGACCCTTTTGAATTAGCTTTTTTATAAGGGGTTGATGTAAATTGCCTAATGTAATTGAATTGTTCACATTAACATATTATGTTGTATTCTTTTAAGTGTATTGATGTGAATAAAAAGTTATCATTTTGCAATTGTTACATAAGTGTTCATTTTGTTTCACTACTTTAGTCAATTACATGTTTTCCTTTAACTAATGAGCTATTGAGCTAAGGGCTTTATACATTAATGGCTTTGTGCTTCCGTATGACATTTGACTTTTTATAGACGTGTTTAAATCATAGACCACTCCTTTCCTTAACCAAACATGAAGCTAATGAGTTGAGCTTATGATTTCCTTACAAATTTGTTATCCCAAACAAATGTTGAGTATGATTTTAAAAGGATGATGCTAAAGTAGATACTTTAAGATTTGTGATATGATATATTTTTAATACTTTTAATAGATAAGAAATGAAACCATAAAGAGGTTACATTTTATATTGATAAATGAAACCTTTAAAGAAATCATGTACAAAAGAAGTAAATTGTAGAGAAGTTTAATACATTGAGTCCTATCATTAAAAAAAAAGAGTTTAAAAGTTATTTATATTTAAAATGTTTTAGTTAAAATTAAGTAACAATTCATACTTTGCATTTTAAAATGGAAAAGAAAAGATACTAACATTTGAAATGGAAAATTAAACTTTTTTAAAAAATATACATAAATAAAATTTTAAAATAATTATAAAAATATCATTATAAATATCTTAAATAAATAAATATTTTATAATTATTTTAAAATTAATTTAAGATTGAATTTTGAGGTTGGATTATTTATTGGTTGATAAATTTTGCTAAAAGAAAATAATAGATTTATCTTTTAATAATTTTTTGAGCTAAATTTGCATAGTATAAATTATTATAAAAGTTAATATAGTAAATATAAAATAAAAAGTTTCAATTGATCCTCTACATTTGCTTGTTTTTTAAATTATGGTTGTAATTTTTTTTATTTTTATGTCAAAATTGGTCCTTTACATTCTTTTGGTCTTTTACATTCTTTCTTTAATAAGTTTAGTTATTTTCTATTATTTTTTATAATATGTGCAACTTATTATCACTTAAAGAGGCTTGCACCCAAGCCAAATTATTTGAAAACCTTAATTTCTCAAAACCTATAAAAAGTAGTAGAAAGTTGTACAACTCCTCCATTTTTTTTAAAAGAAAAATTTTCAAGAAAATAATAAAAATTATAAATTCAAAAGTAATAAAAAGTTTTCTAAAAACTCCAAAAATTTAAAAATTTTAAACACAAATTTGAAATTTTTTTTAAAAGTTTAAAAATTTAAACAAAATTTAAAATTAAAATATTCAAAAATTGAAAATTAAATCTAATAGTTCAATACAAAAATCTAAAATTTTAACAAAAAAAAAAAAAAAGAGAGAGACACATTGTACACGGAAGAGAAAGTTGTAGTTTGTTTTGCATCTTTTTTTTTTTTTCAAAATTGAAATATTTTCAATTTTATTTTGAATTTTTTAGATTTGATTTTGGGTTTTTTATTATATAACTTTTTTGGATTATTTAGATATATTACACAATATATCGTTCTTTTTTTTGTTGTTTAAAATTTCAAAAGCTTTTCAAATATTTTTTCATTTTTTACTTGAACTTGTGGGTTTGATTTGTAATTTTTGGATTTGTATAAAAAGGTTTTGAAATTATTTTTCATTTTTTTCAATTTTATTTTGAATTTTTGGATTTTTGAAAATAAATTCAACTTTTTTGAAATTATAAAATTTTTCACTTTTTGCAAAAATTGTTAATATTTGTAATTTTTTTTTGAAAATTGTTACTTTATAAAAAAAAATTAACATTTAAGTTAGTATCAACTAATTTACATGACCCATTATGTAACATATTAACAATGAATTAGAAAAAAAAAAAAGAAATATTGACGGAGTAAACAAGGAGGGAATTTTCAAAAAAAAAAAAATCATCACGACCTTAATTTAAAAAATAGTCAAACACACTGAGAGAAACTAAATCAAATAATTTTCGAAAAATTATGGGAAGAGGGAATAAAAAAAAATGAGTGCATCAATCTGATATTCTTATATCGTATCCGACATCAGGACGGTGATTTGGGACCTTGGACCATCAGCAGCTCCTTCTCTCCTCCTGCTTCTCTCTAGCAACGAAGCTTATCGATGGAAATTCTCTGTTCTTTGTGCACGGGCCAGGGTCTCACGTCGCGTCTCCGATGTGCTCTCATCTTTTGCAATGGTGGGTCTTTGCCAGTTTCTGGCCAGTCTCTATCTCCACCGCGTTTCAGGGCTCCAACTCTTCCCAACTGCGCCAGGCGACAGAGTAGGGGGGTGGTCCCGAGGGCCTCGCTTGCTGTGGAACAACAGACCCTAGAGGAGGCCAAGGTAGCCCTCATCAGAATTGGCACAAGAGGAAGGTCAAGTGGCTCTTTCTCGCTCAAAAATTTATTTTGTAGGTTTTCTTTTATTGACTTTATTTACGTCTAATTTTGTCGCAATTATGTCAATTCTTGCATTTGTACGGATGGTTTCTGGATCTCTTCGAGTTACAGGTTTCTTTGTTGCTATTTGTCTCTACGATTGATGTGGGTATTTGCAGTTTGTCATGTTTCAGTGAAATTGTCTGTTGGATCTCGTCCTGTGCCTTTGACGTTGGCTTGTGCAAAAGATGTTTAACCCAGACTCTGCTCACTCACTTTAATTGTTTTGTTTTATTGTGTCTGCTAACTGGGATCTGCTTACTTCACTAGTTTTCTGCATCTGTTATGTGAACATTATCCTAATTTTGTAAGCCATTTCACGTTGTGGGGATTTAAATGAAGAATATGCTGTGCTTATTATGTTCTTTGTAGTGGCAAAGACACAGCATTGATTTTTTAGCACCTATATTTCGGCTATACTTCTCCCTTTTTATTTTTTTGATTCTATGCATTTCGTTGCTATAAAAGTTGGGACTAAGGTTTTGCTGTTATTGTTGTTGATATTTACTTGGTGTTATATCCTTGCATGGATGGCAGCCCGCTAGCACTTGCTCAGGCTCATGAGACTCGAGACAAACTCATTGCAGCACATTCAGAGCTAGCAGAAGAGGGGGCCATCAAAATTGTGATAATAAAGACAACAGGAGATAAAATATTAACACAACCACTTGCAGACATCGGTGGGAAGGGACTGTTCACAAAAGAAATAGACGAGGCACTAATTAATGGTGAAATTGACATTGCAGTTCATTCGATGAAAGATGTTCCCACATATTTACCAGAGAAAACTATCCTTCCCTGTAACCTCAAGCGTGAGGATGTTAGAGATGCATTTATATCCTTGTCTGCTGATTCTCTGTCGGAGCTTCCTGCTGGGAGTGTCATTGGTACTGCTTCCCTCAGAAGGAAGTCACAGATACTCCACAGATATCCGTCACTCAGTGTAAGCATGGCACACAAATTTGGTTTTTAATATTATTCTGCTGGAAGCTTGACCAGAAATTGCCTCAAATTCTTTTTACATGAATTGTCAAGTCCACAATCAGTTATTTTAGCATTGAGTTGGCAGTAGGTTTTATAACTTTTAACATTTTGTCAAACCTGAAAGGGCCACTATAAGTGAATTTTTAGAATGGAAATGATTGTCTTTGTACATCCTTTTAGTAAACCATTTTGGCAGTTTATTTCCTGTTTTTGATTCGATTATTACTTATCGAATGTCTGGAAGATAATGAGCAAAACATGGGAATGCAAAATTTTGTGTGAATTTGATTATTTTGGGCTTGATAAAAGCCTTACACGTTTTAATTTTTTTGATAGGAATTGTAACAACAATATGTGATGGCACTTTCACTAAGAATGTTGTACATTGTATTCTTCCACTTGAATTTAACACCTATACAAATATTGAACACATTAATTTGATCACTTTTGTTATTGTGAAAACTTGCACTTGAATTCTATGTTGTTAAAACATGGAATAAAATGTACTTTGTCATATAAAATAGTCATCTCATTATGTTTCTTGGATATAGTTATGATACATAGGTGGCAAACTCCAGTCCACATAATTGAGATGGCCAATCTGGCTTCCTATCTTCAGCATTACCTACAAAATATTTGGAAACACAAAAACTATTTCATGAAATCTCCTTAGAAATTTTTAGATGATATAGCCTGTGACAACCACAGTTGTTACTTTCCAAGCTGTTTTATTTTCAGTGATCTGGTTAATGCAGAATTGGGGACTCCATTTGACCTTCTGTTGAGTAGGTCAGAAGTTCAACAGTTGTTGCATCCCTGTTTTTCCATCACAATGGAAAATCCCTCCATGGGGCTAATTGATGTAAAACCTAAATTTCTGCAGAAGAAATGAAAAGCACGAATGCTTTAGTTTGCGATGATGCTTCAATGGGTGGACATTTAAAGTGGAAAATGCAGTTAAAAGTATGGTGATTGATTGACTGGAGATTGATAATGGACTTCAAGGATTCAATTCTTCATTAAAACATCATATTCATTTATTGAATTAAAGAGGTCTTACATTTGGAGATCACCATGAGCTTGGAGCAATGCTTATTACTTTGAGCAATGACAGATCCTTTTTTGTGCCTATTTCTTGGCTGTTTTAAGAAAAAATAAGTTTTGGCCATTGCCTTTACCACGGAACATTTTACAATTTTCAAATGCTTTGTGTATAGCAATATCTCTCTACTTTTACGTTTGATTAATTAAATTTGCAGGTTCTAGATAATTTTCGTGGCAATGTCCAGACTCGTTTGAGAAAACTCAATGAAGGAATGGTCCAAGCAACACTATTGGCATTGGCTGGACTGAATCGCCTAAATATGACTGAAAATGTGTCTTCAATTCTTTCGATTGATGACATACTTCCAGCAGTTGCTCAAGGGGCAATTGGAATTGCTTGTCGAAGTGATGATGGTAAAATGGTGTGTTAAACTTGTTTTTGCTATGTCTAAACTCTGCATAGATGTTATGATTGATCTAGCGATCTTTATATCCAATAAATGCTGAGCATTTGTTAGTATTTGAAACTGATGAATGCAGTACACAACTTGTAATCAAGAGGAAATAACCTATAACCTCTAACTGTAGTGACAGTGGTACCTGTATGCTCTGTGCATTAAGGCCAAGAGTAGACTGGGTCTTTCATATATGACCCATGAGGTGGTGCAAAATTCTCAATTTGAAATATGGATCAAATGTAGTTGATCCACAGTATACCTTTTGAAATTCTGTCATACTTAAGGAGCTTTATTTAGACAAATATTGGCAGATAAAGTTGATTGGATAGATGAAAGGCTACATATTTGGCAGCTGAGACAAAGCAAACTGAAACAGAATCCAAACCTGGTCATGAACACAATTGCCATGAGTAGACGATACCATAATGAACTTGCCACTAGATCAATGCTTCAGCTTAAGTCAGTTCTAAATAAAGATTAATGAATCATACTTGTTCTATGATTAATAAAGAGAAAAAAAAAATGATAAAATCATACTCAACCTCAAAAGTCCTTTTTTTAAGAATTAAAAAAAGAAAATCCCAACTCTGGTTACATTGTGTTTGATGACTTAAAACAGTGAAAAATGCATGGCATAAGCTTCACTTCGGTATAAGAAAAGATCACATAATGGCCCTTAATTACTGAATATGCTCCCCTGATGCAAGAGCAGGTGTAAGGACCCTTACCCCAATTTTACAAATGTTCATGGTGTGAGCTGTTATTAAGGTATTCCACATCAGTAGTGATTTTGGAGGATCCTCCCAGCTTGCACAGCTAAAGAACAGACCTCTCTTTCTTTATTGAGGGTTGCATGTACTTCAAGGTACTTGGATCAGCATCACTCTGTTGTTAGTTTACTATCCTAGCCCCATATGTCATTATGTTACATATCTGCTATCATTCTGTCACTGTACAAGGTGGGGTTTGGTAATTCAAGCCAGTCTGACCAGTCAAGGTACTTTTGTTGCTTTTCCTTTGTGATTGAAAGGAGATGTACATGGCAATAGCTTGAATGCGGTTCATCTGCTTGGGTAAGAAGACAGCGATAACCATTGAAAGCCTCAGGAAATTTCTCACAACACACAATGTGGCCAAATGCTTGTTCCAGTTGTAGCCTTAGCCCATGTAGGTCTAGGCATTGTGCATGATCTTCTATGTTTGGATTGCACTGTTAGGTTGCCTTAGGGGCATATTTTGTTGTTGTGTAGCAGGGAATAGATCCCATTTCATGGAATGCAATGAATATCTATGCTGCTGACAAGATGCAACTCACTCTGAACTTCAATTTATATCTATAAATTTGGTGATCATGGATTGTGGTTCTGGAGATCTCTGCTGATTAATTTTGTATAGATTCATTGTAGTATCCGGATTTTTAACAGCTTCAATGGTCCATTACTGCAATGTTACACAATTGTGCCATTTTGGCCTCTTAAAATTTATCCCCTTTTTGCTGATGATGATTACCTCTTTTCAGGCTAGTTACTTAGCTTCATTGAATCATGAGGACACGAGATTGGCAGTTGCTTGCGAGAGAGCATTTCTTGAGACACTGGATGGCTCCTGTCGCACTCCTATTGCTGGATATGCTTGTAAAGACGAGAAAGGTGATTGCACATTCAAAGGGCTGGTGGCTTCCCCAGATGGAACTCGTGGTATGTGTATCCTCTTAGTAAGGAAGAAGTCTTTCAAATCTTCATCTGCTATATATATATAAATTTTCATTAATTTAGCTTTTATGGCCATCATTTTTGTCTACATATCAGTGCTTGAAACTTCTAGAAAAGGTCTGTATACTCTTGATGATATGGTTCGAATGGGAAATGATGCTGGCAAAGAACTGCATTCAAGGGCAGGTCCTGGATTCTTCAATTCGTGAGTCATGGAGCAAGGGAAAAAAGAAAGAAAAAAGAATCAGGAATCACATTCAATTTTAGGGCTATTCTTCATAATCATTCGTCAACCTAGGCTAAGGTTTGTTGTAAAATTTGTTGTGATCGTAATGTAGAAGAGGGTGTTGAACGATTTACGTGAGGGTAAGGTCTTTGTACCATTTGAATGAGAAGAAAAGCAACAGTCCTCGTGATTCTTTCTGCCGCTTTCATCTGCGCATTGCATGTGACCTGGTACTCTCCGGCTCTCGCTTTATGCGATGCTACTATCGTATGTGCCAGAAGGCAAAAGCACATACATTTTAATACTATTATTATTATCATTATTATGATTATTATTATTATTATTTATATTGCAGCTAATCTCGCACACGGATGTGAAGTTTTCATCTCTAGTCAGTTTTGAGTTATATGATCCAAATTGTCAAATGCAAGCGTAGGCGCTGGCTTTTGCAAGTTGTAGGGGGGATTTCTTGCATGGAGTGATGATTACTGTTGTTGCTGGTTCGGGAGTGATCCCCTTTTTTTTTTTTTTTATTGATTTTGGGAGTGATTATTCTTTGTTCCGCTGGAAGATCTGCGGGCTTCCAGTGTGACCTCCACCCCCCTCCCTTCTCCTCCCCTTGGTTTTTCTAAAAGTCGCTCGCTTGACTTTTTGCAGTGCACGGTGACGCAGTTAACCCGAATAAAAAGGATGTTAACCTCCTCCCTCTCCGTCATTCTATATAAATAATTATTTATTTATTTGCTCCATCTAACCGGTCGACGGCACTTGATGCAAGCAAGAAGCTATTCTTTGCTCTCTTATCTGTCTATATGTATCTATAGAATTCACACCATTCACTTCACCCCTTGAGCCAATCGATCAATGAAGGTGTGCCGTACGTCGGTTTTCAAATTATCCTTGGTTTGCCTAAACTAGCAAATCAACGTGACCTACCTTTTGCTAATTATTATTTCGGACCTCTTTTTTACCCAGGGCGTTGTTGTAGGGGACGCTAAACGGCTGACACAGTCGTTCCGTCCATGATCTACCTTGTGAGATGGAGAGGAGATTTTATTATGGAATGACTTGCCTAAGGAAGGTTCTTATCACCTTGAGTAGTTACTTGAAAAACTTCAACCTAAACGCAAGGTGAATCATAAGATAGAAGTGGTCTTTAATGTAAGATTACCTATTGCAGTAACTTACCAAATGATATCTTAAGTTGCAAGAAATAAAGAGGTAGCTTACAGTAGCTTACAGAGTCGTTGGATGGAGGCTACATACAATTGTCAAAGTCTCTATATAATGTATATGTACTTTTCAAAAAAAAAAAAAAAAAACATGGGTCACTTTATTCATGTCTTGACTATAGTGCGTTTAACAAAATAACTAGAAAAAATAAGTATCTTATTTAATTGATAATTGACTTGTTTGATTAGTTGGGTGGAGTAAGGTAGTTCACTAAACTAAATTTGAGATCAAGATATCATCAAGTGAGAATTGTAGAGGAAGATGAGCTAAATACTGCTTATGTTATAATGTAACACTCCTTTGAATTTTTAGTATAATCTTTTGGATTTACTAACACTTTTTCTATATTTCGTACTCTTATGAAACAAATCTTTCAACCATTATTAGATAAATATATTGTGATGTACTTGAATGATATTGTCATCTATAATAAGATGTAAAAGGAGGATGATGAATATCTACAATAAATTTTTCAAATACTAAAGGAGAATAAATTGTATGTGAAAAGGAAAAAATCTCTTACTCAATAAAAAGTAATGTTCTTAAGACATATTGTTGGTGAAGACAAGTTACAAGTGGATAAATTTAAAGTGTAAGTCATTTATAATTGGGAGTCACTGAAGAAAGTAACCAATCTACGATCTTTTTTAGGTCTCGTTAATTGTTATAGAAGATTTATAAATGACTACTTTTTCATTGCATCTCGTTACAATGATTTGTTGGAGAAGAAAAAACATAGAGTTGGGATGTTAGGTGCCAATGAACATTTAAGATACTTAAGCAAATGGTAGGTAAAAAGACAATGTTGGCCCCTCCTAACTACAACAAGCCATATAAGATACATACTGATGCTTTTGTTTTTGTACTCAGTGTTGTTTTAATGCAAGAGAGTTATCCCATTACATTAATATTTTCCAAAACATCCCTTGACGAAGTTCTCTCTCTCTTCGAGTGCTTCTTCCTTTTCTCAACATGGGTAGCCTCGTTATGTAAACTTGACATTGTTAATAGGTAAAGTACGTTCACAAACTCATGGAAACTTGGTTCTGATACTAACTACCATGAACTTGGTCTTTTCATCAGCACATCATATGGTACTAGCAAACTCATGTAGTAAAGAATGTTAGTTAGATTTTTGTTGAGAGTTATAAATGCTACTAGCGAAAGAAAGTAAAGATGATTTATTACTTTAAGAATGACTTTACAAATATTATTTGGTCGCGTTCTAACTCTATATCTCTTTATGAATATCGTTATATGGATGAATATAAGTGAAATCCCTAATATTATTTATAGTCATCTACTTTCTTAATAGATGACTAAGATCTATTTAATCTAATAGTCCTTATTATTTTTCTAGAATATTTTATATAATTCTCTACATTATAAGAAAGTATTTGAAATATTCAAGTGGCTTTAATACTAACTATAGACTCATGAGAATTCTAGGCCTGAACCTTGTTTGTAGATTGAAAATTGTACAGAAGTGTGTGGAACATGACAATGGACACTAGAAAAGCATAAATCAATTATTTTAGATATTAACATCCTTTTCTTCATCAATATAATCGTGACATGTACAATCTCTTAAACTCAACTAAAGTCACTCATTCATTACATACAAGTATAAAATTAATATCGCCTTAGACCATTAATGCAATATCAAAATTATCAGTAATTGCCAATGTTAAAAGAATTCTGACAAGAATTCGTTTCACTACCACTAAATTTTATGTCTCCTTAGCACAAAATTTGTATGTAGCCACTAAATATAATGTCAAACATCTTGGAGAATAAACAAATGAACAACTCACATCTTATCTCTAATAGTTTGATCCAAAGCAACAAAATAACAAAAAGCTAGGTGTATATTGATCTCATTCAAACTAACTTTGACAAATGAATTATTAAAAGTTGCAGTACACTCCTCAATAGATATCCTATGTGAAATTGCTGCAACAAATAAAATTTCTTCTGCAACTCAATTGCATAAATAGGAAGCAAAAAGTGTTTACACAAATTAGATTTGATATGCTCCTAATCAATGATTTTTAGCTTGTCTTCTTATGCATATTGTCACCATTGAAGTGCAAGGTTCCTCGTGTTAAACTCGACAACAATAATTTTTGATTTGCTACCATAGTATTCCACTCAAAATAATTGTCGACATTAAATTTTCAATCACAATAATCATTAGCATGCATATGAAAATCAACAACTTATACATTAACTCCACCACCATTCAAATCAAGAACATGAAATAACCTCACATCCAAAGCACCTCTTGTAGCATGATTAATGGTCCTAGCATTATGAAACAGGTTATCAAACCCTTTCAAACATTGCTACATAGCTTGAATAGCTTGTGACAAGTCTTTAATTATGTTCCTTAAATCAAGCATGTCAATTTGTTGTATTGCATATTCTTCACTACAACCGATGCTATCGCATCGAAGAATGGTGAGAAAAGAAAACCCTAACAAAATAGTCCAATATGTTTGGTTCTAATATTGAGTTTGAGTTTGAGAAATTGAGCTAGGTGTTAAACTTAGTTAAATAATGGAAATTAGGACGAGAGAATTATAGTTGACGTATAAAGAAAACTACTCATGTCAACAAATGTTAATATATCGATAGAATCACAAATATGTAAAATTTGTTCAATAACCAAAAATGTTTATATTAGGGTTATGTTGAGATTAAATCTCAACCATCAATGAAGTAAAACCTATTAAAATAGTTATGCATTTAGTAAATTAATCACATATTAATCACATGACGTTTGAGTAAAGCAAATAATTAAAATGGAACAACACAGCAAAATGATAGAAACAGTCCTAAGTCACTTGACTAGCATTGCATGTATTGAATGGCTCTAAAATCATATTCTTATTTGGTTTACATGGATAAGATACGAAGTAAAGCATAACATAGAAAGAGAAGCCAAGCATAATATTGAAATAAGAATCAAAGTACAATCCTTTAAGGGAGGGACATAATAACAACACAAATAAACAAATTAACAGAAGGGGAAAAAGTTTGTATTTGAGAGATTCAATTTGAGAACTAATGAGATACGACAGTCCACTTGTACAGGTAAAATGGATAAAAGTGCACGAAGTGTGGAAATAGCGGGGAAAGGATTATGGTCTATGGAAACTCTTATTCACAAGTTCATATGACTATATCAAACAACACCTAACAGCATGACATAGTGAAAATCAAAGGCGAAGGTGAAAAATAAATTAAATAATAATGATTTGGAGCACAATATGTTTGGGTGATGACTAACAACAATGACAGGAGAGATTCCATCACAATAACACAAGAAGGAAATATGAAAGACTGCACACAAACAAGAAAAAGATGAGTTGGCAATAATGACAAAGCAAAACACTAAATAACGATAGAAGGTGGTAAGTGAAGAAGGTGCCATCAATCCTACAGGAGTTGGAAAATGAATTCCCTCTAACTGTTCAACAAGGTGGGTGATGCAAGAAAGATGCAAGGGATAGAATATGCCTTAGGAGTGTATGCTCAACTGTCAAGGGATGATGGATGGCTAATGTGAACATAGATTAGATTTCTTAGGAGTGTATAACCTTGGGTTGGAGAAGGGTTAAGTGGCTGGGAAAGAATAATGTGACAGTAGATGGTGAAGAAGGTGGCTTATCATGGCGAAAGACAGTCATCAAGGTATATTACTCAAAAATTGGGAGGAAGATGAGGACATATGTTTGTGTCGCTTAAGAAGTAAAAGCTTTATGTAAACAACACAAGGTCTTAAAAGGGTACTGGGAAGCAAAGAGAAGAAAACTTTAAACTTCATCCGTATCAACTGAACATTAAACTTCAAACTTTGGAGGCAATCTTCAAAGAAAGAAGTGCACAATGGTTCTTGAGCAATGCAGAATTCTAACAGCTTAAGTTTGGTATCCCTCAATAAATAGTTGTGAAAGGAGATATTAAAAATGGGAGAGGTTGGAAAAGTGTTTGGGGATCTATTTGAGAAGGTTTGGGGGATGCAAGATGAGTTTCGAGGCATGAAAAGACTTCCCAAAACATGGTTGCAAACCGAGCAATAGGGGGTGCCAATGTGGCGAGAGCAACTAGACTGCAATTGTTTTATTTTTTGAACCATTTATAAATAAATAAAGAGATACATAAATAATAGTATGTCATATATATATTGCAGTATTTTCTAAATTATCTACATGTGTGCAAGTGCATTGTAGTAGTAGTACCTTTGTAGCGACAAGGTATGTGTTTTTATATTGCGAAGGGGAGACCATAAATGTTCTGCAGTGTTTATGTGTGTGTTACTACCTAAACATTTTTATGTTCCTCGTCTGCAATTGACTTCTTTCTTTCAAGTTGATAGATGAAAACAATGACTATTAATTTTCAGCCTCATGCTAAAAAAGAGGAAAAAAAATTGTAGCACGAAGGAATTAGGAGTAGACATCTTTGTAGAGACACCAAGGTTCCCACCAAAAACAAACCATGCCTAGAAAACAGTTAAATCCAAGCGGAAATGTCAATGGGGATAGGGGAAGAAAAACAAAAAGAAGAAGAAGAGAATTTCAGTTAATTCAAAAAACAGTTAACAATGCTTCTTCAGCTCGTGATTACTTCCTAGAGACACATAAGTAAAATAACTATCAAAGGTCTCTACTGCAGTTCCATCGACATCCATACTCTCCTCACTCTATAAAGGAGTCAAAAGGATGAAATAAAGGGATAAAGAGAGAACAAACATGTTAGAAAGAAGAAGTTATGAGAAGATTCAATTATTGTCGTAATTACATCATACATTGTTCATGTTTGGGCATAAACAGTTTTGCCTGAGATCAAGCATTAGTGGAGGCAGCAAAACCTCCCAGTTGAGACTTTCATCGACTTCTGTAGCAAAGTTCCCAAGTTTGGATGTCCTCTTTATCATGATGGTGAAGGTATTAGCTAGCAAAATCGATTTAATTTATGTAAATGTAACTCTATGTTTCACAAATTATTTGTAATAGGTGGTATTTTTTTTGTTTTAAAAAAGCATATTTTCTTAGCATAGAATAATTTCTAAACGCTGCTTGTTTGTCAAGCAGATCCTTCGTTGCGTTAAGAACATAGATGAATAAAAAGAATAAAAAAACACAGGCTGATACAAAAAGTTAGATAAATTACTGTGATTGAACATGTACACAACGTATGGTAAGCAAAAAAAAAAAAAAAAAGCAGAATGAGGCAATCGAATTGCAAGGAAAAGGGGGTAATGCAGTTAAAATGAGTGAGGATGCGTACGTTCTCAATGGGCACACGTTGATGTTTCATTGTTTGTAACTGTCATCATTGCCATTGTCACAGTCAACTTTATAATCATAGGGCCGTGTTTTAAGAATCTGTAGAGCTAGGAGCTGCCACCAGACTTGGGAGCCGAGCACCAGCGCGTGTCCACTCAACGCCGCCACTGAATTTTCATCAAACACCTGCAGCCCAAAACCACTAGCTGAAAGGCCATGTGGCAGTGACCATGGAAGGGATGGAGTGGCGGATGGGCATGGGAGGGAGAGCGAGTCGGCAGAACCTAAGAAAGCCGATAGTTTGGTTCTTTTACCCTTTTGCTTTTATTTATTAACTAATTTATTTATTTTTTCAAATGCTAAACGTCTGGGTCATAATAAAATTAAATCCACTGTTACCCCGGCCGGTCATTCGCATTCTAACACGCTGAAGAAATTTGTTGACCTTTTGACAACCAACTTTGACTGGCCAACAAGGCGGTTTGCCCAACTTTCGGGTCCAAAAACCCCTTATTTTGTCCTAACTTGAGAGATTTTTAGTTTGTTAGGCTAATTTTTATTATTATCCCCGCAATGAGACTAAATGTACAATCGTCCAACCCCGTTGAGGCAAAGTGTTTTTGGTGGACTTGGGTTCAAGTCCTGGATACACCATTATTGCCCAACATTTTTTTCCCTTTTTCTTTTGGTAATTGGGTTCGAGTCCGTCCTACACCATTATTGCACAAAATTTCTTTTCTTGTTTCTTTGACGTAATGATTAACGGGAACAGTCAGGGGCATTCGTATTTCATAGTCAGAGGTGAAATTCTTAAATTTATGAAAGACGGACAACTGTAAAAGTATTTGCCAAGGATGTTTTCATTAATTAAGAACGAAAGTTGGGGGCTCGAAGACGATCAGATACCGTCCTATTCTCAACCATAAACAATGCCGACCAGGGATCGGCGGAAGTTGCTCTTAGGACTCTGCCAGCACCTTATGAGAAATCAAAGTCTTTGGGTTCCGGGGGGAGTATGGTCGCAAGGCTGAAACTTAAAGGAATTGACGGAAGGGTACCACCAGGAGTGGAGCCTGCGGCTTAATTTGACTCAACACGGGGAAACTTACCAGGTCCAGACATAGTAAGGATTGACAGACCAATAGCTCTTTCTTGATTCTATGGGTGGTGGTGCATGGCCGTTCTTAGTTGGTGGAGCGATTTGTCTAGTTAATTCCGTTAACGAACGAGACCTCAACCTGCTAACTAGCTATGCGGAGGTGATCCTTCGTGGCCAGCTTCTTAGAGGGACTATTGTCACGGACGTACGAATTTCTCTCACGACCGTGCGGCACTTAGCTTTCACTACGCCCTTCGTAGAAGCTAAGTCAGCCTTCCCCCTTGGATAGTGAAGAGAAAGTAGAGCACTATAGAGAACACAAGAGAAAATGATGAAAGAAAGGAACACTATATTGAACTTGAGAGAGAATACAAGTGAATTGGATGCCTCCTACCCTTGGGGCTAATCCCTTTATATACAACTCTTCCTCCTAAATGGATGGTTAGGATTCATCTAATCTAACAGCTACAATCAAAGATCTAGAGAATTCTACAAGGATCTACACAAGTCTACCTATTCAGAATTCTAGAATAATATGGAATAAGGTGAATGTTCTAGGGTCCTAGTAAGCCTCTAGGCTCCCCTAGAACATTCCAGGGCATTTCACTCTCCCCCACCTAATCCATCGACGCCCTCGTCGAGTCTTCGTATTCTTGAAGTTGTTGTTGAAATTGCCACAGATCCTCTTTGCTTTCCCATGTTGCTTCACTCTCGGGCAATCCCTTCCATTTGATCAGGTATTGAGTGTTTGGTGGTATACCACGTTTTCGAACAACCCGTTTGCCCAGCACTTCTTCGACTTGTTTGTCATAGGACTTTACCACAATTGGGGGCGCTCTAGTGGAAACTCCACGTCTAGGGTCTTCTTGGTCTTCCTTGAATGGTTTGAGCATACTTACGTGGAAGACGGGGTGAATTTTTATGTTTTTCGGTAAATCCAATTTGTAAGAGACCTTACCAACCTTCCCCAAGACTGAATAAGGTCCTTCATACTTCCTTATTAGACCCTTATGGACAGAACGAAAAGCTTTGAATTGTTGGGGCAAGATTTTGACCATTACCTTGTCTCCAACAACAAACTCCACGTGTCGTCTTCTCTTGTCTGCCCATTTCTTCATCTTCTTCGCTACCTTGTCAAGGTAGGAACGGGCTATGTCGGCTTGTTCCTTCCACGACTTGGCCATCTTTAGGGCTCCTGGGCTTCTGGTTGATGAATCTATATTCACGTTGTGGGCCGTTATAGGTTGTTGCCCAGTCGCCAATTCAAAGGGACTTCTCCCGGTCGCCTCGCTCTTTTGTAGATTGTAAGAGAATTGTGCCACATCCAGGAGTCTTCCCCAATCCCGTTGGTTGGCACTTACAAAGTGCCTAAGATAACACTCCAAAAGAGCATTCACCCTCTCAGTTTGGCCGTCAGTTTGAGGGTGAAAACTCGTGGAGAAGTGCAACTCCGTCCCCAAGAGCTTGAACAACTCGTCCCACAGTCGACCAGTGAAACAAGGATCGCGATCAGTTATGATGTGGCGTGGCAGCCCCCAGTATTTCACCACATTTTTAAAGAATAGTCGTGCCGCTTCTTCAGCTGTACAATCAGTTGGGGCAGGGATGAACGTCCCGTACTTTGAAAATCGATCCACGACCACTAAGATCGACCCCGACCCTTCTGACTTGGGTAATGCCGAAATGAAGTCCATTGTAATGGTCTCCCAAGGCCTTTGAGGTATGGGTAATGGTTCCAATAAGCCTCCAGGTAATTGGTGGTCAACCTTGTCTTGTTGGCACACAAGACATGTTCGGACATACATCTCAACCTCATCCCTCAGTTGGGGCCAATAGTATGTCGCCTCCAACAATGCCCACGTCCTCTTCATGCCTGGGTGACCCGCCCACTTGGTATCGTGACACTCCTTAATGAGGAAGCGTCTTATATTTCCCCACTTAGGCACATAGAGTCGCCTACCTCGGGTATAGATTAGGCCATCCTCCATCCAAAACCTTTTTGTCCCCTTCTTGACAGCAAGGTTGGAAATTTGCCTGGCCACAGGGTCATGCTTAAGCCCCTCCCGAATCTGATCTTTGATATCCCCCTTTATTTGAGAGATGGCCGCCAGTTCTGCTTTGCGACTTAATGCATCAGCGACTACATTGGCTTTACCTGGCTTATATTCCAATGTATAATCAAACTCAGCCAAGTAGTCCTGCCACCTAGCTTGCTTCGGGGTCAGCTTCTTTTGGGTTTGGAAGTAGCTAGTGGCCACATTGTCCGTCTTGATCGCAAATTGAGAACCCAATAGATAATGGCGCCAAGTACGGAGGCAATGAACAATGGCAGTCATCTCCTTTTCTTGCACCGTGTACTTCCGTTCGGTGTCATTCAGTTTCCTACTCTCATAAGCCACGGGATGTCCTTCTTGCATTAAGACCCCTCCTATTGCAAAGTCTGAAGCATCAGTGTGGACTTCAAATGCCTTAGTAAAGTCAGGGAGAACAAGGACAGGCTCTTTACTCACTGTAGCCTTCAACCCTTCAAAGGCCATTTGCTGTTGTGTTGTCCATTCCCATGACTGGTTTTTCTTCAACAAATTAGTTAGGGTAGTCGTTCGTGCCAAGTATCCCTCAATGAACCGCCTGTAGTAGTTGGCTAGCCCAAGAAATGATCGCAACTGTGACACGTTCTTTGGTGGTTCCCAATCTTGGATGGCTCGAACCTTCTCCTCATCCATTCGAATCCGTCCATTCCCCACCACATGACCAAGGAAATGTACTTCCTGTGCCGCGAAAGTGCACTTCTCCCTCTTTATGTAGAGCTCATTGTCCCGCAAAAGCTTGAACACGGTTCGTAGATGGTCTACATGGTCTTCAAGGGTCTCACTATAGATAAGGATGTCATTCAAGTAGACCACTACAAACTGGTCCAAGAATGGCCGAAAGATTTGGTTCATGAGTGTGGAGAAGGTGGCAGGGGCATTGGTTAACCCAAAGGGCATCACCAACCACTCAAAGGAACCATAGCGGGTGACACAGGTGGTCTTTGCCTCGTCTCCTTCTGCTATACGAACTTGATAGTATCCAGAACGCAAGTCCACCTTCGTAATCCACTTGGCTTGCCCTAGTCTATCAAACAAATCAGGAATGAGAGGAAGGGGGTATTGATTCTTTACCGTGATCTTATTGAGTGCCCGGTAGTCGATGCACATACGTAGTGAACCATCGTGCTTCCTCTGGAATAGGACTGGAGCGCCATAAGGAGCCTTTGAAGGTCGCACTTGACCCGCATCTAGTAAACTAACCAGTTGTCTTTTCAACTCTTCAAGCTCGGTGGGTGCCATGCGATAGGGGGTCATAGCAGGTGGCTTAGACCCTTGCTCCAACTCTATTCTATGGTCAACTTCTCTCCTTGGAGGAAGTCGTTTGGGCAGCTCGGGAGGCATAACATCCTTGTTTTCTTCAAGGACATCTTTAATTGTCTGGGGTAGGTCCACCTCTGGAGGCCTGGAGGGATCACTTGTCACCATCGTTGCCAAGTAAGTGATTTCCCCTCGCTTGAGGCCCTTCTTGGCTTGCATGGCAGATAGGACTTTCCTATCACTCACTTTCGACACGGCAGAAACCATGCACGGGGCCTCCTTCTCAAGCACACACATAGAGTTTAAATATGGCATAAGAACAATTTGTACCTTGCGAAGGAAGTCCATGCCCAACACGATCTTGAAGTCATCCATGTGCGCCACTGAGAAGTCCACTGCAGCTCTCCACGGACCAAGACTCATTGGTACATTTCGGGCAACTCCACGTAAAGGCTTGGCACCAGTGTTGACGGTCTTGAGCCAACCCCCACCATTGGCCACAGAGAGACCAAGCCGTTTAGCTTACTCCTCAGTGATGAAGTTGTGAGTGGCACCCGTGTCAATCATGACTTGGGCGTGCTGTCCATTTATCTGCACATCTACAAACATCAGTCCCTTACCTCTCATTGCTTGTAGTTCTTGTTTGCCCTTAAGAGCGTTGAGCAATTGTAGAGAACCAATCTGCTCTGTTGGATCATCTACTGCTTGTGCCTCTTGTGTTGCTCGATCATAGCGGCCAATGAACCCAATTTCGGACAATCTTTCATAGGGTGTGGCCCCTTGCACACGAAAACACCCTCCTCTAGGCGTGAAAGATTGTTTCTTCTCCTCGTATTCCCTTCTCGTAGGCGGGTTGTGACTTCCTTGGCCTCTATCTCTTTCTCCCCCCCACCTTTGTTCGAGTTACTCTTGGAGTTTCTATTTCTAGAAGACTCGCTCCTTTGGTACTCGGTGAGGGACTCCGCAATTGCAATGGCCTCATCAACGTCTTTTGCCCCTCGCCGCTGCACTTCTTGCTTGGCCCAATTCTGGATTCCATCCACGAAGTAAAATAGTGCATCTTCTGCACCTAGGTTAGGTATTTTCAACAATACCGTAGTGAAATCCCTAACATAGTCAGGGATAGAGGACTTATGTCGCAACTCCCTTAGTTGCTTACGTGCCTCATATATACCACGTTTTCAGGAAAGAACTGCCTCTTGAGTTCCTTCTTGAAGTCTTCCCACGTCTCTATGGTGCAAAGGCCTCTTTGCATATCCGCATGCTTCCTCCGCCACCATAGAGTTGCTGTATCCGCAAGGTAAAGGGTTGCCGTGTTCACCTTGTCTCGTGCATCTACCATCTTTAGACAATCGAAGTATCGCTCCATCTGCCAAAGGAAATTCTCCACCTCTTGGGCATCCCTCTTGCCCGAGAATTCCTTGGGCTTGGGAGCTTCCATCCTAGGAGCTCCCCTTAAGCCGCCATCGCTAGCCATGACCTTCTTGCACATGGCTATGTCTTGGCGCATCTCCTCTAGAATGGTTTCTAAGGAGGTCACTTGAGTTTGCAAGCTTTTGACAGTCTGCATGACCGTCGCCTTAAAGGCTTGCTCACCCCCATAACACCCTTCATTATTGGAAAAACACTCTTGGACGTCCCCTTTAACTTTATCAAGCTCTTCTAATGTGTGAGATTCTAAAGCATCAAAGTTATGTTCAATATGTTCAATACATGTACCCATTGCAGACATTACCTGTTCAAGGATGTTCGACTTTTCTTCCAACGTAGCAAGAGTGACGGCAGAACGAGTTTTGCTACGTCCACGCTCCTTCTTCTTGTTCCCATCTCGAATGGGAGATGGATCACGTCCCCTCTCCATCCCTTGGTGTTCCCTCGACACATTCTCCTCCATGGTGCTCGACATTATGCCTCACGAACCTGGCTCTGATACCAACTGTCACGGACGTATGAATTTCCCTCACGACCGTGCGGCACTTAGCTTTCACTACGCCCTTCGTAGAAGCTAAGTTAGCCTTCCCTCTTGGATAGTGAAGAGAAAGTAGAGCACAATAGAAAATACGAGAGAGAATGATGAGAGAAAGGAAACACTATAATAAACTTGAGAGAGAATACAAGTGAATTGGATGCCTCCTACCCTTGGGGTTAATCCCTTTATATACAACTCTACCTCCTAAATGGATGGCTAGGATTTGTTTAATCTAATGGCTATAATCAAAGATCTAGAGAATTCTACAAGGATCTACACAAGTCTACCTATTCAAGAGAATTTTAAAATAATATGGAATAAGGTGGAATGTTCTAGGGTCCTAGTAAGCCTCTAGGCTCCCCTAGAACATTCCAGGGCGTTTCATGCTGCTATAATGCCCTTGGGCAGTTGCTATTGCACTCTTCTTGGCCAACTACACTTTTATTTGGTGTTAGGTTTGTCATTCACCTCCCTTTGGCTCTAGGTTAATCGTGCACCTCTACAGCCTTTGCCATTCTCTCAATTTTTTTTTTGTAGCCCACAAATTGGTCTTTCAAGATGTATGAGGGTATTTATAGAGCCTTGAGATTAAAGTTACACACTTATCAACAATCAGCATTAATTTCCAAGGGTTGCCCTACAATTAACAACTAGATTTGATTACTTAATTTAGGGTTAACGATCAACATCAACTTCCTCAAATTTAAGGTCAATAATCAGCTTGACCCTTAAATTTAAGGTCAATGGTCAACATTGACTCATCAATTTTAGGATTGACCTACCATCAACAGTTTTACCCAATAACCTCTCTATATCTCAACGGTATTCATAACATCAAATCAATAAGAATAACTATATGATATGTTGTTGACAACAAATCCAATATTAGTCATAAAAAATAGGCTCAACAATCCCCCCCTTTGGATTTGTTGGCAACACATCAAATCCAACAATTAGATCAGTAATGCACAAATAGCAAACTTTGACATTCATAGCTCCCCCTAAAACATATATATCCCTTTTTGCATATACCTGAACCTTAACTCCCCCTTTTTTCTGCTTCTCTCCCTTGATAGTTTCTTCTCTTTTATTTATTAAGATGCTCCCCCTTTTAATTAAGATATACTTTCTTTGGATTTATGCAAAATATCTCCCCCTTTGACAACAAAATGAAAGAACAATAAAAGAGGGAAGGGGAAAAGGGTTAAAGAATACTTTAGCCTCTAGGAGATGGCTGAATTCTTAAGTCCAGCCTCTTTTATCCAAGATGTCTTAATCTCCTATGCAACAATAAATTCTCATCTTTAGTGTTCATGTAGCATGTGTTATTGCTTCTAGAAACTTGGTATAAGTTTCCATTTGTTTTTTCACCCTTAATAAGAACAACACCATTATTTAATCTCTTTACTATATATAGTCACTCTTACTGAAAGTAACTTTATGTCCATCATCACAAAGCTGGCCGACACTAATAAGATTGTGTTTTAGCCCTTCAACATAAAGCACTTTCTTTGATTTTAGCTTTTCCACACCAATTTCAACAACACCAATACCTTTTATCTTTAAGGCACCATCATTGCCAAATCAAACTGACTCTCCATTATATTTTGCTACTCCCTTCAATATCTGAGAATCTCCTTTCATATGTGAAAAATAGCCACTATCCATGATCCATGACTTTTCTTTCTTAGAAGCTTTTAAGGCTACTTCCACAACCATAGTTGTTTCTCTTCCTCTTCTTCTTCTTTGGCAAAATTTAGGAGCATGTGTAGGTGTTTTCCTTTGCACTCCTTGATTGGGCAACAATGTTTGGCCGAATGTGGGAGCACAAGTAAGTATTCTCCTTTGCACTCTTTAACTAAGCAATAATGTCAAGAAATGCTCAGCAATATGTCCAGCCTTTTTTCGCATATTCCACAGATTTCTCCCAACAAATCAAATCTGTTTCTTAGTAGAATATGACTTCTTTTCACCTGAAATTGTCTCCTTTCTTGATAAAGTCTCCCCCTAGACTTTTGCCTTATAGTCCTCTTCATTATAGGCCCATTACTCCAATACAAATTAGCCTCGTGCATATACTTACCACAACTCCAGCAAAATCCTTCAAATCTGGATTTTCTTCTTTCACCAAGTTCATGTCTCCTATCTTCAACAACTGTTGTGGCAAACTTCTTTTCATCTTTGACAACCTGTCTCTTTTGGATTGGATTAGAGGAGCATTGCATGAGAACATGAATCCTTTTCTTCAGTCTTCTGCACTAACACTGGATTAAATGAATGACTCACAAATTATGGTCTATGCATATATATAAGAGGGTAAACCAGCAAACTCTGGATTTTTTATGTCTCTTATCAGGTATCATCTGAAGTATAGGATAGATATCCTTATAGCTGACACTACATTGTTGTTTCACAAGAATTTTATTTTGTCTCTTCATACAGACTTTAGTTTGCTTTGTTTGACAACTTAGAATTTGAACAACCTCAGCTGCATAAACAAACCGATACAACCTTCCAACAAGTAACAAATTGGAAGCCAACCTCTATCTTGGTAAGTTAGAAGGCAAAATTAATTCCGTGATAAGGGAAAACTACTATCTTACGATATACAATCAATAGGACAAGTTTCTATGGTTGCTTGAATTTTGCATTCTCGATCAACCCATTGTTCGACAACCCTCGCTCTTCCATAAACGATTTCAATAGCAAATGTCTTATCTGCAAATAAAGCACACTTAAACATCCAATGCACTTCACTTCATCCATAAAAACTGCTCGCCTTTCACTTTTTGAGCCAAACCACATTGAGTATATTGGCTTGCCAATGTATCCATGAAATTTTGTAGTCTTTTTTTGCTCCTGTACCATGTTAAAGAGGAATAATTAATACTTAAATTTGAGTAAAATAAATTGACAAATGCTCTTATTAGCCTATCGTGAGATTTTGACAAAGTGATAGACCCCACAAGTTTCCCACAGAAAAAAAAAGAATAGTACCCATTTTCTAGTATTTTACCAGAAAAGGCATTTTTTTCCTGTCCTCATGACTGTGACTCATTAGTTGCCACATGTGCTAAAGATATTAGCTTCGTCCCTTAGAACTATAAGGCTGCCCCATACAAATTGTATAAATCATTAGAAAGATCACAAGGTTAAAACTAGTCATATTAATTGCAATAGGAACAAATAAGCTCTTAAACTGGTGGTCGCTAAAACTCAGATTGATAGTAGTCTTAGGAATCTGTTTACATGCATGATGTTAAATAGTGGTTCACATCAGCAATTGTGGTGCATAACCCAAAATTGTGGTCACATTGCTGGCAATTACGACTGCATTAGCCGCAATGACCAAAAATGACTGGAACAACAGTAATGCTCATGATGTGCATTTTAAACCTTCTCATCAAGAAGGAAATAGCCATCATTCAGCAAAGAAAAAAAAAACAAAAAAACAAAAGAAAGAAAGGTAAAGAAATAATTTCAAAGCCATCAAAGTAGCACAAAACACAATTAGGATCATATTCCATGGGATCTTCATGCATGGTACAATGTTACCAGTTAATCAAGCCAATATCTTACTGATCAACTTGCAGGTTAAGCGCATTTATGTGTTTACTTGTCAATCTTTGGCCCTCTTGGTTAACATAATGTTTATCCTCCATGGTTTCCTTTTGAAGAAAATGATACCCCAATTATCTGTTCTTTTTCCATGCACACACACAAATAATGCTGAGATGATTTTTTTACAAGAAATAGAGCAGTAGTTGGTGCTGGCATGGGTGGAGGCAGTGGTCATGCCAATAGAGGCATGCTTTGTAGGAAAGGATTTGTGTAGGTCTATGTGTGCGCCGTGCAAGAGGCAGACGTGGTGTGCCAATTCAATGCCCTCCCTTTTTTTTTTTATCTGTCCACTGGATAATTAGTAGATTTTAAAGATTTTATGGGTTCCATTTGGATACTTTTCATCTGAGGGAACCATACTTCCAACGTTGAGGTAATCTAACGTACGAATTCTAGAGTCTAGGCTCTAGAAGCATCGCAATCACAATAGGGCGGGCACTTGCCGCCAGTGAAAATCTTAACTACCCAAAATTAGTACTCTAAGTATGCTCGGACGTTGAATCTTAACCATCTAACAAATTGTATTATTGAGAGAGTTTAGGTGTTTGATAAGAAGAAATAAGATTATGAAGACAGTCCTCAAAATTTGTGAAAGCCAAAGGTAGAGTGTGATTCTTATTACAAGATAGTAATCTATTTGTGTAAGCATAAGTTTATTGCACAGAGAACCCTCTTGAGATGTTGGTGGCATTTTTAAGGTAAGTGGTCAGTGACTTTTGACTGAAGTTTAACTTTCTTTTATTCTTTTTTTTTTTTGTTAGAAACAATTTGCTAACTGCTATCTGTTGGCAAGGTTATACATTTTTTTAATTATAGGGCTTTGAAAAGTTGGTAAACCGATTTCTTCCTACCTATTAGCCATGAAATTCTTCCCCCGAGTACCATCGAACTCTAATCTCCATTATCTCTCTTGTGTGTTTTCTTGTTCTTTTTAGGATTTAAAACATTTACGTTCATTTCAACTTGTTGTGATTAACTTTAAAAAAATACATGTTGCAATGTAAACTTGTTTCATTTCCTAAATTCTTAAAACCTAATTAAAAGCATCACCTAATAACTACTTTCCCACCTTATTAACCATCTTGTGTTAAACAATAGCATGACTTTTGTATGCTAAGAGCCTTTTTTTTTAACATAAAGTTGTATTATTATAAGGAATAGGTATAACATATGAAGTCATAAAAATGATAACTCACCTATTAAATAAAAATTCAAAAAAAGAACATAATTACTATGTGCAACCCTCTCATAACCATGTCACGCCAAGAGCCTCTTAAGTGGGTGTAATATATAATGGAGTTACTTGTAGCATAGAAAAATGGGGAATAAGGAGCTATATGCAACCTAAATGTAGGTTTTAAATTGTAAAACTTCTAAATCATTGTAACATTATTTGATGTTGAAATTTCATTTATACTTAGATTATTGTTGCTTGGAAATCTTTGATGAAGAAGCTAAGATTATAGAAATTCATCTATTAAATTGCTTGCCTTTATGATCCAAGTATGAGGTTGTTAATCTTCATTTCCATTGCATTCTTTTAATGATTCAAATTCGTATCAATATCCCAGACATGCATAATGTTTTCTCTAATTCTTATTCGAAACAATCCTAACACTAGCATATAATGACTAACCCTAAAGTTACAAGTATTCTTGTAACAATATTTTTGGTTTTTCTTTCCTCTATTGTTTTTGGTATTAATATCTTTCCAATCATAGTAAATTAGCAAACTTATTGTTAAATGTATTTGGAATTGTCATTTATAGGTAGGTGAATAGTCATGCTATTTTTTTTATGTTATACATTAGAAGTCATTAGTTATGTAAAACATGTTTGTCTTTATTGGCTCTTCCATATTCACTAAAACTTAATTAAAGTTAAATTGTATGAAAATTTTAATGCATTATGTTCCTTGTCACATGCTATTACGCAACTTTGTGGTTGATGGGCTAAAAGTGGTGTTTTTTGTCCACTATCTAGGCACATAGATGCTTAACAAGCACTAATAAAGTATGGCAAAACTGAGCAAAATGACTAATTTGAAATAATGAAACCTGTTAATGATATCACTATGAAACTAATTGCAAAACATATAATGGAATCCCTAATTATTGAAGTTGGTTTACTTTCTATCTTTTACCTAATGTATAGTAGCAATCCTTTTGACATAAGAATAATCCAAGAGAAAATTTGTGTACTGAAAGATCTGACATATATTGCTAATAAATAAATAATGTGTCATCAAATTCAATAATAAAGTAATGAGTTTTTTCATTTGTGTACTTTATCGAGCAAAAGCTTTGTTTTACTACTAATATAATAAGGTGTGGTAAACACAAAAAGAAAGATGGACATCTATACATGAATTTTACTAATTTAAGGTATAAACACGTATGTCTAAAAGGTAAAGGACAACAAAAGTAACATAAATTTTCAAAGATTAAACCAAACGCAAGTGGATTCAATTAAAAAGTAACACTTCTTAATTAAGGAAAAATAATGGGGTAATATGTTAGTTCATTTATGCAATACTTTTGGTATTGATTTAGCCAAAATTATTTAGTTACATCTTAAGTGTACCTTTCTAATTGAATATTCAATAAGAATGCACTACAGTCACATACTCAATTTATGCAAAAAAATTCATAATTTTCTTGTAACATATTGATTTATACATCAATTAAATGAAACAAATAATTTTACCAAAGCATAAAATTAATGAACTTAGACAAAGTAAAAAAAAAGTGTTAAATTAAAAGTTAATTTGTCTAAAATATGTAGAAATTAGTCAAAATTATTTTCCCATGTTACAAATTTTGCATAAAGAAAGTCAATGATAGTGAATTGCAATTATTTATTCAATATATGCAATAAAATCTACTCTTTTTATCAAAGGATACAATTTGGTTGTGGAAGAATGACTCATTAACCATTTATAATGATGTCCCAATCAAACAGTTAATCTATCACTTTAAGGGTATCCCACCCTATTTTTTCAATAAATTTATTAAGAGTTTATGGTAAAACCTTTTTTGGAGAATGATCACTTAATATATACAAATTGCTAGAGCAAAATATGGATTTTCTCTTTCCTTCACTACCGATGTTGTCTCACCTGCTGCCAATGATGCATGCAATGCTAATGCTGTCCGTATGCATTGCTATTGCTGTCTACACACTGTCACAAGGATACGTTGATCCGGCTCATTCACGTATCCTTAAGATGCAAATTCAGTCCAAGACTAAACCTCTATGGGTTGCCCACATTATCTAGCCCCTTTACTACCTATAGAAGGTCCCAGAAGTGTGTAGAAGTATCTTCATCTAGAAACTTCTTCCAGAACGTGCTACAATTGCCTAGAGAATTCCAAAAGGGACCATATTAAATGCTTATCTAGAATACTCCTTGTAAATACCAAGAATATTTCATTTTAGGACTTTCTTTTGAATTGTATAAATAGGTCACCCCTCTCATTTATACAGCATGAATCCTTTCTCTCAATATAAGTTCACTTGTAATGCTCTCTTGTGCTCTCACTCTCTCTCTCTCTCTCTCTCGTTCTCTCAAGCTCTTCCAATTCGCTTACTTGCCTCTCACACGTCTTCTGCTGATTCACTCAAATTCTCTAAGGCTTACTTAGCTCATCTTCTCTCACAAGATTGACTAAGTCTAATAAAGATAGCACCTTTAGTTCCTTTAGCATCAACCGTGTCATAAATCTGATGCTCAATAGCAAGTTCTACTAGCTGATCATTTTGTTGAGACCTCCTTCCACACTTGATCACTTGTTCAAAATTCTCCGTAGAAAATTCTTTCTACAGCGTAGGCAGCGCACAACTTGCCAAAGCATAAGCATCACAACTGAAAATCAAAACTCAAACTTTCTGACAAGCAACAAGATAAAAACACTTCCTGCAACCTAATTACACACCTTTTCATTTACTTTTGCTTCAAATTCCTCAACAATGTGAGCCTCTTCAACCTATTACATATCTAAGTACAAATCATGCAGTAAGCATTAGAAAAAAGAACACAGATTCCAAACAAAGCTACATTCAAACACCAACATAGGACTTACAACTCTCCAAGATTTGTGTCCAGCAGGTCTGTTACCCCTATAGCCTAGATCATTCTTGATGTCTGATATAACAAGCACCTTCAATAACAGTTAAAAAATCAGCATAAAATGAAAACTAAAACCTGCACAAATTTGAAATGCCGACGAACAAAAAGAAGTGATATTGAGGATGTTAATGCACTCATTTAGATTTTCACTACATGACATAGCATCCAAACTCTGTCCAACCGAACTTACAAATAGGCTCGTCGTAAGACAACACGTCACACAACAAATGCATGACGTCAGTTAGTAAAAAAATTGTCTTCCTAAATTGTTACTACCCGTGGCATTCTTCAGTCAAAACATTCACCTTGTCATTAGCTTGTTCAAGCTTATCATAAATAGCTGTCATAGCTGGTACAAAATCTCTCACACATCTCCATCTTCGGTCGTGTCCTTATATTGTTCACCATCTGCACACTTTTCAATCTCAAACCTTTGTTGAACACCTAAATGCATTGCATAGCTAGTAGTCACAGTCAAACCATTCTTGGTTTCTTTGGACTTCTTCACAACCATAGGATGCCTCACAATCAACCCGTGGCATTCAAGGGTTCTCACTACATAATACAAGTTGTTTCCTTCAATACCAACATCTTTCCCCAATTAACTCTATGTAATTCCACTAGTCCTGTAGATCGTAGTTCACTAACCCAAAACCAGAAAACGTGCAGTTTTGTGCGTGTGCGTGTATTAAGAGGAACAGAACCTCGCAGCAAGGAGGCAGTCAAGAGCGCAGCAATCTTGACTAGACAAATTTGGAGGAAGAAGCATCCTAGAGGCCGACGAAGCAATCCCTAAGATGTTAGTTAGCGGTAATCTTCAAGCTGAGCTTTTCTGCGTCATCGAAACGCTGGATTTTGACGTCTTCGGGGCTCAACGACGTGTCTTCTCTGGGAATGGTAAACTGGAGGGAAGGGATTGACCAGAGGTTGGACCAGAGCGAGGCTTTGGCAGCGACAATGGGTTTAGGGGTTAGAGTTGGTCATATTGAGGAGAGTGAGATGTCATGGGGCCCACTGCAGCAGATTTCTTCCAGCGACGAAGAGATAAGAGCCTCCCTGAATGCACGTGGAGGAGGAGGAGGACGACGACGAGTTGGGCTAGGGAGAAAACCTTTTTTTTTTTTTTTGAAAATTTTTCTTTTTGAAGATAATCTATATAAGATCACCTAGAGCAAACTAAATTTCTTTTCTTCCTTTATTAGTGTATTAGATAAGCCAAATGATCTGACTAGCCATTCATATAATTCATATTTTGTCTTAAATGCAATTTTCCACTTATCCTTTCCTTTAGCCAAATTTGATGATAATCACTCTTCAAATATACTTTAAAAACAATTAAGAACCATATCACCCGTCAAACTTATCATCTAGCCTAACAATAAGATAGTAATACTTCATTAATAATTTATTTATCGCTTGACTATCCACACATTCTCATAATTCCATCCTTTTCTCGCATTAAAAAGGTTGGTACTGAACAGAGGCTTATTGATTCCCTTATATAACTCTTCTCTAATGAATTGATTATTTGTCATTGTAACTCCTTATCCCCTTATAGATTACTTTTATAGGTTAATCTATTAAGTAAAACAACCTTTAGCATGTGATCAATTTAGTGTTTCATCTCTCTAATTTGTAATAGCCCTTTTGGTAACCCTTTTGGAAACACATCAACAATCTTTTCTAAAATCCTTTCAATGTTTTATGGAAAGGAAGTGTTGTTCCCACAGCCTTGTATGGGTTGTAATTGTTGTCAACTAAGTTTAAGTGTGCAAGAAAGTAAAGCCACTTGGAAGGGTAAAAAGGTAGATCCACATAGAAGGGCAAGAACATAAATTAGTCACGTAAGCCCTATTAGGGTTTCATGGAAGAGATATATAAAGACCTTGGAAGACAAAAATAGGATAAGGCCAACACAATTGAATACACGACAAAAAGAAGAGGAGTCGGCAATATTGAGCATTCAGAAAAACTTAGACAACCGACCAACTCAAGAGAACACCAAACACTACACAGAAAACATCACTGGCAAGGATGAAGAGAGAGAAAACACAAACCAGAGAAGGAGAGAAACTTGTGAGGAATGGCACACCACCGGTACACCAGCGGTTGGTGAGGAGTCGACACGGCTGGATAGCCGAAAGTGGGTAGACAGCAAAGATCTATACAACCAGATGTGAAGGAGAGAGAAAACACAGCCATCGACGGTCGAAAAATCGAGCAAATCGGCAGATGAAGAGAGAGAAAATGTAGCTGATGAACAAAGAGAGAGAAACCCAACGACCAAATCAGAGCAGACCGGTGGGAAGATAGAGAAACTCGACTGTGAACTGAAAAGTGAAATCCGGCTAGATAGCAAGAGAGAGAAAAACAGACAGGCAAGCCGTGAGATAGTGGAATCGTGAGGCAAGGAGACAGCTGTAAGATGGTGAAAGCAGGAATTGTGTAAGACAACGTAGAGAAGGAATTCGGCGAAGCATTGAACTTATCGTATTTTCAAACTTCTTCAAAAGAGGTTAGAGAGCGTTGCGGTGAACTTCTAAGTGGTAGTGCAGCAGCCTTTCAATTCAACAAAGGCAAGACAAGCTTAAAGAAGGGTAGACACAGTAAGTGAAACTCTTTATATTGTACTTGCGTAGTAATTGCAATATTGAAAGGAGCAGATAATTAAAGACATCCATTGTAACCTGTATTCACAAGTACAGTGGATAGTCTCAGTAGAGGGAGAGTCCCTACCATCGTGGATATACGTCACGTTGATGGAACCACGTAAATCTCGTGTGTCCTTAATTTGCTTTACATTCTGTACTTTGAATTGAGTTGTGAATGCAGCTAAAGTATCAGCCAACCCATAACCTAATAAAGACACAAATAAGAACATTCATATTATCTATTAGGCAAGGTGTCTAAAAGGTGACTTTGGGGACTATTGTGATTAATAGGTAGCAATAGATCTACCTTAGTTGATTCTGCGAAAGAGTTCGCTATTAAGAAGAGATTGAAGTTGTTCTCTTACCTGCGAATTGCGAATTGTGGTGATACTGATTCACCCCCCCTCTCAGTATCACAAACTAGTAGATCCTAGGGAGAAGTCGGGAACTTCAATTGGTATTAGAGCACAGGTTCACCAGTTTGAAGCTTAACAGCTTGGTGTACTAGTTTGAAGGGATCTAGAAGTTTGACTTGTTCAGCATATTAAGAAATGGAAGACGGTACCAGCACTAGCAAGTTGCACCCGAAGCCTTCTGGCCAAGGGCATGTCTGCCTGGGTGTCACTCGACATTGCCCACCCCACCCTCGAATCCTCGAGGGAATGGCCGGTGGCAGATGATGGCCTCCCGCGAGCGCGGCCTTGCGGTTGGCCCAAAAACCAAGTCCTCGACGGCGTTTGCCTCGACAGCGGTGGACAAGAGACCCTCGCATAGCATTGTGCGGCGCCATCGCTCAAGACCCGGAAGAACCCGACCCCTTCTTGCAACGCGACCCCTGGTCAGGCGAGTCTACCCGCTGAGTTTAAGCATATCAATAAGCGGAGGAAAAGAAACTTACGAGGATTCCCATAATAACGGCGAGCAAACCGGGAACATCCCAGCTT
>JBAPLH010000064.1:815000-817500 GCA_037897445.1 Ceriops zippeliana
CTCTGAAGGTTATATGAGAATTGGGCAGCATCGAGTAGCTTCGCCCAATCTCGTTGGTGAGCACTGACATAGTGCCTTAAATATTGCTCGAGCAAGGCATTGATTCGCTCAGTTTGCCCATCGGTTTGAGGATGGAAGCTTGTCGAAAAGTTTAGCTCGGTTCCCAGCAACTTGAATAGCTCGCACCAGAATTTACCTGTAAAGCAGGGGTCTCTATCAATGATGATGCTCTTTGGCACTCCCCATAGCTTTACCACGTTCTTAAAGAACAAGTGAGCAGCTTCGTCCACCTTGCAATCAGCAGGAGCTGGAATGAAGGTGCCATACTTGTTGAACCGATCGACTACAACCATGATACTTCTGCATCCTTTGGACTTCGGTAGAGCCACAATAAAGTCCATTGAGACACTTTCCCAAGGCCTTTCGGGAGTGGGTAGTGGCTCAAGTAGACCGGCTGGTGGCTGCTGTTCTGCCTTATCTTGTTGGCAAACCAAGCAAGTTCGCACATAGGCCTCGATATCTGCATGCATGTGCAGCCAAAAGTAGTGTTGTTGGACAAGAGCAAGGGTTCGTGCCATACCTGGGTGACTAGCCCATAGTGAATCATGGCATTCCTTGAGGATCTCCTTCCGCAAGTTGCCCCACTTTGGCATGAAGATGCGATTCCCGATTGTTGTCAAGACTCCATCGTTCACCCAAAATCGACGAGTCTTCCCCTCACTAGCCAACCTTAGCAGATTGTTGGCCAGTTTGTCTTGTCCAGTACCTTCCTTGATCTGTTCAACGAGGTTGTTCGTAGGAGTACTAGTAGCAAGAGCCGCTAGTTCCGCCTTCCTACTCAATGCATCAGCAACTACATTGGCTTGACCTAGTTTGTATTGCAATGTGTAGTTGAATTCCGCCAGGAAGTCTTGCCAACGAGCTTGCTTGGGGCTGAGTTTCTTTTGTGTCTGAAAGTAGCTTGTAGCAACTTGGATGCCGTCCACATGGATGACGGCAGTCATCTCCTTGTCCTGGATGGTATACCGTCTCTCTGTGTCGTTGAGCTTGCGGCTTTCATAGGCAATGGGATGCCTATCCTGCATCAAAACTCCTCCAATGGCAAAGTCAGATGCATCAATGTGGACTTCGAATGACTTTTCGTAGTTCGGCAACGCCATAACGGGTTCTTCAGAGATTGCTTGCTTCAATCTCTCGAACGAAGCTTGACATTCTTCCATCCAATGCCAAGTATGGTTTTTCTTCAGCAAGTTGGTCAAGGGTGGGGCTACGGCAGAGTATCCCTTGATGAACCGACGATAGTAGTTGACAAGTCCCAGGAATGATCGTAATTCTGGTACTTTGGTTGGGGGCTCCCATTGTTGGATGGCTTGCACCTTTGCTGGATCCATCAACAATCTACCATCCTTGATTCGATGACCAAGGAAGTCCACCTCTTGCTTGGCAAATGAGCACTTCTCCTTCTTGACGAACAATTCGTTTACCCGTAGAGCTTGGAAGACTTGCTTGAGGTGCTCTACATGCTCCTCAAGTGTTTTTCTGTATACAATGATGTCATCCAAATAAACTACCACGGATTTGTCCAGGAAAGGATGTATTACCTGGTTCATGAGTGTGCAAAAGGTGGCTGGTGCGTTGGTGAGGCCAAATGGCATAACCAAGAACTCAAACGCTCCGTAGCGTGTTACACAGGTTGTCTTTGGCTCATCACCCTGTGCTATACGAACCTGGTAGTAACCTGATCGTAAGTCCAGCTTGGTGAAGTACCTCGCCTTCCCGAGTTGGTCGAAAAGATCAGCTATCAAGGGTATGGGATACTTGTTCTTGATAGTGACTTTGTTCAATGCTCGGTAGTCGATGCACATGCGAAGCGATCCATCCTTCTTCTTCTGAAAGAGGATTGGGGCACCGAATGGGGCTTTTGATGGTCGAATGTAGCCCGAATCGATCAGATCATGGAGTTGCTTCCTCAATTCAGCAAGTTCCGGTGGTGCCATGCGGTAAGGAGCCATGGCAGGGGGTTTGGCACCGACTTCTAGCTCAATGTGGTGATCCACATCTCGCTTTGGTGGAAGCTTCTTGGGCAGCTTAGAAGGCATGACATCCTTGAACTTGTTGAGGACGGTCTGAACTGGTTGTGGCAGGGCAGGAGTTTGTGTTGCTACGTCTTCCCCATCACTTAGCTCTCTTATGGTAGCAACGTAGCCAGGACTCGACTTGAGACCCCGCTTGAATTGCAAGGCCGAGATCATTGATGGTTGAGATCTCTCCTTACGCTTCAAGGGGACTATGTGGATCTTATGGTTGTCGACAACCACAAGAGAACGTGTAGCAGGAACAGGGAAAGCCAAAGCTCCGCAAAAGAGTGCAAGACCTAGCACCACTTTAAAATCATCCATGGAAACAACGGTAAAGTCTAACTTACCTGTCCATTCGCCGATCTGGACAGCAACTCCGTGTGCCATGCCTTGGATAGGCTTTGCTCCCGAGTTTACCGATT
>JBAPLH010000064.1:822500-827500 GCA_037897445.1 Ceriops zippeliana
CCCAAGAAAATATTTGAGCCTTCCTAACACCTTGATCTCAAATTCCTTGCCCAAACAATGACTCAAGATTTGTTTTTCTTTGTCATCATCTCCTGTCACTATTATGTCATCAACATAAACCGAGAGCTGTGACTCCCCCTGACCTTGAGTGTTTAATGAACAATGTATGATCCCCTCGGCTTTGTTTGTATCCCATAGCTATCATAACTCTAGCAAATCGTCCGAACCATGCTCGTGGAGATTGTTTTGGACCATATAAGGCTTTCTTTAATTTACACACAGTTTGAGGATCCAAGTTCTTCCTATAACCTGGTGGGACCTCCATATAAATTTCTTCCTCTAGTTCTCCATGCAAGAATGCATTTTTTACATCGAACTGCTGTAATTCCCAACCATAGTTAGCTGCCAATGACAATAAAACTCTAACAGTATTCATTTTTGCAACTGGTGCAAAAGTTTCCAGATAATCAATTCCTAGCTTTGAGTATATGCTTTGGCTACTAACCTTGCTTTGTATCTTTCTATTGATCCATCTGCTCTATACTTTATTGTATACACCCATTTACACCCTACAGGCTTCTTTCCCACTGGTAACTTTACCAACTCCCAGGTTTTATTTTTCTCAAGTGCCTCCATTTCCACATTCATAGCTTGTTTCCATTTCTCGTTGGACAACGCCTCGGATAAGGTGGTAGGAATGGTAATGGTGTTTAAGCTAACAAGGAAGGATCGATGAGATGGTGAAAATTTCTTAAAAGACATAAAGTGTGCAAGAGGATATAAAGGTTGTTTTGTGCACTCTCTTGTTGCTTTCCTAATAGCAATGGGAAGATCCTAGTCATCCCTACTCATATGAAATTCAGTTTCATTTTGCAATGTAGGATTAGGTTGTTTTGTGCACTCCCTTGTTGCTTTCCTAATAGCAATGGGAAGATCCTGGTCATCCTTACTCATATGAAATTCAGTTTCATTTTGCAATGTAGGACTAGATATTGTTACCTCATTCTCAGGACTTGGGTTGGACTCTTGGACCTGCATAAATTCAAGAACGATCATCTTCTTCCTTGTGAACACCTTGCCCTTGCCAAAACTTACATTCTTAGGTGCAGAATCTGGTTTTTCTTGAGGATTTTCAGACATATGGTTTGGTTCATTTTCAACTATGTGTTTAGGAAGATTTTCAGGCACACGGTTTGGTATAATGGGACAAGATGAACTGGATGGTTTACACATGGACAGTGGTGATAGATCAAGTAAAACATCCTCATCCTTATTTTCTATTGTTAAATTCTCCCCCTGAAATAAGGATGGGTGAAGTAAGACTCATGTTCATTGAAAGTGACATCTATTGAGACATAGAACTTCCTTGATGGAGGATGGTAGCACTTATACCCCTTTTGAGTTGAGGAATACCCCACAAAGACACATTTTATGGCCCTTGGATCTAATTTCCCTTTAGTTGGACAGTGAACATGAACAAATGAGACACACCCAAATATTCTAGGAACAAGGTTATTTGTAGTTTGTAGGTCAGGGTAGAATGTGGAGAGTATTTCCATAGGACTTTTGAATCCCAAAACTCTAGATGGCAAACGATTTATGAGATGGGCAGCAGTGAGAACTGCTTCCCCCCAAAAAATTTTTAGGCACATTGTTTTGGAACATAAAGGCTCGGGTTTTTTTCAAGAAGGTGACCATTTTTCCTTTCTGCTACTCCATTTTGTTGTGGGGTATTGACACAAGATGATTCATGGTACTATACCTTCTTTTTGAAAATATGGAGTTAGGGTTTGATTGAAATATTCCCTAGCATTATCTGACCTAAACCTTTTGATATTGATTCCAAATTGATTTTTGACCATGGAGAAAAAATTTGGGAGAACGGTAATAACATCTGATTTATGCTTGAGTAGAAAAAATCCAGGCAACACGAGTACAGTCATCAATAAATGAAACAAACCATCTTGCTCCAGAAATATTAGGAATAGACGTAGGACCCCAAATATCACTATGAACAAGATAGAAAGGAACAGAACTCTTTTTGTTACTGGCTGGAATTGGTATACGCTTATGTTTAGCAAGTTCACATACCTCACAATGAAAGGTTTCAACATTTAGATTTTTAAACAAAGAAGGAAACAGAATTTCAATAATTCTAAAAGATGGATGTCCAAGTCGGCGATGATGGAGCCAAACTTTCTCTTTATTGGATGAAATATTTTCTGACATAAAAGATTGGGATAATCTGCCCTTAGTAATGTTTAACTGACTTGGTGCTTCAAGGTAGTAGAGACCATACCGTTCTTTAGCATGTCCAATCATCTTCCCCGAATCCTTGTCTTGAAATTCATAATAGTCGTGATGAAAAACCGCATTGTAGTATAAATCTTGAGTAAGTTTTTGTATAGAAATCAAATTTGTGGACAGTTTAGGGACATGGAGGAAATTTTTTAGGATCAGTGATGGACCTATTTTAACATTCCCTACACCGGCTACAGTGGTCACTGAACCGTCTACTGTGGCTATTTTCCTACTGCTTGGACATGGGGAATATGTGGAAAAAATATTTGGTAAGTGAGTCATATGGTCAGTAGCTCCTGAGTCCATGACCCAGGAGTTGGCAAAGGTTGTACCCGAAACATTTAACCCAATGGAGAATGGAAACTCACCTGAATATGCCAAAGAACAGGTACCTGAGGGTGTTTCAAGGTTGTTGATAAGTGATCCTGTCCTCTCGATCACTTCTTGGTTAGAACCTGTCTCTGCAACCTCAGACATCTTTTATGGAAAAAAAAAAATAACAATTCTAGGCAATTAAGGCCTTCCACGTGAAGTAGGGATCACCAGCAATAAAGGCTAGCAATCTGTTTTGATGTCAAAGAAAAGAAAAGAAAATAGAAGGAAGAAGACTAAGAAGACACCTGGCTCTGATACCATGTTGGAGATTGAAAGAGTAATAATCCTTCTTATTCTGAATAATAAATTAGACAATAGCTTTATAGATGCTAGACCTAGTAAAAAAGGAAAGTAATAAAAGGTAAAAATACATCAAATCCCATAACTTATGGGACCTTAAAAAACCTACCTAAATTAGTTTATTCCTAAAGATATATTCTAAAAATAGCTAACTATGCACAACATAAGCCATGAATCACGTTTTCCTACACTATCATTGTGAAGTAGAATTCACCAAGTGTTGGATTGTTCACCCACCAATAGGGAACGTGAGCTGGGTTTAGACTGTCGTGAGACAGGTTAGTTTTACCCTACTGATGATGGCGTCGCAACAGTAATCCAACCTAGTACGAGAGGAACCGTTGATTCGCACAATTGGTCATCGCGCTTGGTTGAAAAGCCAGTGGCGCAAAGCTACCGTGCGCTGGATTATGACTGAAAGCCTCTAAGTCAGAATCTGGGCTAGAACCGATTGCCGACCCGCAGTAGGGGCCTCATGGCCCTCAAAGGCATGTGTCGTGGGCTAAGCACCCACAGCAGACGAGTTGTGGTTGCTGCCTTGAATCACAAGTACGCGATGGGGTATTGTAAGTGGCAGAATGGCCTTGCTGCCACGATCCACTGAGATTCAGCCCTTTGTCACTTCGATTCGTCCCCCCCAAACCCCTTCTATCTCTTTGGAAAATATAAAGGAGGCTAGCGTGTTCAAGTGAGATGGCACGGGTTGCTCGAGCAACGGGCCGGACAATCCTTTGTCTCGAGAAAGGCTGCGAATCATTTCTAGCAAGCATTGGGTGGGCTCCTCCCATGCGCACACATTTGTGTAGAGGAATGCAGGCGGGGAGGCTAGCCTCCGAGTGCGAGAAGCGGTTTGTTCGCTCACCGTGAGCGATCTCAATCCCAACCCATTCGTTGGAGTCTTGTCACGCAAGCAGTCACCGACATCATGAAGGAATGCTACCTCGTGAAGGAGTGCAAGGGGGCCAATCGTTCACGGCCGAAGATACGGTGAACCGTCCCCACCAAGTGTTCAGCGAGGGGTTTGGTCAAAGCAAGTACTCCAACAACACGTCTCCGCTATTCGCTGGGGTTGGACTCCTCGGGGTTCTTGCTCAACCAGTTGCCGATCCCCTCTTCAAACATGTGTTCCAACGAAGTGACCCCGGGGGTTCGCGATGGCCCTTGCCGCAGGATTGGCGCCATCCATTCAAAAAGTGACCAGCCCACTGCCCAATTCAGATCTGTAGAGGAGGGTCGTGCAGCAGCATGTGTGCAGTCATCAAGGGCGGGGAAGCCAGCCACCGAAGCAATGAGAGGGACAGCCCATGTGCTGTCGCTGTCCGAGGGACCCTTGGGGTGGGCAGCAACACTGCACTGCAAGAGACACAGCCCACGCGCTGGCGCCTGTTGACAAACTCCATTGAAGGCCCGTGCCACCTCGTCGTCACACGAACACATCGCCCCCAACGGGCCAACAGTAGTGCAAAACAGACCTTGGGGTGTGCTCGCGCTCCCCGGCCTTGCCGCCTACGGTCCAACGGCGGGATGACAGCCCGCGTGGGGCCGATCACCAAGGGACCGTTGCGCTGTGTTTCCATCAAAGGTACTGTTGCGGCCACAGGCGCCGTGGTGCTGCGCCGGGGTGAGACATCCCGTCCGCTGCTGCCTTCGAAGGGGTCCAGTGGTGGCCTGCTTGACGGCAGTGGGCCCCGCACCCAGCGGCCCCTATGGCTCGACGGTGCGGTGAGGCATCCCGAATGGCGACACAACTAGCACGATTGTACCGCCCATCCTCCAACTCAAGGCGGAGGCTTTTCGGCCTTGGGGATTGCGAGGGGGGTGTGACCAGTCAGGCATTTCAATGTATTTTACTGCGTGCCAATGGGCTTCAGTGGTGGGCCGCTTGGCATCCGTGGGTCCCAAACGCAGCGGCCCCGATTGGCCGACGGAGTTGTGAGGCATCCCGCATGGCGACACACCTAGCACGATTGTACCGCCCATCCTCAAACTCAAGGCGTGAGGCTTTTCAGCCTTGGGGATTGTGA
>JBAPLH010000064.1:830000-856699 GCA_037897445.1 Ceriops zippeliana
CCTCCGGTGCTGTTACTTTGAAGAAATTAGAGTGCTCAAAGCAAGCCTACTGTCACGGAGTTAGGCTTGCACACCCGTGCGGCACTTAGTCGATCTTGCGAGAGAAGATGCTAAGTAAGCCTTGAAGAGTTCGAACGAACCAGCAGAAGACTTGTGCGAAGCAAGTAACCGAACAAGAAGAACTTGAGAAAGCTAGAGAGAGAGAGCACAAGAGCTTTGCAAGTGAACTTATATTGAATGAATTAAGAGGTGATTTACAAATGAGAGGAGTGAGGGTATTTATAGTGGTTCCACCTGCTTGATGTGTGGCTACAATTTTTCTAGATCTAAAATATCTAAGATACTTACAAAAGAGAATACCTAAGCGCTTACCTAAACGGGGTGCTTATCTAAGTGCTTACATAAGGGAGGCGCTTACCTAAGATGATCTTTTGTCATTTTAACAATACTTCATGCCCAGCCCAATCATCTTACGAATGGATCAACTCAGGTCGGTCCAATGGAAGTCAAAGGTGGCCCAACTAAAATATATATACCTGCCTGATTGCACAGCCCTTGAAGTCGCCTTAATAAAGTAATAAAGAAAAAAATTTTAAAAAGAGATTTTTTTTTTGTTTCCTGATAGCCCCTCTTTGGATATGATTATGAATTTTATTCATTTGCTTTTTTGCACAGAGTTATCATATTAAACACTCATGTCTTCAACAGACCAAATCTCGCCAAGTCAACGAATCAAATTAGGCACTACCATTAGTTAGAAGATATAGCCCATACATCCATCAACATTGTCCAGAGTCCAATGGTGATTTTTATGCTTGGTCTGCATTTTACCGTTACATCTATATTTTGTGTATTTCTATAATTTTCAACAAATTTTAAGTGTGACTAATTTTTGTGCCAAAATTTTCTTGTCGTTGATGAATAATGGGCAGTCTTCTCAACATTTTCGGTTATGTACTGCAAATGGGCTATCCAATGGTGATTTGATTCCCGTGGATCTGTGAAGCAAGTTAGCTTTGTGAAACCTTCTAGCAATTACTTGCTATATGTCACAAACATCAATTTACGATGACATGATTTAGTTATTTTTGCATTAGCGTTGTACATTCCCTAGTGTTTTTATAAATGATGAAAGCTACAATTGTGTTTAAGAGAGAGCACAATGGAGATGGAAGAGGGAACATTATTTAACAATGTTTGATAATTGTTCCTATTTTTTCTAACAAAATGCACCGAAATCTTTTCTTTTTTTAAATTCAATTTATAAATAAATAAATTCTGTATATAAATAAAAAATTTAATACGCCTCATGTTGTTCCCACATCCCTAACACTCACGCTTTCTCTCTCAACAAGCGCAGCCTGCCTTACCAGGGAGACACAAGCGCCGTCTGCTCAGGAAAAAACCAATACCGACCACTTTTATTAGCAAAAACCACCAGTAAAACCACCCTTTTCAGTAGAAATCCCAACTAAAAACCAGCACCCACCATCCTTCCTGCAAAAACCACTTAGCCAACTCGACCCAACTCACTTTTCAGCAAAAACCACCCATCCAACTGGACCCAATTCACTCATATTCCTCCCTCTAGCAAAAACCAACAGCATGCCGTCAAGAGAGCAACAACTGATTTTTTCATGGGAGACTCTCAGACGGTAGTAGCATGATTTTTGAAGCTCGGAACCAGCGACAGTACGGTATGGGTTTAGCAAAAATGGACATTTCTTCATTTTTTACGTTGAAAAATTTGGGTTATACATATTGTTGTGAAAATAGTTGTTACTGTTCTAAAAGCAGAAACTTCCCTGGTAAATAACCTTCAATTTTAATTTTGTTGTGTTGGTTCTCGGGGGGGTGGGGGCTCGGATTTGGCTTCCAGGGTTAGGGTTCTGTAATTTTCCTTTATTATTCTTATTATTTGGGGTGCATCAATTTTTATTTTCTTTTTCTTTTGTGTGCCTCTTTTCGCTCTTTCTCCGAGCATGTGTGTGCCTTATTCAGATTTGATTTTCCAGCTTTCAACTTGTTTTCCCACTTTATGCCCCCTTTCTCTCTCTGCCCTCCTATGAGCAAATCCAGTCGTGGATGATTTGGACTGCACATTTTCTGGAGGGAGGAAAATGAGTGAGTTGGGTTGGTACTGGTTTTTGTTGGAAGGGAGGAAATGAATGAGTTGGTTCGGTGCTGGTTTTTACTGGAAGAGAGGAAAATAAGTGAGTTGGATTTCTGGCCTTTCAGCAGAATGTACTGCTTGTTTTTGCTGGAGGGAAGATGAGTTGGGTCTCCCGGCTATTTTGTACTTCTTGAAAGAGAAAAAGTTCCCACATCCTTAACTGTTCAGTTGCTTTCTATCTTGATTGACAGTTAGGGATATTGGAACTTTCTCTCTTTCTAGAAGTACAGCACCAGTACTGTGACCCAACTCATTTTCCCTTTAATCAGAGCCAGGAGACCTAACTCACTTATTATCCACATTTCTAGTAATAACGAGTACCGACCAACGGACTCATTTTGCTCCCTCCAGAAAAACTAGTACCAACCTAACTTACTCATTTTCCTCCCTCCAACAAAAATCAACAACATGCCCTTAAAAAGAAAGCAGTAGCGTGATTTTTTAAGTTTGAAACCAACGATAGTACGATATGGGTTTAGGAAAAATAGATGTTTTTTTTTATTTTTTACGTTGAAAAATTTCGATTCGGACTACGTACTGTTGTGAAAATAGTTGTTATTGTATTCTAACAAATTTTCTGCTACTTTCTATAAGTAAGATGCTGCTTTTTCATTTTTTTATATTTAACAGCATAATATATGCTTTGCAATTTTTTTTTAAGAAACTTGCGCATAATTTGCAGTAGTCTCTTCCATTGAAGCTCGTTGTAGGATTCAAGAAGAGACATTGGCAACTAAGAAAGGACTTGGCAATCGTCGTCTCTCGGTTCAGCACTCCATTGAATTATGTCCATATGTTGTGCAACAAGAGAGTGGATTTGATGAGACCCCCCTCACGAACAATTGGTAAAAACAATACAACATAATGAAGGTCTGGTTCTTGAAGAAAATTTGGCATACGTGGGAGAAGTCCAAGGTTTACATACAGTTAATGTGGTATGAATTTTGTTAATATAATTTTGTAATTGTTTTCTCAATTTACTAGTATTTCTTTATTATTATTTTTTTTGATGTTGTTGGCTATTACAAGTTGCACACAAATCAACACAGTGATTGCAACAGGATGATTCGTAAGACATAGGCAAAATGGAAAAACTTAAGAGATGGTACTCAACTCTCGTATTCTTGGTCATGTTGGCCAACTGGTAAACCATATGCAAAGTTTCAAAACAGCTATGGCACTGACGGTGGATGAGATGGGACAGGAGCTATAATGTTCGATACTTTGTAGAATATTTTTGTTCCTCTCTTAGCTAAATAAGGTAGTTAGCATTTTTGTTTTTATTCTTTTGCAATTTAACTTTTTTTTAACACAATTTTTGGAATCAAATCATTTCAACTACTACACTATAAAACTGCCTAATTTTCTGTAATTTATTGTGTAATTTTGCAGGTAATTGTACATTTTGTGGCCCTCACTCTTGCAAGAGTGAATTACGATTCGACATCCGGTTGCTGGATATCAGGGTTGTCTTACCGCTAACAACGCTAGCAACATGCCCCTTGCACTAGCGTTGTTATCGAGAAGACAACCTTGATATCCAGCAACCGGATGCCGAATTCGTAATTCACTCCTGCAAGAGTGAGGGCCACATAATTTACTATCACCTGCAAAATTACACAACAAATTACAGAAGATTAGGCAGTTTTATAGTGTAGTAGTTGAAATAATTTGATTCCAAAAATTGTGCTAAAAAAAGTTAAATTGCAAAACAACAAAAACAAAAATGCTAACAACCTTATTTAGCTAAGAGAGGAACAAAAATATTCCACAAAGTATCGAACATTATTGTTCCTGTCCCATCTTATCCACCGTCGGTGCCATAGTTGTTCTGAAACTTTGCATATGGTTTACCAGTTGGCCATTCTCGCCCATCACCAATTAACATCATAGAATACGAGAGCTAAGTACCATCTCTTAAGTTTTTCCATTTTGCCTTGTGTCTTACAAATCATCCTGCAGCAATCACTATGTTGATATGTACGCAACTTGTAATAGCCAACAACAGGTCCTTGCTCAATGTGCTTAATTACACTCTCGGTATCATCAAGGTGAATAATCTCATAATTATTAATCTACCAAATTTTGGCCCATTCTTTATATGAAGATAGAAAATATTAAGTTATTTGACACTATATCAAAAAAAATAATAAAGAAATACTAGTAAATTGAGAAAACAATTACAAAATTATATTAACAAAATTCATACCACATTAACTGTATGTAAACCTTGGACTTCTCCCACGTATGCCAAATTTTCTTCAAGAACCAGACCTTCATTATGTTGTATTGTTTTTACCAATTATTCGTGAGGGGGATCTCAACAAATCCACTCTCTTGTTGCACAACATATGGAGATAATTCAATGGAGTGCTGAACCGAGAGACAATGATTGCCAAGTCCTTTATTAGTTGTGACTGTCTCTTCTTGAACCCTACAATGAGCTTCAATGGAAGAGACTATTGCAAAGTATGTGCAAGTTTCTTAAAAAACATTGCAAAGCATATATTATGCTGTTAAATATAAAAAAAATGAAAAAGCAGCATCTTACTCATAGAAAGTAGCAGAAAATTTGTTATAATACAATAACAACTATTTTCACAATAGAACATAGTCCGAATCAAAATTTTTCAACGTAAAAAAATGAAAAAACATCTATTTTTCCTAAACCCATTAAAAAATCACGCTACTGCTCTCTTCTTAGGGGCATGTTGTTGGTTTTTGTTGGAGGGAGGAAAATGAGTAAGTTAGGTCGGTACTAGTTTTTCTAGAGGGAGCAAAATGTGTACTAGTTTTTCTTGAGGGAGCAAAATGACTCGGTCGGTACTGGTTATTACTGGAAATGTGGATAATAAGTGAGTTAGGTCTCCCGGCTCTGAGTAGAGGGAAAATGAGTTGGGTCTCCCAGTTCTTAAGCCACACAATACCGGTGCTGTACTTCTAGAAAGAGAGAAAGTTCCAATATCCCTAACTGTCAGTCAAGATAGAAAGGGACTGAACAGTTAAGGATGTGGGAACTTTTTCTCTTTCAAGAAGTACAAAATAGCCGGGAGACCCAACTCATCTTCTCTCCCAGCAAAAACAAGTAGTACAGTACCTTCTGCTGAAAGGCTGGATATCCAACAAGAGTCGTCAATCCTCCCATGAAAAAATCAGCTGTTGCTCTTTTCTTAAGGGCTGGTTTTTGCTAGAGCAGGAATATGAGTGAGTTGGATTGAGTTGGGTGGGTGGTTTTTGCTGAAAAGTGAGTTTGGTCGAGTTGGCTAAGTGGTTTTTGTAGGAAGGATGGTGGGTGCTTAAAGATTATTATAAATTTTGTACGTATTTGGCCATATGATATTGTAAATGATAATTAAGACATCAACTAGTGCTATTGCGCTACTAAACATTTTAATAAAGATATAAAAATGATTTCATGGATGAGTAATTTCTATGATAATCTCAATTTATATTTTTACAAAAATTCCAAAAAAAGTCATAATATTTTGAAAACACTTTAAATTCTTGCAAAGGTCTTTAATACATGAAATTCAAGATATATTTAATTTAATATAGTGAAAGTATACTCAAATCTTTTCTTATTTGCAAATTGTTTGATTTTATATTACTTCTTAAAGAGCTTTTATCTTAATAAGTTACTCATGTGAAATCTGTAAATTTGGGGTGAAACTCCAGCTTATAAATTTGGTTGAGTAGCCCAAACAAACTAAGCACTACTATTATCAATCATAATTATTTTATTAGAAAATCTAACTTTGAACTTTCAATTTCCTTTTTTTTCAAAATATTAATTGTTATTCTAAATGAGATTTGTTAAAATATTTTTAAATTTTTTCATATTTTAGAAGTATAATATGAAAAGTTTTGCATTTAAAACCTTTATATAAGGTGTGTATGGAAAATGTACTTTTTGTCACTTTTATGTCTGATGGCTGGTTATTGCAAGACGCTACATATTTTAGGATTTTCTTAAAATTAACCTTGAAATTTGTATGAAATAAAAAAGTACTGGCAAGGAAGAAATTGAAGGAGAAGAAACAGAGAAAAAAAAAAGAAATAAGAGAAAAAAATAAGATAAATAAAAAATAAGCATACTACTTATTGAAAACTATTATTTATTTTTTGGTATATATTAAAAATACTAATATATATTTAAAATAAATGTAAATATATACTAGAAATGTTTAACCTTAATAATTAATGCCATATAAGAATACGTAATGAACTAATAATTATTCTACCATATTTTGGGGGGATAAGTTTAGCTTGGTGGAAACTTTTCTCCGCACTTTATGTAAAAACATTATCAAACATTATTGAATATTATTTTGAATCAAAACAACTCAAAAATCGGCTACTAGAGATGGCAAGGGCTTCGCACCTAAGAGAGGATCTTTTGTCATTTTAACAATACTTCATGCCCAGCCCAATCATCTTACGATTGGACCAACTGAGGTCGGGTCTAATGGAAGTCAAAGGTGGCCCAACTAAAATATATATACCCGCCCAATTGCACAACCCTAGAAGCCGCCTTAATAAAGTAATAAAGAAAATAATTTAAAAAGAGATTTTTTTTTGTTTCCTAATGGCCCATATTTGGATAAGATCATGAATTTTATTCATTTGCATTTTTGCTCAGAGTTATCATATTAAACACTCATGTCTTCAACAGACCAAATCACGCCAAGTCAATGAATCAAAGTAGGTACTATGATTAGTTAGAAGATATAGCCCATACATCCATCAACATTGTCTAGAGTCCAAGAGATCGCCTGACCCAGGGGGCAGTGGAAGGTCTTACAAACAAAAGAACTTGGGAAGCCAACTTGCTTCAAATATTATATATACATGCAAGCGAGAACCTTGAGCACAAATCAAGATAAAAGCAAATGACCATAACATTGCCCTTGTGCAGTAAATGAGTTAAATGTTAAAATTGTTCAATATTATATGAAATGCAGTTACCATCCATCAATTGCCCCTTGCACTAGCGTTGTTAGCGGGAAGACAACCCTGATATCCACCAAACGGATGCCAAATTCCTAATTCACTCTTGCAAGAGCTAGGGCCACAAAATATACATTCACCTGAAGCAAGGAAAATGCTACGATTGTGTTTAAGAGAAAGGAAAATGCAGATGGAAGAGGGAACGTTCTTTAATAATGTTTGATAAGTGTTCCTATTTTTTCTAACAAAATGCACCGAAATATTTTTTTTATTCAATTTATAAATAAACAAATTCTATATATAAATAAAAAATTTAATACTCCTCATGTTGTTCCCACATCCCTAACACATCCCATCTGCTCAGGAAAAAACCAATACCGACCACTTTTATTAGCAAAAACCACCAGTAAAACCACCCTTTTCAATAGAAATCCCAACTAAAAACCAGCACTCACCATCCTTCCTGCAAAAACCACTTAGCCAACTCGACCCAACTCACTTTTCAGCAAAAACCACCCATCCAACTGGACCCAACTCACTCATATTCCTCCCTTTAGCAAAAACCAACAGCATGCCCTCAAGAGAGCAACAGCTGATTTTTTCATGGGAGACTCTCAGATGGTAGTAGCGTGATTTTTGAAGCTCGGAACCAACAACAGTACTGTATGGGTTTAGCAAAAATGGACATTTCTTCATTTTTTACGTTGAAAAATTTGGGTTATTCGTACTGTTTTGAAAATAGTTGTTACTGTTCTAAAAGCAGAAGCTTCCCCGGTAAATAAGCTTCGATTTTAATTTTGTTGTGTTGGTTCTCGGGGGGTGGGGGCTCTAATTTGGCTTCCAGGGTTTGGGTTCTGTAATTTTCCTTTATTATTCTTATTATTTGGGGTGCATCAATTTTTATTTTCTTCTTCTTTTGTGTGCCTCTTTTTCGCTCTTTCTCCGTGCATGTGTGTGCCTTATTCAGATTTGATTTTCCAGTCAACTTGTTTTCCCACTTTATGCCCCCTTTCTCTCTCTGCCCTCCGATGAGCAAATCCATTCGAGGATGATTTGGACTGCACATTTTCTGGAGGGAGGAAAATGAGTGAGTTGGGTTGGTATTGGTTTTTGCTGGAAGGGAGGAAATGAATGAGTTGGTTCGGTGCTAGTTTTTACTGGAAGAGAGGAAAATAAGTGAGTTGGATTTCTCGCCTTTCAGCAAAAGGTACTGTGCTGCTTGTTTTTGCTGGGAGGGAAAATGAGTTGGGTCTCCCGGCTATTTTGTAAGAAAAAAAGTACCCACATCCTTAACTGTTCAGTCGCTTTCTATCTTGATTGACAGTTAGGGATACTAGAACTTTCTCGCTTTCTAGAAGTACAGCACCGATACTGTGTGGCTTAAGAATTGGGAGACCCAACTCATTTTCCCTCTACTCAGAGCCGGGTGACCTAACTCACTTATTATCCACATTTCCAGTAATAACCAGTACCAACCAAGTCATTTTGCTCCCTCAAGAAAAACTAGTACACATTTTGCTCCCACCAGAAAAACTAGTACCGACCTAACTTTCTCATTTTCCCCCCTCCAACAAAAACCAACAACATGCCCTAAGAAGAAAGCAGTAGCATGAAGGGGGTCTCATCTTGCCGGAAAAGGGGGAAGTTAGCTGTCACGCCTTGTGGTCTGGCGAGGTTTCTAGAGTTCAAAGAAAAGAGGGAGAGCTTAGAGAAAGAAGACATGGGCGAGAGAAAATCACCCTTGTATTTCCATGGAAATAATGCTACAGCAATTGAAAGCACCATATTTATACGCGTGTTGTCTAAAGTCTTCCCAGACTTAATAATCAAAACGCACCATATCAAAACGCAAAGGTTGATATATCAGGTCTTACCAACCATCCAAATTAGAAACAAAAGGAACGAATTTAGCAGTTATTAACGAAATCACAACAAAATTTTTTCCTATTAAAAATGCTATATCTAGTCCATGAAACTTCAACCAATGTTTTTGGGAATTGAGTTATAAGAAATGTCTAGTTCTTCCATTGAACCATTATAGTAGAACTTGTATAACCGACTTATTAGGTTAATAAAGATTATTATAAATTTTGTAAGTATCTAGCCATATGATATTGTCAATGATAACTGAGACATCAATTAGTACTATTACCCTACTAAATATTTTAATAAAAATATAAAAAAATTTAATGGATGAGTAATTTCTATGATGATCTCAATTTATATTTTTACAAAAATTCCAAAAAATGTCATAATATTTTGAAAACAACTTTAAATTCTTGCAAAGGCCATTAATACATGAAATTCAAGATATATTTAACTTAATATAGTGAAAGTATACTCAAATCATTTCTCATTTGCAAATTGTTTAATTTTATGTTACTTCTTAAAGAGCATTTATCTTAATAAGTTATTGACGTAAAATCTGTAAATTTGAGGTGAAACTCCAGCTTATAAATTTGGTTGAGTAGCCCAAACAAACTAAGCACTACTATTATCAATCATAATTATTTTATTAGAAAATCTAACTTTGAACTTTCAATTGCCTTTTTTTTTTCAAAATATTATTTGTTATTCTAAATGAGATTTGTTAAAATATTTTTAAATTGTTTCATCTTTTAGAAGTATAAGATGAAAAGTTTTGCATTTAAAACCTCTATATAAGGTGTGGAAAATATACTTCTTGTCACTTTTATGTCTGATGGCTTGTTATTGCAAGACACTACATATTTTAAGATTTTCTTAAAATTAACCTTGAAATTTGTATGAAATAAAAAAGTACTGGCATGGAAGAAAATGAAGGAGTAGAAAAAGAGAAAAAAAGAAATAAGAGAAAAAAATAAGCACACTACTTATTTAAAACTATTATTTTTTTTTGGTATATATTAAAAATACTAATATATATTTAGAATAAATGTAAATATCTACTAGAAATGTTTAACCTTAATAATTAAAGTCATATAAGAATACGTAATGAACTAATAATTATTCTACCATATTTTGGCGGGATAAGTTTAGCCTGGTGAAAAATTTTCTCCGCACTTTATGTAAAATCATTATCATACATTATTGAATATTATTTTGAATCAAAACAACTCAAAAATCTGCTACTAAATGTGCAAGGGCTTCGCGCCGAAGAGATGATCTTTCGTCATTTTAACAATACTTCATGCCCAGCCCAATCATCTTACGAATGGATCAACTCAGGACGGTCCAATAGAAGTCAAAGGTGGCCCAACTAAAATATATATACCCGCCTGATTGCACAGCCCTCGAAGTCGCCTTAATAAAGTAATAAAGAAAAAAAATTTAAAAAGAGATTTTTTTTTTTGTTTCCTAATAGCCCCTCTTTGTATAAGATTATGAATTTTATTCATTTGCTTTTTTGCACAGAGTTATCATATTAAACACACATGTCTTCAACAGACCAAATCTCGCCAAGTCAACGAATCAAAGTAGGCACTACCATTAGTTAGAATATATAGCCCATACATCCATCAACATTGTCCAGAGTCCAATGGTGATTTTTATGTGTGGTCTGCATTTTACCGTTACATCTATATTTTGAGTATTTCTATAATTTTCAACAAATTTTACGTGTGACTAATTTTTGTGCCAAAATTTTCTTGTCGTTGATGAATAATGGGCAATCTTCTCAACATTTTCGATTATGTACTACAAATTGGCTATCCAATGGTGATTTGATTCCCGTGGATCTGTGAAGCAAGTTAGCTTCACATGAAATTCAAGATATATTTAATTTAATATAGTTAAAGTATACTCAAATCTTTTCTCATTTGCAAATTGTTTGATTTTATGTTACTTCTTATAGAGCTTTTATCTTAATAAGTTATTCTTGTGAAATCTGTAAATTTGGGGTGAAACTCCAGCTTATAAATTTGGTTGAGTAGCCCAAACAAACTAAGCACTACTATTATCAATCATAATTATTTTATTAGAAAATCTAACTTTGAACTTTCAATTTCCTTTTTTTTTAAATATTAATTGTTATTCTAAATGAGATTTGTTAAAATATTTTTAAATTTTTTCATCTTTTAGAAGTATAATATGAAAAGTTTTGCATTTAAAACCTCTATATAAGGTGTGTATGGAAAATATACTATTTGTCACTTTTATGTTTGATGGCTTGTTATTGCAAGACGCTACATATTTTAGAATTTTCTTAAAATTAACCTTGAAATTTATGTGAAATCAAAAAGTACTGGCAAGGAAAAAAATGAAAGAGAAGAAAAAAAGAGAAAAAAAAAAGAAAAAAGAGAAAAAAATAAGATAAATAAAAAAATAAGCATACTACCTATGTAAAACTATTATTTTTTTTTGGTATATATTAAAAAAACTAATATATATTTAAAATAAATGTAAATATCTACTAGAAATGTTTAACCTTAATAATTAATGTCATATAAGAATACGTAATAAATTAATAATTATGCTACCATATTTGGGTTGGATAAGTTTAGCCTCGTGGAAAATTTTCTCCGCACTTTATGTAAAAACATTATCAAACCTTATTGAATATTATTTTGAATCAAAACAACTCAAAAATCTGCTACTAGAGATGGCAAGGGCTTCATGCGCAAGAGAGGATCTTTTGTCATTTTAACAATACTTCATGCCCAGCCCAATCATCTTATATTTGGATCAGCTCAGGTCGGGTTGAATGGAAGTCAAAGGTGGCCCAACTAAAATATATATACCCACCTAATTGCATAGCCCTCGAAGCTGCCTTACTAAAGTAATAAAGAAAAAAAATGTTAAAAAGAGATTTTTTTTTTGTTTCCTAATGGCCCCTCTTTGGATACGATTATGAATTTTATTCATTTGCATTTTTGCTCAGAGTTATCATATTAATCACTCATGTCTTCAACAGACCAAATCTCGCCAAGTCAACGAATCAAAGCAGGCACTACCATTAGTTAGAAGATATAGCCCATACATCCATCAACATTGTCTAGAGTCCAAGAGACCGGCTGACCGAGGGGGCGGTGGAAGGTCCTACAAACAAAAGAACTTGTAGTAGCCAACAACAGGTCGTTGCACAATGTGCTCAATTACCCTCTCGGTAATAATCTCATAATTATCAATCTTGCCAAATTTTGGCCAATCCTATATGAAGACAAAAAAATATAAGTTACTTGACAATGATGAAAGCTATGATTGTACATTCCCTAGTTTTTTATAAATGATGAAAGCTACGATTGTGTTTAAGAGAAAGGACAATGCAGATGGAAGAGGGAACGTTCTTTAATAATGTTTGATAATTGTTCCTATTTTTTTTTTTTCTCACAAAATGCATTGAAATATTTTCTTTTTTTAATTCAATTTATAAATAAATAAATTCTGTATAGAAATAAAAAATTTAATACGCCTCATGTTGTTCCCACATCCCTAACACTCATGCTTTCTGTCTCTCAAGCAGCGCAGCCTACCTTACCAGGGAGATCCAAGCGCCGTCTGCTCAGGAAAAAAGCAATACCAACCACTTTTTTTAGCAAAAACCACTAGTAAAACCACCCCTTTTAGCAAAAATCACAAGTAAAAACCAGCACCCACCATCCTTCCTACAAAAACCACCCACCCAACTAGAGCCAACTCACTTAAATTCCTCCCTCAAGCAAAAACCAACAACATGCCCTCAAGAGAGCAACAGCTGATTTTTTCATGGGAGGATCGACGATTCTCAGAAGGTAGTAGCATGACTTTTGAAGATCAAAACCAGCCACAGTATGGTATGGGTTTAGCAAAAATAGATATTTATTCATTTTTTACATTGAAAAATTTGGGTTATACGTACTGTTGTGAAAATAGTTGTTACTGTTCTAAAAGCAGAAGCTTCCCCGGTAAATAAGCTTCGATTTTAATTTTGTTGTTTTTGTTCTCGCAGGGTGGGGACTCGGATTTGGCTTCCAGGGTTAGGGTTCTGTAATTTTCCTTTATTATCCTTATTATTTGGGGTGCATCAATTTTTATTTTATTTTTCTTTTGTGTGCCTCTTTTTCACTCTTTCTCCGTGCATGTGTGTGCCTTATTCAGATTTGATTTTCCAGCTTTCAACTTGTCTTCCCACTTTATGCCCCTTTCCCTCTCTTCCATCCGATGAGCAAATCCATTCACAGATGATTTGGACTGCACATTTTCTGGAGGGAGGAAAATGGGTGAGTTGGGTTGGTACTAGTTTTTGCTGGAAGGGAGGAAATGAATGAGTTGGTTTGGTGCTGGTTTTTACTGGAAGAGAGGAAAATAAGTGAGTTGGATTTTCGGCCTTTCAGCAGAAGGTACTGTACTGCTTGTTTTTACTGGGAGGGAAGATGAGTTGGGTCTCTCGGCTATTTTGTACTTCTTGAAAGATAAAAAGTTCCCACATCCTTAACTGTTCAGTCGCTTTCTATCTTGACTGACAGTTAGGGATATTGGAACTTTCTCTCTTTCTAGAAGTACAACACCGGTACTGTAACCCAACTCATTTTGCCTCTACTCAGAGCCAGGAGACCTAACTCACTTATTATCCACATTTCCAGTAATAACTAGTATTGACCAATGGACTCATTTTGCTCCCTCGAGAAAAACTAGCACCCATTTTGCTCCATCCAGAAAAACTAGTACCGACCTAACTTGCTCATTTTCCTCCCTCCAACAAAAATCAACAACATGCCCCTAAGAAGAGAGCAGTAGCATAATTTTTTAAGTTCGAAGCGAACGACAGTACGGTATGGGTTTAGGAAAAATAGAAGTTTTTTTTTATTTTTTACATTGAAAATTTTGATTCGGACTACGTACTGTTGTGAAAATAGTTGTTATTGTATTATAACAAATTTTCTGCTACTTTCTATAAGTAAGATGCTGCTTTTTCATTTTTTTATATTTAACAGCATAATATATGCTTTGCAACTTTTTTTTAAGAAACTTGCGCATACTTTGCAATAGTCTCTTCCATTGAAGCTCGTTGTAGGATTCAAGAAGAGACAGTGGCAAGTAATAAAGGACTTGGCAATAGTCGTCTCTCAGTTCAGCACTCCATTGAATTATGTCCATATGTTGTGCAACAAGAGAGTGGATTTGTTGAGACCCCCCTCACAAACAATTGGTAAAAACAATACAACATAATGAAGGTCTGGTTCTTGAAGAAAATTTGGCATACGTGGGAAAAGTCCAAGGTTTAAATGCAGTTAATGTGGTATGAATTTTGTTAATATAATTTTGTAATTGTTTTCTCAATTTACTAGTATTTCTTTATTATTATTTTTTGATATTGTGTAAAATAACTTAATATTTTTTATCTTCATATAAAGAATTGGCCAAAATTTGGTAGATTGATAATTATGAGATTATTCACCATGATGATTCGGAGAGTGTAATTAAGCATATTGAGCAAGGACCTGTTGTTGGCTATTACAAGTTGCGCACAAATCAACACAGTGATTGCAAGAAGATGATTCGTAAGACACAAGGCAAAATGGAAAAACTTAAGAGATGGTACTCAACTCTCGTATTCTATGATGTTAATTGGTCATGGCCGAAAATGGCCAACTGGTAAACCATATGCAAAGTTTCAAAACAGCTATGGCATTGACGGTGGATGAGATGGGACAGGAGCTATAATGTTCGATACTTTGTGGAATATTTTTGTTCCTCTCTTAGCAAAATAAGGTAGTTAGCATTTTTGTTTTTGTTGTTTTGCAATTTAACCTTTTTTTAGCACAATTTTTGGATTCAAATCATTTCAACTACTACACTATAAAACTACCTAATTTTCTATAATTTGTTGTGTAATTTTGCAGGTAATTGTACATTTTGTCGCCCTCACTCTTGCAAGAGTGAATTACGAATTTGGCATCCGGTTGTTGGATATTAGGGTTGTCTTCCCGCTAACAATGCTAGCAACATGCCCCTTGCACCCAACTAAAATATATATACCCACCCAATTGCACAGCCCTCGAAGCCGCCTTAATAAATTAATAATGAAAAAAATTTTAAAAGTGATTTTTTTTGTTTCCTAATGGCCCCTCTTTGGATAAGATTAAGAATTTTATTCATTTGCATTTTTGCATAGAGTTATCATATTAAACACTCATGTCTTCAACAGACCAAATCTCGCCAAGTCAACGAATCAAAGTAGGCACTACCATTAGTTAGAAGATATAGCCCATGCATCCATCAACATTGTTCAGAGTCCAAGAGACCGGCTGACCCAGGGGGCGGTGGAAGGTCTTATAAACAAAAGAACTTGGGAAGCCAACTTGCTTCAGATATTATATATACATGCAAGCAACGACCTTGAGCACAAATCAAGAGAAAAGCAAATGACCATAACATTACCCTTGTGTAGTAAATGACTTAAATGTTAAAAATTGTTCAATATTATATGAAACGGAGTTACCATCCACAATTGCCCCTTGCACTAGCATTGCTAGCGGGAAGACAACCCTGCTATCCACCAAACGGATGCCAAATTCCTAATTCACTCTTGCAAGAGCCTAGGCCACAAAGTATACAATCACCTGCAAAACCACACAACAAATTACAGAAAATTAGGCAGTTTTACAGTGCAGTAGTTGAAATCATTTGATTCCAAAGATTGTGAAAAAATAAATTAAATTGCAACAAAACCAAAACAAAAATGGGAGCAACCTTATTAAGATAAGAGAGGAACAAAAATATTCACAAAGCATCGAACATTATAGTTCCCGTCCCATCCCTTCCACGTTTAGTGCCATAGCTGTTTTGAAACTTTGTATATGGTTTACCAGTTGGTCATTCTAACCAATGACCAATGAACATCACAGAATGCGAGAGTTGACTGCCATCTCTATCATGTTTTAGTTTTCCTTGTGTCTTACCGATCATCCTGCTGCCATCACTACCTTGCTTTTTGCGCAACTTGTAGTAGCCAACAATAGGTCGTTGCTGAATGTGCTGATCTCAGTAATAATCTCATAATTATCAATCTTGCCAAATTTTGGCCAATCCTATATGAAGACAAAAAAAATATAAGTTACTTGACACAATAACAAAAAAAAAAAAAAAACTAGTAAATTGAGAAAAAAATTACAAAATTATATTGAAAAAATGAGTACCACATTAACTGTATGTAATCCTTGGACTTCTCCCATGTATGCCAAATTTTCTTCAAGGACCAGGCCTTCATTATGTTGTATTGCTTTTACCAATTGTTGGTGCAGGGGGTCTCAACAAATCCACTCTCTTGCACAACATATGGACATAATTCAATGGAGTGCTGAACCGAGAGACGGTGATTGCCAAGTCGTTCATTAGGTGCAACTGTCTCTTCTTGAATCCTACAACGAGCTTCAATGGAAGAGACTAGTGCAAAGTATGCGCAAGTTTCTAAAAAAAAAATTGCAAAACATATATTATGCTGTTAAATATAAAAAAAAATGAAAGAGCAGCATCTTACTCATAGAACAGTAACAACTATTTTCACAATAGTATGTAAAACCCAAAATTTTCAACGTAAAAGATGAAGAAACATCTATTTTTGCTAAACCCATACCGTACTGTTGCTGGTTTTGAGCTCCAAAAATTACCCTACTACATTCTGAGAGTCGTCGATCCTCCCATGAAAAAATCAGCTGTTGCTCTTTTCTTGAGAGCTGGTTTTTGCAAGAGGAGGAATCTGAGTGAGTTGGGTCGAGTTGGGTGGGTAGTTTTTGCTGAAAAGTGAGTTGGGTCGAGTTGGCGAAGTGGTTTTTGCAGGAAGGATGATGGGTGCTTGATGGGTGCTGGTTTTGCTCAGGGTGGTTTTACTGGCAGTTTTTGCTAATATAAGTGGTCGGTATTGGTTTTTTCCTAAGCAGACGGCGCTTGGGTCTCCCGGGTAAGGCAGGCTGCGCTTTTGAGAGAGAATGCGTGAGTGTTAGGGATATGGGAACAACATGAGGCGTATTAAATTTTTTATTTATATACATAATTTATTTAATTATCAATTAAAATTTACAAAATAGCCAGGAGACCCAACTCATCTTCCCTCCCAGCAAAAACAAGCAGTACAGTACCTTCTGCTGAAAGGCCGGAAACCCAACTCACTTATTTTCCTCTCTTCCAGTAAAAACCAGCACCGAACCAACTCATTCATTTCCTCCCATCCAGCCAAAACCAGTACCGACCCAACTCACTCATTTTCCTCCCTCCAGAAAATGTGCTGTCCAAATCTTCCGCTAATGGATTTGGTCATCGGAGGGCAGAGAGAGAAAGGGGGCATAAAGTGGGAAAACAAGTTGAAATCTTGAAAATCAAATCTGAATAAGGCACACACATACACGGAGAAAGAGCAAAAAAAGAGAAAAACAAAAGAAAAAGAAAATAAAAATTGATGCACCCCAAATAATAAGAATAATAAAGGAAAAATACAGAACCCTAACCCTATACTCCAAATCCGAGCCCCCACCCCCCGAGAACCAAAACAACAAAATTAAAATTGAAGCTTATTTACCAGGGAAGCTTCTTCTTCTTGTTGCGACGGCTAGTTGTTGTACTGCACCGTTTAAGGTTTGGGCGGCTGCTTCGAAATGTGGGTACGACCTTGCCAGATCTCAGCTTAACACCGTCGCCACTCATCTTGCCGAAAAAGGGGGAAGTTAGCTGTCGCGCCTAGTGGTCTAGCGAGGTTTCTAGAGTTGAAAGAAAAGAGGGAGAGCTTGGAGAAAGAAGACATGGGCGGAGAGAGAAGAATGCACCATATTTATTCACGTGGTGTCTAAAGCCTGCCCAGACTTAATAATCAAAAGGCACTGTATCATTCAACCATATTTAGTTATATCAGGTCTCACCAACCATCCCCATTAGTTATATTTAGTTAAAAGGAACGAATTTAGCGGTTATTAACGGAATCACAACAAAATTTTTTCCTATTAAAAATGCTATATCTAGTCCATGAAACTTCAACCAATGTTTTTGGGAATTGAGTTATAAGAAATGTCTAGTCCTTCCATTGAGCCATTATAGTAGAACTTGTATAAACGATTCATTAGGTTATTAAAGATTATTATAAATTTTATAAGAGTTTGGACATATGATATTGTCAATGATAACTGAGACATCAATTAGTACTACTGCCCTACTAAACATTTTAATAAAGATATAAAAAAGATTTAAAGGATGAGTAATTTCTATAATAATCTCAATTTATATTTTTACAAAAATTCCAAAAAAAGTCATAATATTTTGAAAACAACTTTAAATTCTTGCAAAGGTCATTAATAAATGAAATTCAAGATATATTTAATTTAATATAGTGAAAGTATACGCAAATCTTTTCTCATTTGCAAATTGTTTGATTGTATGTTAATTCTAAAAGAGCTTTTATCTTAATAAGTTATTCACGTGAAATCTGTAAATTTTGGGGTGAAACTCCAGCTTATAAAATTTGGTTGAGTAGCCCAAACAAACTAATACTACTATTATCAATCATAATTATTTTATTAGAAAATCTAACTTTGAACTTTCAATTTCCTTTTTTTATTTTCAAAATATTAATTGTTATTCTAAATGAGATTTTTTTATAATATTTTTAAATTGTTTCATCTTTTAGAAGTATAATATGAAAAGTTTTGCATTTAAAACCTCTATATAAGGTGAGTATGGAAAATATACTTTTTGTCACTTTTATGTCTGATGGCTTGTTATTGCAAGACACTACATATTTTAAGATTTTCTTAAAATTAACCTTGAAAATTGTATGAAATCAAAAAGTATTGGCAAGGAAGAAAATGAAGGAGAGGAAAAAGAGAAAAAAAAAAGAAATAAGAGAAAACAATAAGCATACTACTTATTTAAAACTATTATTTACTTTTTGGTATATATTAAAAATACTAATATATATTTAAAATAAATGTAAATACCTACTAGAAATGTTTAACCTTAATAATTAATGTCATATAAGAATACGTAATGAACTAATAATTATTCTACCATATTTTGGCGGGATAAGTTTAGCCTGGTGGAAAATTTTCTCCGCACTTTATGTAAAAACATTATTGAATATTATTTTGAATCAAAACAACTCAAAAATCGGCTACTAGAGGTGGCAAGGGCTTCGCACGCAAGAGAGGATCTTTTGTCATTTTAACAATACTTCGTGCCCAGCCCAATCATCTTACGATTGGACCACCTCAGGTTGGGTCCCATGGAAGTCAAAGGTGGCAAAACTAAAATATATATATCCGCCCAATTGCACAGCCCTAGAAGCCGCCTTAATAAAGTAATAAAGAAAAAAATTTTAAAAAGAGGATTTTTTTTTTTTGTTTCTTGATGGCCCATCTTTGGATAAGATTATGAATTTTACTAATATGCATTTTTGCTTAGAGTTATCATAATAAACACTCATGTCTTCAACAAACCAAATCTCACCAAGTCAACAAATCAAAGTAGGCACTACCATTAGTTAAAAGATATAGCCCATACATCCATCAACATTGTCTAGAGTCCAAGAGACCGCCTGACCTAGGGGGCGGTGGAAGGTCTTACAAACAAAAGAACCTGAGAAGCCAACTTGCTTTAGATATTATATATACATGCAAGTGATGACCTTGAGCACAAATCAAGAGAAAAGCAAATGACCATAACATTGTCCTTGTGCAGTAAATGACTTAAATGTTAAAAATTGTTCAATATTATATGAAACGGGCCATCCATCAATTTCCCCTTGCACTAGCGTTATTAGCAGGAAGACAACCCTGATATCCACCAAACGGATGCCAAATTCCTAATTCACTCTTGCAAGAGCCTGGGCCACAAAATGTACAATTATTTGCAAAACCACACAACAAATTACAGAAAATTAGGTGGTTTTACAGTGCAGTAGTTGAAATCATTTGATTCCAAAGATTGTGAAAAAATAAATTAAATTGCAAAAAAACCAAAACAAAAATGGGAGCAACCTTATTAAGATAAGAGAGGAACAAAAATATTCACAAAGCATCGAACATTATAGTTCCTGTCCCATCCCTTCCACGTTTAGTGCCATAGCTGTTTTGAAACTTTGTATATGGTTTACCAGTTGGTCATTCTAACCAATGACCAATGAACATCACAGAATGCGAGAGTTGACTGCCATCTCTATCATGTTTTAGTTTTCCTTGTGTCTTACCGATCATCATCCTGCTGCCATCACTACCTTGCTTTTTGCGCAACTTGTAGTAGCCAACAATAGGTCGTTGCTGAATGTGCTAATTACCCTCTCAGTAATAATCTCATAATTATCAATCTTGCCAAATTTTGGCCAATCCTATATGAAGACAAAAAAAATATAAGTTACTTGACATAAATATAAAAAAAAAAAAAACTAGTAAATTGAGAAAAAAATTACAAAATTATATTGAAAAAATGCGTACCACCTTAACTATATGTAAGCCTTGGACTTCTCCCGCATATTCCAAATTTTCTTCAAGGACCAGGCCTTCATTATGTTGTATTGCTTTTACCAATTGTTGGTGCGGGGGGTCTCAACAAATCCACTCTCTTGCACAACATATGGACATAATTCAATGGAGTGCTGAACCGAGAGACAGTGATTGCCAAGTCGTTCATTAGGTGCAACTGTCTCTTCTTGAATCCTACAACGAGCTTCAATGGAAGAGACTAGTGCAAAGTATGCGCAAGTTTTAGAAAAAAAATTGCAAAACATATATTATGCTGTTAAATATATAAAAAATAAATAAATAAAAGAGCAGCATCTTACTCATAGAACAGTAACAACTATTTTCACAACAGTAATTATAACCCAAATTTTTCAACGTAAAAAATGAAGAAACATCTATTTTTGCTAAACCCATACCGTACTGTCGCTGGTTTTGAGCTCCAAAAATCACGCTACTACCGTCTGAGAGTCGTCGATCCTCCCATGAAAAAATCAGCTGTTGCTCTTTTCTTAAGGGCTGGTTTTTGCTAGAGGAGGAATATGAGTGAGTTGGATCGAGTTGGGTGGGTGGTTTTTGCTGAAAAGTGAGTTTGGTCGAGTTGGCTAAGTGGTTTTTGCAGGAAGGATGGTGGGTGCTTAAAGATTATTACAAATTTTGTACGTATTTGGCCATATGATATTGTCAATGATAATTAAGACATCAACTAGTGCTATTGTGCTACTAAACATTTTAATAAAGATATAAAAAAGATTTCATGGATGAGTAATTTCTATGATAATCTCAATTTATATTTTTACAAAAAATCCAAAAAAAGTCATAATATTTTGAAAACAACTTTAAATTCTTGCAAAAGTCATTAATACATGAAATTCAAGATATATTTAATTTAATATAGTGAAAGTATACTCAAATCTTTTCCTATTTGCAAATTGTTTGATTTTATATTACTTCTTAAAGAGCTTTTATCTTAATAAGTTATTCACGTGAAATCTGTAAATTTGGGGTGAAACTCCAGCATATAAATTTGGTTGAGTAGCCCAAACAAACTAAGCACTACTATTATCAATCATAATTATTTTATTAGAAAATCTAACTTTGAACTTTCAATTTCCTTTTTTTTTCAAAATATTAATTGTTATTCTAAATGAGATTTGTTAAAATATTTTTAAATTGTTTCATATTTTAGAAGTATAATATGAAAAGTTTTGCATTTAAAACCTTTATATAAGGTGTGTATGGAAAATGTACTTTTTGTCACTTTTATGTCTGATGGCTTGTTATTGCAAGACGATACATATTTTAGGATTTTCTTAAAATTAACCTTGAAATTTGTATGAAATAAAAAAGTACTGGTAAGGAAGAAATTGAAGGAGAAGAAAAAGAGAAAAAAAATAAGAGAAAAAAATAAGATAAATAAAAAATAAGCATACTACTTATTGAAAACTATTATTTATTTTTTGGTATATATTAAAAATACTAATATATATTTAAAATAAATGTAAATATATACTAGAAATGTTTAACCTTAATAATTAATGTCATATAAGAATACGTAATGAACTAATAATTATTCTACCATATTTTGGCGGGATAAGTTTAGCTTGGTGGAAACTTTTCTCTGCACTTTATGTAAAAACATTATCAAACATTATTGAATATTATTTTGAATCAAAACAACTCAAAAATCGGCTACTAGAGATGGCAAGGGCTTCGCACCTAAGAGAGGATCTTTTGTCATTTTAACAATACTTCATGCCCAGCCCAATCATCTTACGATTGGACCAACTCAGGTCGGGTCCAATGGAAGTCAAAGGTGGCCCAACTAAAATATATATACCCGCCCAATTGCACAACCCTAGAAGCCGCCTTAATAAAGTAATAAAGAAAATAATTTTAAAAAGAGATTTTTTTTTTTGTTTCCTGATGGCCCATATTTGGATAAGATTATGAATTTTATTCATTTGCATTTTTGCTCAGAGTTATCATATTAAACACTCATGTCTTCAACAGACCAAATCACGCCAAGTCAATGAATCAAAGTAGGCACTACAATTAGTTAGAAGATATAGCCCATACATCCATCAACATTGTCTAGAGTCCAAGAGATCCCCTGACCCAGGGGGCAGTGGAAGGTCTTACAAACAAAAGAACTTGGGAAGCCAACTTGCTTCAGATATTATATATACATGCAAGCGACAACCTTGAGCACAAATCAAGATAAAAGCAAATGACCATAACATTGCCCTTGTGCAGTAAATGAGTTAAATGTTAAAAATTGTTCAATATTATATGAAATGTAGTAACCATCCATCAATTGCCCCTTGCACTAGTGTTGTTAGCGGGAAGACAACCCTGATATCCACCAAACGGATGCCAAATTCCTAATTCACTCTTGCAAGAGCTAGGGCCACAAGATATACATTCACCTGAAGCAAGGAAAATGCTACGATTGTGTTTAAGAGAAAGGAAAATGCAGATGGAAGAGGGAACGTTCTTTAATAATGTTTGATAATTGTTCCTATTTTTTCTAACAAAATGCACCGAAATATTTTCTTTTTTTTATTCAATTTATAAATAAACAAATTCTATATATAAATAAAAAATTTAATGTGCCTCATGTTGTTGCAACATCCCTAACACTGACGCTTTCTCTCTCTCAAGAAGCATAGCCTGCCTTACAAGGGAGACCCAAGCACCGTCTACTCAGCAAAAAACCAATACCGACCACTTTTATTAGCAAAAACCACTAGTAAAACCACCCCTTTTAGCAAAAATCACAAGTAAAAACCAGCACCCACCATCCTTCCTGTAGAAACCACTTAGCCAACTCGACCCAACTCACTTTTCAGCAAAAACCACCCACCCAACTGGACCCAACTCACTCATATTCCTCCCTCTAGCAAAAACCAAAAACGTGCCCTCAAAAATAGAGCAATAGCTGATTTTTTCATGGGAGGATCCACACCTCTCAGACAGTAGTAGCGTGAATTTTTAAGCTCAAAACCAGCGACAGTACGGTATGGGTTTAGCAAATATAGATGTTTCTTCATTTTTTACGTTGAAAAATTTGGTTTATACGTACTGTTGTGAAAATAGTTGTTACTGTTCTAAAAGCAGAATCTTCATTTTAATTTTGTTGTGTTGGTTCTCGGGGGGTGGGGGCTCGGATTTGGCTTCCAGGGTTAGGGTTCTGTAATTTTCCTTTATTATCCTTATTATTTGGGGTGCATCAATTTTTATTTTCTTTTTCTTTTGTGTGCCTCTTTTTTGCTCTTTCTCCGTGCATGTGTGTGCCTTATTCAGATTTGATTTTCCAGCTTTCAACTTGTTTTCCCACTTTATGCCCCCTTTCTCTCCCTGCCCTCCGATGAGCAAATCCATTCGCGGATGATTTGGACTGCACATTTTCTGGAGGGAGGAAAATGAGTGAGTTGGGTTGGTACTGGTTTTTGCTGGAAGGGTGGAAATGAATGAGTTGGTTCGGTGCTGGTTCAGCAGAAGGTACTATACTGCTTGTTTTTGCTGGAAGGGATGATGAGTTGGGTCTCCCCGCTATTTTGTACTTCTTGAAAGAGAAAAAGTTCCCACATCCTTAGCTGTTCAGTCGCTTTCTATCTTGATTGACGGTTAGGGATATTGGAACTTTCTCTCTTTCTAGAAGTACAGCACCGGTACTGTGACCCAACTCATTTTTCCTCTACTCAGAGCCAGGAGACCTAACTCACTTATTATCCACATTTCCAGTAATACCGGTACCGACCAACGGACTCATTTTGCTCCCTCGACAAAAACTAGTACCCATTTTGCTCCCTCCAGAAAAACTAGTACCAACCTAACATACACATTTTCCTCCCTCCAACAAAAATCAACAACATGCCCCTAAGAAGAGAGCAGTAGCGTGATTTTTTAAGTTCGAAACCAACGACAGTACGGTATGGGTTTAGGAAAAATAGATGGTTTTTTTTTTTATTTTTTACGTTGAAAATTTTGGATTCGGACTACGTACTGTTGTGAAAATAGTTGTTATTATATTATAACAAATTTTCTGCTACTTTCTATAAGTATGATGCTGCTTTTTCATTTTTTTTTATATTTAACAGCATAATATATGCTTTGTAATTTCTTTTTTAAGAAACTTGCGCATAATTTGCAGTAGTCTCTTCCATTGAAGCTTGTTGTAGGATTCAAGAAGAGACAGTGGCAACTAAGAAAGGACTTGGCAATCGTCCTCTCTCGGTTCAGCACTCCATTGAATTATGTCCATATGTTGTGCAACAAGAGAGTGGATTTGTTGAGACCACCTTCACGAACAATTGGTAAAAACAATACAACATAATGAAGGTTTGGTTCTTGAACAAAATTTGGCATACGTGGGAGAAATCCAAGGTTTACATACAGTTAATGTGGTATGAATTTTGTTAATATAATTTTGTAATTGTTTTCTCAATTTACTAGTATTTCTTTATTATTATTTTTTTGATATTGTGTCAAATAACTTAATATTTTTTATCTTCATATAAAGAATTGGCCAAAATTTGGTAGATTGATAATTATGAGATTATTCACCCTGATGATACCGAGAGTGTAATTAAGCACATTGAGCAAGGACCTGTTGCTGGCTATTACAAGTTGCACACAAATCAACACAGTGATTGCAACAGGATGATTCGTAAAACACAAGGCAAAATGGAAAAACTTAAGAGATGGTACTCAACTCTCGTATTCTATGATGTTAATTGGTCATGGCCGAGAATGGCCAACTGGTAAACCATATGCAAAGTTTCAGAACAGTTATAGCACTGACGGTGGATGAGATGGGACAGGAGCTATAATGTTCGATACTTTGTGGAATATTTTTTGTTCCTCTCTTAGCTAAATAAGGTAGTTAGCATTTTTGTTTTGTTGTTGTTTTGCAATTTAACCTTTTTTTTAGCACAATTTTTGGATTCAAATCATTTCAACTACTACACTATAAAACTGCCTAATTTTCTGTAATTTGTTGTGTAATTTTGCAGGTAATTGTACATTTTGTGGCCCTCACTCTTGCAAGAGTGAATTACGAATTTGGCATCTGGTTGCTGGATATCAGGGTTGTCTTCCCGCGAACAACGCTAGCAACATGCCCCTTGCACCCAGCTAAAATATATATACCTACCCAATTGCACAACCCTCGAAGCCACCTTAATAAAGTAATAAAGAAAAAAATTTTAAAAGAGATTTTTTTTTCCTGATGGCCCCTCTTTGGATAAGATTATGAATTTTATTCATTTGCATTTTTGCATAGAGTTAAACACTCATGTCTTCAACAGACCAAATCTCGCCATGTCAACGAATCAAAGTAGGCACTACCATTAGTTAGAAGATATAGCCCATGCATCCATCAACATTGTCCAGAGTTCAAGAGACCGGCTAACCCAGGGGGCCGTGGAAGGTCTTACAAACAAAAGAACTTGGGAAGCCAACTTGCTTCAGATATTATATATACATGCAAGCACCGACCTTGAGCACAAATCAAGAGAAAAGCAAATGACCATAACATTACCCTTGTGCAGTAAATGACTTAAATGTTAAAAATTGTTCAATATTATATGAAACGGAGTTACCATCCATCAATTCCTAATTCACTCTTGCAAGAGCCTAGGCCACAAAATATGCAATCACCTGCAAAACCACACAACAAATTACAAAAAATTAGGCGGTTTTACAGTGTAGTAGTTGAAATCATTTGATTCCAAAGATTGTGAAAAAAAAAATTAAATTGCAACAAAACAAAAACAAAAATGGGATCAACCTTATTTTGATAAGAGAGGAACAAAAGTATTCACAAAGCATCGAACATGATAGTTCTTGTCCCATCCCTTCCACGTTTAGTGTCATGCCTGTTTTGAAACTTTGCATATGGTTTACCTCTTGGCCATTCTCACCCATGACCAATGAACATCACAGAATGCCAGAGGGGAGTACCATCTCTATCATGTTTTAGTTTGCCTTGTGTCTTACCGATCATCCTGCTGCCATCATTACCTTGCTTTTTGCGCAACTTGTAGTAGCCAACAACAGGTCATTGCTCAATGTACTCAATTACCCTCTCGGTAATAATCTCATAATTATCAATCTTGCCAAATTTTGGCCAATCCTATATGAAGACAAAAAAAAATATAAGTTATTTGACACAATAACAA
>JBAPLH010000065.1:0-82695 GCA_037897445.1 Ceriops zippeliana
TTTAAAACTTACTTGAATACATGTTTCCACATGAAAGACCTTGGCAAATTGAAGTACTTCTTAGGTCTTGAAGTAGCACGAAATTCAACTAGGATTTTCCTTTGTCAGAGAAAATATGCTCTTGATATTATTTCTGAGACCGATTTGTTAGGTACTAAACCTGCAAGCACATCAATGAAGCAAAATCATCACCTCGCTTTAACTATGGACGTGACTCTTCCTAATCCTATGTCTTATCGGTGTCTTATTGGTCATCTTATCTACCTAATAATTACTTGACTCTTCCAGATCAAGTTTCAATATGGCTCCTACATTTCTGTAAGTCGACAAAAACCTTCAAGTGATTGTGCCAAAAGTCTTGAGGATCTCCTCACTAAAAATGCCCGGTAATTTTGGCACTATATCTTGCTTGATAACGACTCGTAAGGTTTAACTCTTGATAACGACTCTGTGTTCTTTTTTCTAATGCTTACTGCATGATTTGTACTTAGATATGTAATAGGTTGAAAGAGGCTCACATTGTTGAGGAATTTGAAGCAAAAGTAAATGAAAAGGTGTGTAATTAGGTTACAGGAAGTGTTTCTATCTTGTTGCTTGTCAGAAAGTTATAGTTCTGATTTTCAGTTGTGATGCTTATGCTTTGGCAGGTTGCCTACTCCTGTTGAAAGAATTTTCTACGGAGAATTTTGAACAAGTGATCAAGTGTGGAAAGAGGTCTCAACAAAATGATCAGTTGGTAGAACTTGCTATTAAGCATCAGATTTATGACACGGTTGATGCTAAAGGAACTGAAGGAGCTATCTTTATGGAGGTATGCGTTGGTTCTTATATTTCCTTTGTCAATTCTAATGCCTTTGAATTTGAAATAAAGTTCTTTTTCTTTCCTCTGAAATTTTCTTTTTTAATTATTACTGTAGATGTTTGAATGCTTATTTTCCTGATCATGTAATTTTGTTCCCATCACAAGGAAGTTTCATCTTTAAGAATTTGCCTCTACTCTCTACTTTTTGTCTGTCTTTCTATATGCCTCTTTTCCTTTTCCTAGTTTGCTTGATTGCTGACTCTCTGCCTTGGTAAGCTAGATCCTGTAGGTTACCTCTCCTCCCATTGTTCTGATCCTGTAAGACTTTTTTCCCTATCACGATGAGTTTTTTCCCTCCCATTACAGCTAATGCAACCGTAATTGAGTGCAATGTGACCGCAATTTTGGGTTATGCACCACAATTGCTGATGTGATGCATGTAAACAGATGCCTAAGACTACTGTCCACTTGGATTTTAGCGACCACCAGTTTAGGAGCTTGTTTGTTCCTGTTACAATTAATATGACTAGTTTTAACCTTGTGATCTTTCTAATGATTTATACAATTTGTATGGGGTAGCCTTATAGTTCTAAGCGACGAAGCTAATATCTTTAGCACATGCGGCAGCTAATGAGTCACAATTATGATGACAGAAAAAAATGTCTTTTCTGGTAAAATACTGGAAAATGCATATTATTCTTTTCTTTTTTTTTTCTGTGAGAAATCTTGTGAGGTCTGTCACTTTGTCAAAATCTCACGATAGGCTAATGAGAGCATTTGTCAATTTATTTTACTCAAATTTAAGTATTAATTATTCCTTTTTAATATGGTACAAGAGTAAGAAAAGACTACAGAATTTCAAGGATACACTGGCAAACCAATATAATCAGTGTGGTTTGGCTCAGAAAGTGAAAGGCGGCAGTTTTTTTGTGGACGTGTGAAGTGCATTGGATGTTTAAAGTGTGCTTTATTTGCAGAGAAGCCATTTGCTATTGAAACCATTTATGGAAGAGCAAGGGTTGTCGGACAAACGGGCTGATCCAGAATGCAAAATTCAAGCAACCATAGAAACTTGTCCTGTTGATTGTATCTCGTAAGACAATAGTTTTCCTTAATCGCAGAATTAATTGTCTTCTAATTTACCAAGATAGAGGTTGGCTTCCAATTTGTTACTTGTTGGAAGGTTGGGTTCGTCTGTTTATGCAGCTGAGCTTGTTCAAATTCTAAGTTGTCAAACAAAGCAAACTAAAGTCTGTATGAAGGGACAAAATAAAATTCTTGTGAAACAACAATGTAGTGTCAGCTACAATGATATCTATCCTATACTTCAGATGACACCTGATAAGACACATAAAAAAGACAGTTTGCTGCTATACCATCTTATATTGCAAAGACCATAATTTGTGAGTCATTCACTTAATCTAGCGTTAGTGTAGAAGACTGGAGAAAAGGAATCATGTTCTCATGTAGTGCTCCTCTAATAATGACGAAGGTTAAACCTAGAATGCCATGCATCAAGTGCAAAATTTCATGGATACATGTCTGGATATGTGCATTAAGTGCCAATGTTACTTCCACCACTTTGGTGGAAAATTTGAACTTAGCATCAATAAAACACCCCTCATATAAGTTACAATGGTTGAATGATAATAAAGAAAGAAAGGTTGCATAATGGGTTAAATATATTTTATCATAAAGGTTAGAGGGTGTGGTACTCAACTATTTTTAAAATATATTTAAAAAATTATTATCATTAAATTTGTAAAGGATGAGTGAAAAACTGCATTTAAGATAAAATATAAATTATATGAACGGTTAGTAAGATCATTTGGCTTATCTAATACATTAAATACTTTCCTGTTATTAATGAATTACATGCTTCATAAGTTTATTTGGTAGATTTGTTATGGTTTATTTTAATGACAACTTGATTTATGGTAGAATTCATAAAGAGAACGTCGTTGAGCCGCGAAGATGTCAGAATCCAGCGTTTCGGCCATGCAGAAAAGCTCGGCTTGAAGATTACCGCTAACTAACATCTTAGGGATTGCTTCGTCGGCCTCTAGGATGCTTCCTCCTCCAAATTTCTCTGTCCGTGATCACCGTGCTCTCGACCACCTCCTTCCTGCGAGGTTCCGTTCCTCCTAATACGCGCGCACGCACAAAACCGCACGTGTTCGGGTTTTGAGTTAGTGAACTACGGTCTACAGGACCAGTGGAATTACGCAGAGTCAACTGGGGAAAGATGTTGGTATTGAAGCAAACAACTTGTATTATGTATTGAGGACCCTTGAATGCCGCGGGTTGATTGTCAGACAACCTGTGGTTCTGAAGAAGTCCAAAGAAGCCGAGAATGGTTCGACTGTGACTACCAGCTATGCAAAGCATTTGGGTATTCAACAGAGGTTTGAGATTGAAAAGTGTGCTGATGGTGAACAATATGGGGACACGACCGAAGATGGAGATGGTTTGCATGTGAGAGATTTTGCACCAGCTATGACAGTTATTTGTAATAAGGTTGAACAAGCCAATGACAAGGTGAATGTTTTGACTGAATAACGCCACGGGCAGTAACAGTTTAGGAAGACGATTTTTTTACTAACTGTCATTATGCATTTTATTGTGTGACCTGTTGTCTTGGGACGAGCCTATTTGTAAGTTCAGTTGGACAGAGTTTGGATGCTATGTCATGTAGTGAAAATCTAAATGAGAGCATTAACATCCTCAATATCACTTCTTTTTGTTTGCTGGCATTTCAAATTTGTACAGGTTTTAGTTTTCATTTTATGCTGATTTTTTTTAACTGTTATTGAAGTTGCTTGTTATATTAGACATCAAGAATGATCTAGGCTATAGGGGTAACGGACCTGCTGGACACAAATCTTGGAGCATTGTAAGTCCTATGTTGGTGTTTGAATGCAGCTCTGTTGGGAATCTGTGTTCTTTTTTCTAATGTTTACTGCATGATTTGTACTTAGATATGTAATAGGTTGAAAGAGGCTCACATTGTTGAGGAATTTGAAGCAAAAGTAAGTGAAAAGGTGTGTAATTAGGTTACAGGAAGTGTTTCTATCTTGTTGCTTGTCAGAAAGTTATAGTTCTGATTTTCAGTTGTGATGCTTATGCTTTGGCAGGTTGTGCGCTACCTACTCCTGTTGAAAGAATTTTCTACGGAGAATTTTGAACAAGTGATCAAGTGTGGAAAGAGGTCTCAACAAAATGATCAGCTGGTAAAACTTGCTATTAAGCATCAGATTTATGACACGGTTGATGCTAAAGGAACTGAAGGAGCTATCTTTATGGAGGTATGCGTTGGTTCTTATATTTCCTTTGTCAATTCTAATGCCTTTGAATTTGAAATAAAGTTCTTTCTCTTTCCTCTAAAATTTTCTTTTTTAATTATTACTGTAGATGTTTGAATGCTTATTTTCCTGATCATGTAATTTTGTTCCCATCACAAGGAAGTTTCATCTTTAAGAATTTGCCTCTACTCTCTACTTTTTGTCTGTTTTTCTATATGCCTCTTTTCCTTTTCCTAGTTTGCTTGATTGTTGACTCTCTGCCTTGGTAAGCTAGATCCTGTAGGTTACCTCTCCTCCCATTGTTCTGATCCTGTAAGACTTTTTTCCATATCACGATAAGTTTTAACTTTTACTTGTGTGGTACATTTTATTTGCAATACGGTGAAGATATTATAGAATTTCCTTTTAAGAAAGTTAGTAGCATTTCTATCTTTATATTATGTTTGTTAGTTGTGGTCCTTGTAGTTTCATTTTGTGTTTTACTTCTCAATGACTAACTAAGCATTAATCTCAATCTAGCTTGAGTTGGCATGGATTATTTTTTACCATTCTTTTCCGTTTTAGGTATAACTCTCGTATAGCTCAACATCTTGTTGTTTTGACTCGTTTGACTTTATTCATGCTGTGGCTTTAAAGCTTTTGTCTATTCGACTTTTCCATAAGCAAGTGTGTGGGAGACTTGGTGTTGAAAATAAGAGAGATTTTTGGTCTCGAGATATGGTCTCCAAGTATGCGATGCATTTGTAAAAGGAAATCTATAAGAGAGCTGTGGCAACTCGAGTGTGGAGTTATGGCAGGCTGTGCTGCTACTGTCATAATCACAGAACTTTGCTAGAAAAACTATTTGTCACTATTGGCAACTTGGGCATATGTTAATACTACGATGAGGCCAAATCCGTTGATACACTTATTATGTAGTTGTTAGTTTGTATCTTATAGGTTTAAAGGGGTAATAGGTCTAAAGTCTGGACTATAAGTATTCATAAACGAATCAAAATAGATACGACTTTTTCAAAACCGAAAGAGAAAACGGAATATAAATATTCAAAAAACAATGTTTATAGACAATTAGATACACAGAAATAGAGACAGAGGGGAGATAACTCAGCACCAAATGGAGAAGGAACGTCTTCAGGCTCTCTACTTGGTTTAATCCATCTACCATATTTATTCACGACGAGCCCCTTATATTGCGAAAAGTACCAATACTTTGGTATTTTTAACTCCTCTATCAGCATATCACAACTTTTGTTCACCAATGCCAGATCTCTTCCAGCACTCCATTGGAACTTTGCTTTTCCCACATATCCATTCAGGAGATAGAGGTGTATCTCTAAATTATGACATGCTCTCAGGTTAGCTTTACGCTTCAAAAAGGGTGATGCAGACAGATCGAGCTTCAATATGGCTCCTACATGTCTGTAAGTCGACAAGAACCTTCCAGTGATTGTTCCAATAACGACTCATAATGTTTTAACTCTTAGTTCGTCGAGCCTTCGCTTGAAGGGCAAGTTCCCAACCCTTGGTGAGCCAAAAGTAACGACACTGATTCGAAGATCAGGAATGTAAGTAGCTACCTCGTAAGCATTTAGGAGTGCTAATGCACCCCCTAAACTGTGACCTGTGACTGTCAAGCTAACCTCACGATCACCTTGCTCCAAATAGAAGTTGACTAGTCTTACAACTTCTTGCATAACTTGTTCAGAGGCACTCAGCTTGTTATACCTAGTAAGCGCACCCCTTGACTTGTACATGCTAAGAAATCCACACTCAACCCTAACATCAAGGTTGTCATCAATAGGCTCCTTAAAGGCCTTGACATTGGATAGCCACTCTGATGGTGCCACGGTACCTCGCCAAGCTACAACTATGTCTCTTCGCCCAATCCTTCCAGATTCATCATCGTTGCTGACTGCAATGTAACCCATCCAATTGGAGTCTTTGCTCAAAGTAGGACTAGACCTCTTGAGCCATTTAGGCAGGTGGACATGAGACATTGCATAAAAGTACTTAGTCACCTCATAACCATGATGAGTAAGGCCTAATTCTTGAAAAAGCTTGCTCTTGTTATACCGGCAGCTTCTGCGGTATTCAGACAAAGGATCAAAATCAAAGGAATTGTAAGTTGCTTGGGAAAATTCCCCATATTTGAGAATTTCCCATCGAAGCCACGAAGGTAGAGGGTCTAGAACGCCTTCCCAGTTACACGAACTAGAAAACTCTCGCCATTGTGCTGATATATCCTCCTTTTGAGAAAACGTAGATTGTCCATCGTCAATGAAATCCTTCTCTGTATTCGGCTGTCTCATCAACTGTTCCAAAGACTTGTGAGAACGACAGCCATTGTCCTTTGCACCGGCAAGCTTAGCAGCAGCAACGACTTCTTCATTTGTTTTGACCGTGTGCGTGGGCAGCACGCAGTTCAATAACAATTTCTTCATCTTGTTGGCAATATTTAAACACAACAAAATCGCAACGACAACTTCTCTAGGCAGAGAAAAAGAGTGCAGACCAAGATTACTTATAGAGCGAGACGCAAGGTTTGGATAGAATTTTGAATGACATCCTAATCAGCAACGGATTTTGGAATTCTTACTCAAAACAGGATTTACTTATATCGGTAAAATTTTTATTTATTGTTTTAACCCTTTTTTTTTATATGGACTCACATCAAATTTCAATGCTGGATTTACTTACCAAATAGCCATTGTTATATGGGGCATGTTTGGTTTAAAATGGAAGTCCTTAGTTCTCAACATGGCATGATTGGTTACATGTAGCCAACTTTAATGAGCGTTTGGTAGACTCATATGGCCAACCTAAAATTGACATAAATCACGTACTGAAACTCCACTTCATGCGACAGAATCAAACACGCCCTTACAAGTTTTCACCGGTCTAAATCTTTCCCGGCTCTGACCCTGCAATTTAACCCAGCACGTGTTATGGAATGCACCGACCTCAGCACTTCCCGCAACTTCCCATTAATTATAGGGATTTTTGATAACGATTCACTCTCTACCTTGCCCACCAACTCGGACCCATTAAGCAATACCTTGATGTCACTAGCAACCCCAACTCTGTCCTTATCAACATGACCATCACCAGTGTCTATCAAGTTAAACGCCGATACATCCCCCGCACCGCCTCACAGGACAACGCCGCCACCACATCGACAACCTTCGACAAAGCGGTGGCTTCATGGTCCAAAACAGTTCGAATCTCCCGTCACCGAAGAATTTAGGGTATCGCATAGGAGACTAGCTATGGCGGCAGAATTGGAGGAGTGGAGAAGATTGTTGAGGAGAATCGTTAGAGATGCACGCAGTTCGAGAGGGGTTAGGGTTTTAAGCAATGCGGTTTGAGACTGTTTGAGCGACTTAGGGTCTGCATTTTTGGTTTTGGTCGGAGGGCCGATCGAGTGCGGACGAGTAAATGGGCAAGTGCGCCATGCCGGCGGCCACGACGTAGACAGAAGAGGAAGAGAGGGACGAGCCCTTGCCTCCGACAGTTAACACTTCGCCACTCCTTGCCATCGCCGTTGTGAAGATGCCACGGCCGAGCCAGTTAAGTTGTTTCGACAACGGGGTCAGTCAAGCAGCTGAGCGCTAGGGTTTTTGGCTTTCTTTTTTTTTTGGCGGGGGGGTGGGATGGGTTATTTCTCCGTGTGGCACAAAATCAATATGTTGAATTTTTTTGGTTATTCAAGTCGAAAAAATAAAGAGTAATAGCGTCAGGTCAGCTCATGGGCTGTGCCGTTCGATGGAATATGATCAAAGGCTCTTTCCAAGTCAAACCAGTGGGTGATCTCTCTCTCCTTTTGCTACTGAGGCAAATCTTATTACAACCAGTGAACATTTTGATGAAAAAAGAAAAATTAAATTTTTTATTTACTGTTAGTTTCCTACACACAAACAGAGAGAGATAAAAAGGAAGGTGGTAATTATTATTATTATTATTATTATTAGTTTAATAGACTAAAATTTTTGTGAATCATGAAATTACCAACCCTTGTTCATTCTTATTCATGGTAATTTTAATAAAGTCGACAATAAATATTGATTTTCTCTCATAATTTGTTGGCTACTGCTAGGTAGGACATACCAAATTTAGCATAATCGCCGCTAAAGTATTTTTTTTTTTTTTTTTTTTTTTTGGTTAAAGAAGAAGAAGAAGAAGAAGAAGAAGAAGAAGATCCTCTTTTTTCTGTGGGACAAATTGTGATGATGGCCAGAACAAAAATAAAAAAATAACTCATTCACAAAGTTAATGCAAAAAAGCTGAAGTTATGCCTCCCTAAATTTATCAAACAAAAGACTTTTTGCGTGGAAATCAAGAGCTCAACCCCCCGAGAATACACATGCATTTCGGCATGCCAATGGATTTTATGGGTATCCTTCTTTTAGTTTTTGTCTTCGTCCCTGTGCTTGTGTGTAGCATGCATGAGCCTGATGCTGCTTCTTTTTTTTTCTTCTTTTTTTTTTTGGGTGAAATTAATGGTCATTGCACACACCATTTACTGCAGCAGTAAGGCACTTCATATTGGATTGAGTGACCAAACTCAAATTATGTGTTCGTGGGCAGCACGCGGTTCAATAACAATTTCTTCATCTTGTTAGCAATAAGTAAACACAACAAAATCGCAACGACAACTTCTTTAGGCAGAGAAAAAGAGTGGAGACCAAGATTACTTATAGAGTGGGGCGCAGGGTTTGGATAGAATTTTGAATGACATCCTAATCAACAACGAATTTTAGAATTCCTACTCAAAATAAAATTTACGGTAAAATTTTTATTTATTATTTTAACCCTTTTTTTTATATGGACTCACATCAAATTTCAATGCTGAATTTATTTTCCAAATAGCCATTGTTATATGGGCATGTTTGGTTTAAAACGGCAGAATCAAAATCACCTTTCATGCGTGTAACAAGCCCTTACAAGTTTTCACCGGTCTAAATCTTTCCCGGCTCTGACCCTGCAATTTAACCCAGCACGTGTTATGGAATGCACCGACCTCACCACTTCCCGCAACTTCCCATTAATTATAGGGATTTTTGATAACGATTCACTCTCTACCTTGCCCACCAACTTGGACCCATTAAGCAATACCTTGATGTTACTAGCAACCTCAACTCTGTCCTTATCAACATGACCATCACCAGTGTCTATCAAGTTAAACGCCTATACATCCCCCGCACCGCCTCACAGGACAACGCCGCCACCACATCGACAACCTTCGACAGAGCGGTGGCTTCATGGTCCAAAACAGCACAGATGCCGGACAGCACAGACTCCTCAGTAACATCAATGGAATCCAAATTCGATCTCCCGTCACCGAAGAGTTAAGGGTATTGCATAGGAGACTAGCTATGGCGGCAGAATTGGAGGAGTGGAGATGATTGTTGAGGAGAATCATTAGAGATGCACGCAGTTCGAGAGGGGTTAGGGTTTTAAGCAATGCGGTTTGAGACTGTTTGAGCGACTTAGGGTCTGCATTTTGGTTTTGGTCGGAGGGCCGATCGAGTGCGGACGAGTCAATGCGCAAGTGCGCCATGCCGGCGGCCACGGCATAGACAAAAGAGGAAGAGAGGGACGAGCCCTTGCCTCCGACAGTTAACACTTCGCCACTCCTTGCCATCGCCGTTGTGAAGATGCCACGGCCGAGCCAGTTAAGTTGTTGTTTCGACAACGGGGTCAGTCAAGCAGCTGAGCAGGCTCTTTCCAAGTCAAACCAGTGGGCGATCTCTCTCTCCTTTTGCCACTGATGCAAATCTTATTGCAACCAGTGAACATTTTGATGAAAAAAGTAAAATTAAATTTTAATCCATCAAACTTCCATGGTTGAGACACCTTAACAAAATGGAAGAGTTGAGAGGAAACATTGACACATTTTGAATATTGGTAGGGCGCTCCATTTCTAGGCTAACTTACCTATTCAATTTTGGGGAGAATGCATTCTCACTGCAGGATATTTAATTAATCGTACTCCATCATCAATTTTGGGTGGAAAAACTCCATATGAAATTTTGTTTGGAAGCCCTCCATCTATTTCCCATCTTATAGTATTTGGTTGCTTATGTTATGCTAAGAACATTAATCAAGAAAAGGATAAGTTTGCAAGTCGAAGTCATAAGTGCATATTCATGGGTTATCCTTATGGTAAAAAAAGGGTGGAGGGTGTATTTTGAAAGTCAAGATGTGGAGTTTTTTGAGCACCTGTTTCCTTTTGCCCATACGGACTCTATCAAGCAAGCAACTTCAGATTCCCTACCTACTGTCATTGAGTCTACTATATTGGAGGATGTGCCTGAGATTGAGGCCGCTAGCCTCTGAATATAATGGACAGTCCGTTGAAGAGGGTATGACAGCAGATGGGGTCGTACCAGTACCGGAAGTTGCAGAGGTTACGGGTGCAGTAGACGATCTTGGATGCGACAAACGAGCACGACAACCTTCAGTTCGTTTGCATGATTATGTGCTGCATACAGTTGCCCTCAGTCCCTCGAGTTCTCCTTTCTCTTCTTTGACATCCTCAGGTACGCCCTATCTCATCACAAACTATGTGAATTGTGTTAAATTTTCCTTGTCACATCGTCGATTTGTGGCTGCAGTAACTACAGGGATTGAACCAACCAGTTTAAAAGAGGTCATGCAGCATTCATGCTGGCGTGAGGCAATGAAAAAGGAGGTTCAAGCACTAGAGGATAATGAGACATGGATAGTTGCTACTTTGCCTAAGGGAAAGAAGGCTCTTAGTAGTAAATGGGTGTACAAAATCAAGTATCATGCAGACGGAACCATCGAGCGATACAAGGCACGCTTGGTTGTTTTTGAAAATCATTAGATCGAGGGTCTTGATTATAATGAGACGTTTGCACCTACTGCAAAGATGGTCACGGTTCGTACCTTCTTAGTAATAACAGCGATCTGTGGATGGGAATTGCATCATATGGATGTGCACAATGCATTTTTGCATGGCGATCTTGAGGAGGAAGTTTATATGCGGTTTCCACCAAGGTTTACAGCATCCGGAGCGGATAAAGTGTGTCATCTACACAAGTCTCTTTACGGGCTATGACAGGCACCGCGGTGTTGGTTTGCCAAGCTTGCTACGGCTCTGATTCAATATGGATTTCAGTAATCTGGCTCAGAATATTCTTTGTTCACATTTCGGCATGGCAAAGTTTAGTTGACCATTTTGGTCTATATTGATGATCTGATGATAGGTGAGACTGATAGTGATGCTATTCAGGTGTTTAAAACTTACTTGAATACTTGTTTCCACATGAAAGACCTTGGCAAATTGAAGTACTTCTTAGTTCTTGAAGTAGCACGAAATTCAACTAGGATTTTCCTTTGTCAGAGAAAATATGCTCTTAATATTATTTCTGAGACTGATTTGTTAGGTACTAAACCTGCAGGCACACCAATGGAGCAAAATCATCACCTCGCTTTAACTATGGACGCGACTCTTCCTAATCCTATGTCTTATCGGCGTCTTATTGGTCGTCTTATCTACCTAATAATTACTTGACCTGAATTGTCTTATTGTGTGCATATCTTAGCATAATTTATGCAAGAGCCACGACACAGTCATTGGGAGACAGCCCTTCGGGTTGTTCATTTCTTAAACTTCATCTTGGGCAAGGTCTCCTGCTCTGCTCTGATTCCTCTTTTCATCTTATAGCTTATTGTGATGCGGATTGGGCGAGTTGCCCCCTGACTCGACGTTCTTTGACGATATATTTTGTCTTCCTTAGGGATTCTCCAATTTCTTGGAAAACGAAAAAACAGCATACTGTATCTCGATCTTCGGCTGAGGCAGAGTATCGATCTTTGGCCTCTACGACTTGTGAATTGAAATGGCTCAAGGGTTTGTTAGTTTCTCTTGGCATCCCTCACTCATCTCCTATGCGGATTTATTGTGATAGTTAGTCAGTTCTTCACCTTACTCACCACACTGTGTTTCATGAACGCACCAAGCAGGTTGATTGTCACTTTGTTCATGATGAGATTCGCTATGGTATCATTCTTCCTCAATTTGTATCCTCGTCTCACTAACTAGTTGATATCCTTACCAAAGCTCTTGGCAAACGTTCATTTGATGTCATTCTTTGCAAGTTGGGTATTTCAGATCTTCATGCTCCAACTTGAGGGGGGGTATTAGGGTGAATATTTGGTAGCTGAAGTTTCGGTAGTCTTATGTCTATTAGTATATATTTATATTTGGTAATTTTGAGTAGTTACACATAATTAGGTAAATTGAGAGTAAAGTTATGAAATTTTTAGGGTACACATTGTATATATATAATATAGAATATTGGAATGAAGAGGGGCGTCAGTCAAAATTTCTTTCCCAATTTTCTTGGCTTTTCATTATTATTATTATTATTAACTTAATAGACCAGAATTTTTGTGAATCATGAAATTACCAACCCTTGTTCATTCTCAGTCATGGAAATTTTAATAAAGTCGACAATAAACATTGATTTTCTCCCATGATTTGTTGGCTACTGCTAGGGAGGACATACCAAATTTAGCATAATTGCTGCTAAAGGATTTTTCTTTTCATTTCTTTTCTTTTGTTAAAAAAGAAGAAGAAGAAGTTCCTTTGTTTTCTGTGAGGTGAGAAGTGTCGCGGTGCTGGACTTTGGGCTACAAATACAAATTGTGATGATGGCCAGAACAAGAATAAAAAAATAACTCATTTGCAAAGTTAATGCAAAAAAGCTGATGTTATGCCTCCTAAATTTATCAAACAAAAGACTTTTTACGTGGAAATCAAGAGCTCAACCCCTGAGAAGACACATGCATTTTGGCATGCCAATGGATTTATGGGTATCCTTTTTTTAGTTTTTGTCTTCGTCCATGTCCCTGTATGTAGCATGCATGAGCTTGATGCTGCTATTCTTTTTTCTTCTTTTTTTTTTTTTGGGTGAAACTAATGGACATTGCACACACCATTTACTGCAGCAGTAAGAGACTTCATATTGGATTGAGTGACCAAACTCATAAATTATGTATTTTACCTTGAAATAGTTTATGCTACGTGTATATATATATATATATATATATTATTTTTAATTGATAATTACATATTTATATTGTGTATATGAATATTGGATATTTTACTTTGCAAAAAACAATTCACAATTATTTTGCTATGTTTGATTTTAATTCTCATGACTATTTTGAAGCTAACATTATTTTAGTTGAATGAAAATATACGTTACATTAAATAAGTATATGCCGACCAATTATTTTATCAAATAATTGTGATAGTACATGAATATATGTGCATATGGTTATGTAATTGTTTGTCTATTAAAAATATACATTTTTTGATTATTTATTTTATTGAAGTGATAATAATTTGACTTTTTCTCAAAACAATTCATAAAATATTGTGAAAGACTTATTAGAACTCAAAAAGAGTTAGATTTGAGGTTTAAAAAATGTAGTTAATTGTAATTGAAATTAATATGATTATTGATTACACTTTAACATTTTTGGAAGTTCAATAAAAATAAAAAAGAAAAGTTGTAAAATTAAGTTGTTGTATAATTTTTTTCTTTAAAAAATTATTTAAAATCATTAATTTCTCTTAACTTTAATAATATATTAATATAAAATAGTATTGAATTTGTTTGATATAAGAGCTTATAATATCTATTAATAAATGAATTTTTTGTTATATTTTATTTAAATAATAAAATAAATTTGAATTTAAATTATGAGTTTTTTAAATAAAATAAAATTTAATAGTAATTTTTTATTTTTAAGAAAATAAAAAGAGAAAAAAATTCACATTAAAATTTTATTTTAATAAAATTTTAAGAAAAATTATAGACTAATTATTATGTTAGTGTTAAATACTACAAAGAATGAAAGTCTACTAAAAATACTATAATTTAAATTAAATACTTAAATATTTATAAAATCAAGTAAATGTTATAATATAAGTGTTTTACAAGCTATTTTTCAAAATTAGACAATGCTAATATATTTTGATATTAGATTGATCAATTGTAGAGTTGATTATATTTATTAAAAAATAGATTTTTACTTATATTTCATTTAAATTCGAGATAAGAAAGAAGTTTAAATTATGAGTATTTTTAAGAAGAGAAATATATAAATATATATATATATATATATATATATATATATATATATATATATATATATATATTAAAAAACAATAGAAAAAGGAATTTAAGACTTTTTTAAAAAAATATTTTATATTCTATTTTTCTTAATTATAAGCATTTATATTGGATAAAATTTAGACATATAAAGATGACAATTGCTATATCTTGTTTGATAACGACTCGTAAGGTTTGAACTCTTAGTTCGTCAAACCTTTGCTTGAAGGGCAAGTTCCCAACCCTTGGTGTGCCAAAAGTAACGACACTGATTCGAAGATCAGGAATGTAAGTAGCTGCCTCGTAAGCATTTAGGAGTGCTAATGCACCCCCTAAACTATGACCCGTGATTATCAAGCTAACATCACGATCACCATGCTCCAAATAGAAGTTGACTAGTCTTACAACTTCTTGCATAACTTGTTCAGAGGCACTCAGCTTGTTGTACCTAGTAAGCGCACCCCTTAACTTGTACATGCTAAGAAATCCACACTCAACCTTAACATTAGGGTTGTCATCAATAGGCTCCTTAAAGGCCTTGACATTGGACAGCCACTCTGACGATGCCATGGTACCTCGTTAAACCACAACTATGTCTCTTCGCCCAATCCTTCTGGATTCATCATCGTTGCTGACTCCAAGTAGGACTAGACCTCTTGAGCCATTTAGGCAGGTGGACATGGGACATTGCATAAAAGTACTTGGTCACCTCATAACCATGATGAGTAAGACCTAATTCTTGAAAAAGCTTGCTCTTGTTATACTTGCAGCTTCCGCAGTATTCAGACAGAGGATCAAAATCAAAGGAATTGTAAGTTGCTTGGGCAAATTCCCCATATTTGAGAATTTCCTGTTGAAGCCACGAGGGCAGAGGGTCCAGAACGCCTTCCTAGTTGCACGAACTAGAAAACTCTCGCTATTGTGTTGATATATCCTCCTTTTGAGAAAACGTAGGAGTCATATATTGTCCATCGTCAATGAAATCCTTCTCTGTATATGGCTGTCTCATCAACTGTTCCAAAGACTTGTGGGAATTGCAGCCATTGTCTTTTGCACGGGCAGGCTTAGCAGCAGCAACGACTTCTTCATTTGTTTTGACCGTGTTTGTGGGTAGCACGCGGTTCAATAACAATTTCTTCATCTTGTTAGCAATAAGTAAACACAACAAAATCACAATGGCAACTTCTTAGGGCAGAGAGAAAGAGGGGAGACCAAGATTCCTTATGGAGCGGTGCACGAGGTTTAGATTGAATTTTGAATTGGAAATCCTAATTAGCACTAAACTGACTTTGGAATTCCTACTCAAAACAGGATTTGCTTATATCATTAAAACCTTTATTTATTGTTTAAACCCTTTTTGTTTTTACGTGGAATCCCTGTTCAATGGCTCACATCAATTTTCAACGCTGGATTGACTTGCCTAGTAGCCGTTGTCATAAAGAAACCACCTAGTCCCCACAGAATATTTCCATAATTACATTCTTGTTAAACAAGGCAACCTTTGCATCTTTGTCATGGATTGCCACGGAAGCTAAAGGACAAGAAACTGCTGTATTCATCACCCTTTGACAAAGTGATTAGAAGCTATTGCCGTGGCATTGCTTGTAACAAGTTCAAGTCCCAAGGTACAGATTTTCTTCATTTCAGAGACTAATCAATAGAGTAAATGGAAGCAAAATAATTAATTAGTGTTTTAAGAGTTGACCTCTCGATCTTCTCTCTCATCCACACCTCCTCCTTCCTCCTCAACCGGCTATGTCTGGCAGTGGCAATCCTGGCTTTCTTAACCTTTCCAACCCTCAAGCTGAGCCGGTGGGCAAGAATGGCGCGGCTCTACCGGGTCGTCCCCTTGGCGGATATGGCCAAAACTCGGTTGGTAGTTAGACTGACTTCTTTCCCCCTCAGTGCCGGGGAGGAGGCACGGGGAGATCGACGGAGAGCATGGAGAAGCTTGGAGGAATAGATCCGCTGCTCCACGTCACTTCTCCATCTAGCTGCTGCTGTAGTAGTGGTTGCAGTTTGGGTCTGTGCGACATCATTGTGGCTTGGAGGAGGAGATGGTGTCTCGTCGGGGTGGGGGAGTTTTCTCCGCTTCTTTCTGTTGGATTCTTCTTCAAGCGTGTCAAGACTTGATTCAGCGCCAGGAATCAAAGGTGCCATCCCTCTGCTCTCTTGCTGTATGTAATATATCTCCTATATATTCTGAATAGTTTGGCATTGTGCCTACTTCATGAGGAAGGCAGGACGATAGAGGAAGAAGCCATTGTAGAGACTAAGAAGCTGATAGAAGGTTACAGGAAAGAATTGCTTCGTTTAGTGGTCGAAAGTGAAGGGAGTGTAGTTCCAAGAGCATGCAAGGAATTTGCTATGGCGATGAGCCATGTGTATCACTATTTATACCTAATTGATGAGAGGGATGGATTTTCATCTCCAAATAACAAGGTTATTGAAGACATTAAGGCTACTGTTTGGGAACCCATTTCTCTTTCTCATGTTCATGGTCATGAACCGAGGAGCAATTTTTATGTTGGACATTAGGCTTTTCTTATAATATAGAAATAAAAAATTCTATATCAATATATAACATAAAAATAAAACAATAATATATGGTGTGTTTAAGTTGTTATTTTAATGTTAAATTTTAATTAACGACATAAACATATAAATATTTTGTTATTATACATTTATTTTATCCATTCTTCATATTTAGGTGCACTTAAACTCTCACATTGTGAGCTAATAATATGGCGATTACGTCATGTCCTGGAGGAGCATTCAGCCAATTAATAGATAGCCTTTAGTCTTACGAATTGGGGTGGGTTTGGAAGGAAGGGGGGGGAAAGACTAAGAAACGAAAATGAAAGAAAAGGTTTCTCAAATCCTAAACAACCCCCAACGAAAGCTTTAATTATTATTTATTTATCATTATGTTTCTGCGACAATGGCGTGTGCTGTCAATCGCCTTAACGTTGCTCAAATCCCATCCATGAATGAATGATTAGAGGTTGTAGCACCAAAAGTGGACAAAAGCTTCATCTTACTACGATCTATTAAGATGACGAGGTAACATTGTAGCCGGTCGACTATTTGTTGCTCTTAAATATTATCCCTTTTTGTGTGTTGACTCTGGCCCTTAAATATTTTACCTTAAATTAGTAAAATTCATGTATAGATGTCCATCTTTCTTTTTGTGTTTACCACACCTTATTATATTAGTAGTAAAACAAAGCTTTTGCTCGATAAAGTACACATATGACAAAACTCATTACTTTATTATTGAATTTGATCACATATTATTTATTTATTAGCAATATATGTCAGATCTTTTATTACACATTTTTTCCTTTACCAATACAAATAGGAAATTCATGCAACAAACAATATACTTATAAATTCAAAAATAAAATAATGAATCTTATGACAATATTTGAAAAATAAAAAAAATCACATATTGTGATCTTCCTATAATTAAAAGCAAGAAAACCCTTCCATTAAATTTAATGAACCTACTAATAAAATTAATAACAAAAATTCAAGGAAATTTCCAAACAACTTTTCCTTAAGTGTTCATTTGACTAGAGTATGACATGTTTTCAATCATGATAGAAGTTTCTTCTTTTTAGAGGTAGATTCTCAATGGTGAGTATACCTTGCCAAGTTCACCAATCTTGAAATTGATACAAAACATAAGTTACTTTATTGAAGCAATCTTCGTAACCTTTTGTATTATCATTATGTATGTTTCTTTAATAATAGGAAAAAATTCTACCCCAATAACTTCCATGTCAAGAGGTGTGTTTAAACATGAATTAGGTACAATGGCATACTATTAGGTTAATAGTAATCCAAAAAAAGCAACCCAAAAGTAAAAAAACAAAATGGTTGCATCTTAGTTGAATTCATCAAGAGATTTTCCCTTGGACTATTCTTATGCCAAAAGGATTGCTACTATACATAAGGTAAAAGATAGAAAGTAAACCAACTTCAATAATTAGGGATTCCATTATATGTTTTGCAATTAGTTTCATAGTTATCTCATTAACAGGTTTGATTATTTCAAATTAGTCATTTTGCTCAGTTTTTCCATACTTTATTAGTGCTTGTTAAGCATCTATGTGCCTAGATAGTGGACAAAAAACACCACTTTTGGCCTATCAACCACAAAGTTGTGCAATAGCATGTGACAAGGAACATAATGCATGAAAATTTTCATACAATTTAACTTTAATTAAGTTTCAGTGAATATGGAAGAACCAATAAAGACAAACATGTTTTACATAACTAATGACTTCTAATGTATAACATAAAAAAAAAAAAATAGCATGACTATTCACCTACTTATAAATGACAATTCCAAATACATTTAACAGTAAGTTTGCTAATTTACTATGATTGGAAACCTACATTTAAAACCTACATTTAGGTCACATATAGCTCCTTATTCCCCATTTTTCCATGCTACAAGTAACTCTATTATATATTACGCCCACTTAAGAGGCTCTTAGTGTGACATGGTTATGAGAGGGTTGCACATAGTAATTATGTTTTTCTTTGAATTTTTATTTAATAGGTGAGTTATCGTTTTTATGACGTCATGTGTTATACCTATTTCTTATAATAATAATATGACTTGATGTTAAAAAAAAAAAATAGAGAGAGGCTCTCAGCATACAAAAGTCATGCTATTGTTTAACACAAGATGGTTAAAGAGGTGGGAAAGTAGTTATTAGGTGATGCTTTTAATTAGGTTTTAAGAATTTAAGAAATGAAACAAGTTTACTTTGCAATATGTATTTTTTTAAAGTTAATCACAACAGGTTGAAATAAAGGTAAATGTTTTAAATCCTAAAAAGAACAAGATATAATGGAGATTAGAGTTTGATGGTACTCGGGGGAAGAATTTCATGGCTAATAGGTAGGAAGAAATCGGTTTATCAACTTTTCAAAGCCTTATAATTAAAAAAATGTATAACCTTACCAACAGATAGTAGTTAGCAAATTGTTTCTAACGAAAAAAAAAGAATAAAATAAAGTTAAACTTTAGTCAAAAGTCATTGACCATTTACCTTAAAAATGCCACCAACATCCCAAGAGGGTTCTCTATGCAATGAACGTATGCTCACATAAATAGATTACTATCTTGTAATAAGAATCACATTCTACATTTGGCTTTCACAAATTTTTAGGACTATGTCTTCACAATCTTATTTCTGCTTATCAAACACCTAAACTCTCTCAATAATACAATTTGTTGAATGGTTGAGATTCAACATCCGAGCATACTCAGAGTACTAATTTTGGGTAGCTAAGATTTTCACTTGCAACAAGTGCTCACCCTATTGTGATTGTGATGCTTCTATAGCCTAGACTCTAGAATTTAATTTGTACATTACCTCAATGTTGGAGGTATGGTTCCCTCAGACAAAAAGTATCCAAACGGAACCCAAAAAAAAAAAAAAAAGAGGGGAGGGCATTGAATTGGCACACCACCTCTACCTCTTGCACAATGCACACATAGACCTAAAAACTACTGCTCTATTTCTAGCAAACAAACTCAACTCAGTATTATTGTGTGTGTGTGCATGGAAAAAGAACAGATAATTGGAGTATCATTTTCTTTAAGAGGACCCCATGGAGGATAAACGTTATGTTAACCAAGAAGGCCAAAGATCAACAAGTAAACATATAAATGTGCTTAACCTGCAAGTTGATTAGTAAGATATTGGCTTGATTAACTAGTAACATTGTACCATGCATGAAGATCCTATGGAATATGATCCTACTTTCTTCCAGACTATTGTTAGTCTTGCTAACTGTGTTTTGTGCTACTTTGATGGCTTTGAAATTATTTCTTTGCTTTTCTTTCTTTCTGTTTTTTTTTTTTTTTTTTTCCTTGCAGTATGATGACTATTTCCTTCTTGACCAGAAGGTTTAAAATGCACATCATGAGCATTACTGTTGTTCTAGTCATTTTTTGTCATTGCAGCTAATGCAGTCGTAATTGCCTACAATGTGACCGCAATTTTCGGTTATGCACTAGAATTTTAACATCATACATGTAAACAGATGCTTAAGACTACTGTCAGTTTGGGTTTTTAGCGACCACCAGTTTAGGAGCTTGTTTGTTCCTATTACAATTAATATGACTAGTTTTAACCTTGTGATCTTTTTTGATGATTTATACAATTTTTATGGGGCAGCCTTATAGTAGTTCTAAGGGACGAAGCTAATATCTTTAGCACATGTGGCAGCTAATGATTCACAGTCATGATGACAGGAAAAAATGCCTTTTATGGTAAAATACTGGAAAATGGGAACTATTCTCTTTTTTTTTTTTATGTGGGAAACTTGTAAGGTCTGTCACTTTGTCAAAATCACACGATAGGCTAATAAGAGCATTTGTCAATTTATTTTACTTAAATTTAAGTATTAATTATTCCTTTTTAACATGGTACAGGAGCAAGAAAAGACTACAAAATTTAATGGATACACTGGCAAACCAATATACTCAGTATGGTTTGGCTCAGAAAGTGAAAGGCAGGCTATTTTTGTGGATGAAGTGAAGTGCATTGGATGTTTAAAGTGTGCTTTATTTGCAAAGAAGACATTTGCTATTGAAACCATTTATGGAAGAGCGAGGGTTGTTGGACAATGGGCTGATCAAGAATGCAAAATTCAAGCAGCCATAGAAACTTGTCTTGTTGATTGTACCTCATAAGACAGTAGTTTTCCCTTATCGCGGAATTAATTTTGTCTTCTAACTTACCAAGATAGAGGTTGGCTTCCAATTTGTTACTTGTTGAAAGGTTAGGTTGGTCTGTTTATGCAGCTGAGCTTGTTCAAATTCTAAGTTGTCAAACAAAGCAAACTAAAGTCTGTATGAAGGGACAAAATAAAATTCTTGTGAAACAACACTGTAGTATCAGCTACAAGGACGATATTAATATCTTTTTAATGTCATTGAAAGCTATAATAGCTTTATTAAATCATTGAAATTCTCCCTTCTTCAAACAATTAATGATAAGGGTCATAATAATATTAAATCCCTTAATTAACCTTTTATAAAAAGAGGCCAAGCTATAGAAACTATAAGCATTAATAAGATATTTGGGCTCATATCAGTCTGAAATGGTTATAACTTTTTCAAAATTAACATTTATACCTTAGACATCAACCATGAAACCTAATAATAACATCTTAGACTACAAAAATGAATACCTCTTAATGTTGACATTAATTTTAACTTCTCTAATGGTGAGGAAAATTGATTGTAAATGGCCTAAGTACTATTCTTGAAATTTACTATAAACAAGGATATCATCAAAATAAATCACTACGAACTTATCTTTGAATAACTTAAAGATATAAAGTCATAATCTTTATAAAGGTATTAGAGTATTAGATAATCAAAAAGATATAACTAACCAGTTATATAACTCATCTTGTGTTTTAAACGCAGTATTCTAATCATCATTAAGTTTGAATTTAATGGTACTCCCTACAAATGCATATCTTAAAATACCAACTAGAACTAGTCAACATATCCAACATATCCTATAAATGAAAAACTTGTACTTAATAGTAATCTTGTTAATAACTCTATTATTAACACAAATCTTCCATGAACCCTTTTTTCTTAGGATTTAACAAAATAGGAACAACATAAAAACTTAAGACTATAACACACAAAACCCTTAGAAAATAGTTATTCTACTTGTCTATTTAACTTCTTACATTCATTAAGGTTCATTGTATAATGTAGAAGATTAGGTAGATGTGAATCCAAAACATAGCCAATGGCAAGTTGTATATCTCTTATGAGTTGTAGCTTGCTAGGAAAATCACTTAACATGATATCTACAAAATCATTTGATAACAATTAAGTGAAATATGGAGATAAACTATAGATACATTAGATATGGAATTTGGCTTGGTGTCTTTAACAGTAGACCTAAGGAGATTTAAGATGATGTTTTTACCTTTACACTTAAAGATTTACATGTTTTTCCTGCTATGATTGATTGCATTAAGGTGATAAAGCCAAATATGACCTAAAAGGATATGAGTTACATCTATAGGTAAGATATCATAATAAACCTCATGCTTATAATTATCTAATTGAATGAGAACTCAATGTTGTTAAGTTAAGTGACTAGTAAGGTAATTTTCTTAATTTAAGTCAATAAAAAAGGTTGCAAGTGTGGTTATGTCTTAAAATTCAACCTAAAATGAATAGGCTTAGCAATGACATTTATGGTACTTTTTCAACAAAAAACAAAATTTTATCCATAACCTTTAATGTCTTTGAGATTTTTGCCTAGTATCTTTATATTTTTTAGAATTATTCCTTTACATTTGCTTTGTTACCTTTTTACAACATTTTTCATTAGTCTTCCATTATCTTTATCACATGACAAATATTGTAATAATGTCATCTCAATTTTGCTTAGATATCACATCACCAATTTTATGAAAACGTGACACAATAAATTATTTTTAAAAAATTAAAAAATTTAAATTAATTTAAAAATATAAAATTAAAGAATTAATTTTAAAAATAGAAAAAATTTCTAGAAATAGAAAAAATTAGAAAATAAGTTTTAAAATTTATGAAATTATAAAATAATTTTAAAAAATGAAATTACTATGAAAAAAAATTTAAAAAAAAGAAATTAATCTTAAATGGTTCTGACAAATAAAAATTAATTTAAAAATATTATAACGTCTACCCAATCATTGCCAACTCTAGCACAATACCTACTTGGCGAACACTTGCTACTACTCTTCCAATAACGCCTATAATGTAATTTTTTCCATTTTTTAAAATTAATTTAAAATTTATTTCTATGGTTAAAATTAATTTCTAATTTTTAAGAATTTTTTAAATTTAATTTATATTTTAAAACATGGTTTCTATTTTTAGAAATTAATTTAGAATTTTATTCTACCTGTTAAAATTAAAGTATAAATTCTTAAGATTTTTAAAATTTTTAAATTATTTTCTATATTTTAAAAAATATTTAGAGTTTTTTTTTGTTTTTAAGATTAATTTTGTAATTTTCAATAATTTTTTAAAAATAATTTATTATTACATTATTACAAATTTATTGGCATAACATCTGAGTTAACAAAATTAAAATGATGTAATATTATATAAACTATTTTGTGGGAAGGATAATAAAAGACTAATGAAAAAGAGTGTAAAAAGGTAATAAGGTAAGCCTAGATGTTGAATTGAAAAAAAAAAAAAAAGATAGCAAAAAATCTGGAAAGAGCTAAAAGTTATGAGCAACAATAAACAAAATACACCTAACAACAACAACACAATACTAGTCATCTTCTTCAAAATCATCAGTTTTTTCATCATTTTTCCTAACATATTCTATGAGATCTATTATCTATATTACTAAAATCATGAGTTAAACTCAATACTCAATGGTAAATCAATATTCATAATTAGTTTAAGTAATAAAATTAATATTGAATTCTATTTGTGGAACTAATTGATGATAAAAAAATAAAAATAACAATAAAAAGAAAATCAAAGATCTCAAATAACCTAATTAAGAAATAAAAAATATCTTGGATAAAAGAATTCTAATAAATGTAAAAAAAATAAAAATAAAATCTTAATTATATATATAAAATAAGATTTTTCTAAACTGCATCTGCTAAATTATTTAAACTACTATATGATACTCAAACTTTATTAATTAGTAAAAGGTCTTATATAATTAAGAACTAGCTTAGTTAATTGAATTTTTCTTTCCATTAGATTCTTATTCTAAGATATGGAAAAGACATAAATGTGGGAGTAGGGTTTTTAAGAGGGATTGATGCTTTTGTACCTTGATCCTATTTCACAGGGCCAAGTTGATTGCATTAGATTTATCTTATAACTTGTTATTAAAGCATTTTAGCTTTCTCATCAAATAGTATTTAAGGAATAGTGAAAATTGGAACTCGTTCAAGGAACAAACTTCCAACAAGAAGCAAGAAATTCAGCTATTCAAGCAATCAAATCAATCTCAAATTGGTTATACTGGCAAGCACTAAGGTAAAGATCATCCACAATAGAACCTCATCAAAGTCTGATTCAGGCAACCCAAAATTCGACGGAAACCAAATATTAATAAACTCCAAGAGGTTACTGCTACAAGAAGGCAAGCAATGGAGAGCATAAAACCCATGCTTCGAACTCCATCAAATTACAGACACTACCAAGAATATTAGATTCCATCTACTCAAGCACTACGTGCCTCAAATGATGGCTCTGTGTCACGGCCCGTCCAATTGATGAGGGCCTAGCCCAAATAATGGCCCAAGAGCTAGCCCAAATGATGGCCCAGAAGCTAGCCCACTTATCACCTTCTGCAGAAGCACTTAGGTAAGCGCTTCACTTATGTAAGCGCTTAGGTAAGCGCCTCTATTATGTAAGCGCTTAGGTAAGCGCCCCGCTTAGGTAAGCGCTTAGGTATTCTCTTTTGTAAATATCTTAGATATTTTAGATCTAGAGAAATTATAGCCACACATCAAGGAGGTGGAACTACTATAAATACCCCCACTCCTCTCATTTGTAAATCACCTCTTCATTCATTCAATACAAGTTCACTTGCAAAGTTCTTGTGCTCTCTCTCTCTCTAACTCTCTCAAGTTCTTCTTGTTCGGTTACTTGCCTCCCACAAGTCTTCCGCTGGTTCGTTCGAACTCTTCAAGGCTTACTTAGCATCTTCTCTCGCAAGATCGACTAAGTGCCGCACGGGTTAGCACGTCCGAAGCACGTCCAAGCCTAACTCCGTGACAGGCTCTGGCTCTAAAGCTACCAGGGAGGTTTCACTTGCTCACAAAGTTAAGGACATGAATGATGAACATCATGGAATGGGAGAAAATAATCTCATAAATCCCATAAGATGGAAAATCCCACTAGTGACGGCAACAATGGCAGCAATTATTATGTACATGCACACAGGACTAGAGGCAGTTGGTGGATTGGATGAACATGTGGGTGGTTCATTAGCATTGGAGACTGTTAACAGCTTTTGGTTACGTATTACATTAGCATGGATTGCATGCTACTTGGTTGGTATGGCTGTGGTAGAATTAATTGATTCCATAATGAATAGGTTTAAATAAAACCAAAATTTTAGATTGCAGGTTATAGACCACACTAGAATTCCAGTCAACTGCAATTATACCATGTCATGCAACCACAACATGGCTAATATGGCTTGTCACATCCAACATTATCTCAATGCAAATGTCTAGTAGCAAGCTGTAAACATGTCTAGGAACAAGTTGCATTTTGCAAACCTTGCATGGTATATAAGACGGGATACTTCAAGTACTGTAACAAAATTTGATATGAAATAAGTTTGTATTAGGTTAGTATTTAAGAGCAACAATTGAATACATTAATGACTTAACACTTTTTGTAACTTTTCCGTGGCCAATTCACCTCTTTGGTTGTTTCTTTTTCTGACTTTTTGGTTATGACATCAAGCGCAGTTACCCATTCGCAGCTACAAAGACTTGTAGGAATATAATTATTAAGCGATCCATCTCAAAGTGAATTTAGGATGACTAAGAAACAAATTATATTCATCACATTAATTAAGGATTTTTGAATCCCATGTAAGACATACAATTAGGCATAAAAAGATTTTTACTTATGGATCTTAGAATTTTATGATTTTTATACAATATGAAAAATAACACACTTTAATAGGCTTAGAACTTTTTCAATCTTTAATAAAAAAAAATAATGGAGTATGGGTTCATCCTCTTGACTTCTTTTTTAATGATGAAAAAAAAAGAAAAAAAAGCACAAATTATTATGTTTTACTTCTAACAATAATTTGTATTATGTAAATTTTTTTTATTATTGTTTTAAAGAGTAAATAAAAAACAAAACTCTTTAATAAAATTATTTATAATTTTATTAAATAGAGTAATATTTAATAAAATGTCCTTAAGTGCCATATAGGTCATTACTTTTCTTACATTTGAACCTATCATCTTTTAATTTTTAATTTGTTTTCACTTCAATTATAAATTTAGACAGTATTTGCCAAATCTTTTCCCTATCTTTGTTATTGGTCCCAAAACTACTCAGAAGAGAAATATGAAAGATTGTTAGAAACTAATATTTTTAAAATCATATTCGACTAATCAATCGGATTAATAAAATTAGAAATTAAACCTTAGTTTGGTTCAATTTGCTTTAAAAAACCAATGGGTTTCAAAATTCACAATTAAACCAATAAATTGGTCAATTAGACTATGAACTATTGAACGAGTTATAATTTTCTTTTTTTAAAAAAAATTTGATTCTTTTGAAAAATTGTTGAAAATTTAAAGAAACAAGAAGTCACAGAATCAAATTACAAGAGATACAAATAATAGTTATTATTAATAAACTAAGAATCATGATATAAATTTTTCATATATATTTTAATTTTTTTAAAGATAAGAGACACATAATTTTAAATTTTATTTATTCTTTTATTTTTTTAATCATGAGTTATAGAAATTAGAAAAATACAATATAACTTATGAGAAAATGACTAATAAAAGAAGAAAAGAAATTTTGTTTGCTATAAGTGATCTTATATATAGATTATCTTCAAAAAAAAAAATTTCCCGAAAAAAAAAAGGGTTTTCTACCTAGCCCAACGCGTCGTCCTCCTCCTCCTCCTCCACATGCATCCAGGGAGGCTCTTATCTCTTCATCGCTGGAAGAAATTTGCTGCAGTGGGCCCTGCGGCATCTCACTCTCCTCTGTATTTTCGACTCTGACCCTTACACCCACTGTCGCTACCAAAGCCTCACTCTGGTCCAATCTCCGGTCAATCCCTTCCCTCCAGTTTACCATTGCCGGAGAAGACACGTCGTCGAGCCGCGAAGACGTCAGAATCCAGCGTTTCGATGACGCGGAAAAGCTCGGCTTGAAGATTACCGCTAACTAACATCTTAGGGATTGTTTCGTCGGCCTCTAGGATGCTTCTTCCTCCAAATTTGTCTGACCGTGATCGCCGCGCTCTCGACCACCTTTTTCCTGCGAGGTTCCGTTCCTCCTAATAAGCGGGCACGCACAAAACTGCACGTGTTCAGGTTTTGAGTTAGTGAACTACGGTCTACAGGACCAGTGGAATTACGCAGAGTCAACTGGGGAAAGATGTTGGTATTGAAGGAAACAACTTGTATTATGTAGTGAGGACCCTTGAATGCCGCAGGTTGATTGTGAGGCAACCTGTGGTTGTGAAGAAGTCTAAAGAAGCCGAGAATGGTTCGACTGTGACTACCAGCTATGCAAAGCATTTAGGTGTTCAACAGATGTTTGAGATTGAAAAGTGTGCAGATGGTGAACAATATGGGGACACGACCGAAGATGGAGATGGTTTGCATGTGAGAGATTTTGTACCAGATATGACAGCTATTTGTGATAAGCTTGAACAAGCTAATGACAAGGTGAATGTTTTGACTGGATAACGCCACGGGTAGTAACAGTTTAGGAAGACAATTTTTTTACTAACTGACGTTATGCATTTTGTTGTGTGACGTGTTGTCTTGCAACGAGCCTATTTGTAAGTTCGGTTGGACAGAGTTTGGATGCTATGTCATGTAGTGAAAATCTAAATGAGAGCATTAACATCCTCAATATCACTTCCTTTTGTTCGCCGACATTTCAAATTTGTGCAGATTTTAGTTTTCATTTTATGCTGATTTTTTTAACTGTTATTGAAGGTGCTTGTTATATTAGACATCAAGAATGATCTAGGCTGTAGGGGTAACGGACCTGCTGGACACAAATCTTGGAGAGTTGTAAGTCCTATGTTGGTGTTTGAATGCAGCTTTGTTTGGAATTTTTGTTGTTCTTTTTTCTAATGCTTACTGCATGATTTGTACTTAGATATGTAATAGGTTGAAAGAGGCTCACATTGTTGAGGAATTTGAAGCAAAAGTAAATGAAAAGGTGTGTAATTAGGTTGCAGGAAGTGTTTCTATCTTGTTGCTTGTCAGAAAGTTTTGGTTCTGATTTTCAGTTGTGATGCTTATGCTTTGGCAGGTCGTGCGCTGCCCACACTTGTTGAAAGAATTTTCTACGGAGAATTTTGAACAAGTGATCAAGTGTGGAAGGAGGTCTCAACAAAATGATCAGCTGGTAGAACTTACTATTGAGCATCAGATTTATGACACGGTTGATGCTAAAGGAACTGAAGGAGCCCCGGTTGATACTATGGAGTAAATGGAAGCAAATTAATTAATTAGTGTTTAAGATTGTATTGTATGGCCAAACCTGGGAAACTGGTAGAACATATTACTTTATGTTTATTAATGTTATCGTTTTTGCCACAATGCTAAACGACGTCGCACTTTACACGCAAGCACTTACTTTATGTTTAGGGATGATTTGCAGTTAGTTTCATAGCGATCTCATTAACAAGTTTGATTATTTCAAATTAGTCATTTTGCTCAGTTTTGCCATACTTTATTAGTGCTTGTTAAGCATCTATGTACCTAGATAGTGGAGAAAAAACACCACTTTTGGGCCATCAACCACAAAGTTGCACAATAGCATGTGACAAGGAACATCATGCATGAAAATTTTCATGCAATTTAACTTTAATTAAGTTTGACTGAATATGGAAGAACCAATAAAGACAAACATGTTTTACATAACTAATGACTTCTAATGTATAACATAAAAAAAGGGGGGGAGGGGAGGGCATTGAATTGGCACGCCCACCTCTGCCTCTTGTACAGCGCACACATAGGCCTACACACATCCTTTCCTACAAAGCATGCCTTCGTTGAAATGGCTGCTGCCTCCACCCATGCCAGCACCAACTACTGCTCTATTTCTTGCAAAAAACTCAACTCAGAGTCCGAGGTTGTTCAGCTCCTACCCTCCTGCTCCGAGGAAACGGCGAGATGGTCCATGGGCATGCAAGGCATCATCATCATCATCATCATTTTCTTCGTTCTTTAGTAACTGATTTGGACCTTTACGATCTTCTGGGTATTGATAGCTCTTCTAATCAGTTATAGATAAAATTCGCCTATAGGAAGCTGCAGAAGCGCTGCCATCCAGACATTGCCAGGCGAGCCGGGCATGACATGGCCATCATGCTGAACGAAGCTTATGCAGTGCTTTTTGACCCAATTTTGTATTTGGCTTATGACAAGGTCTCCGTTTATGCATGATCTGCCCTTTATTTCCTTTCAATCCTTGTCGGGATTTACAACAACGCCACTAGCACTAAAATAACCATTGAAATGCACTTGCGCACAATTGGTCTCGCAAAGTTGTATATGTGAACACTCCTGCAACTTTTAATCAATTTTAAGCCCATTAGCTAGATGTATTGTAAATGCTCAATTGTTCTCACAAAGCAAGCTACTTTCATGCCCTATACCACACATTCATTTTTATGTGTGCATGGAAAAAGAACAGATAACTGGGGTATCATTTTCTTCAAGAGGGACCCATGGAGGATAAACGCTATGTTAACCAAGAGGGCCAAAGATCAACAAGTAAACATATAAATGCGCTTAACCTACAAGTTGATCAGTAAGATATTGGCTTAATTAACTGATAACATTGTACCATGCATGAAGATCCCATGGAATATGATCCTACTTTCTTCCGGACTATTGTTAGTCTTGCTAACTGTGTTTTGTGCTACTCTGATGGCTTTGAAATTATCTCTTTGCTTTTCTTTCTTTTATTTTTTTTGTTTTCTTTCTTTGCAGTACAATAGCTATTTCCTTCTTGACTAGAAGGTTTAAAATGCGCATTACTGCTGTTCCAGTCATTTTTGGTCATTGCGGCTAATGCAACTGTAATTGCGTGCAATGTGACCGCATTTTTGGGTTATGCACCACAATTGCTGATGTGAACCACTATTTAACATCATGCATGTAAACAGATGCCTAAGACTACTCTCAATCTGGGTTTTAGTGACCACCAGTTTAGGAGCTTGTTTGTTCCTATTACAATTAATATGACTAGTTTTAACCTTGTGATCTTTTTGATGATTTATACAATTTGTATGGGGCAGCCTTATAGTTCTAAGGGACGAAGCTAATATCTTTAGCACATGCGGCAGCTAATGAGTCACAATCATGATGATAAAAAAAAAATGTCTTTTATGGTAAAATACTGGAAAATGCATACTATTCTTTTCTTTTTTTTCTGTGGGAAACCTTGTAGGGCCTGTCACTTTGTCAAAATCTCACGATAGGCTAATGAGAGCATTTGTCAATTTATTTTACTCAAATTTAAGTATTAATTATTTCTTTTTAACATGGTACAGGAGCAAGAAAAGACTACATTGGCAAACCAATATACTCAGTGTGGTTTGGCTCAGAAAGTGAAAGGCGGGCAGTTTTTGTGGATGCGTGAAGTGCATTGGATGTTTAAAGTGTGCTTTATTTGCAAAGAAGACATTTGTTATTGAAACCGTTTATGGAAAAGCGAGGGTTGTCGGACAAAGGGCTGATCCAGAATGCAAAATTCAAGCAACCATAGAAACTTGTCCTGTTGATTGTATCACATAAGACAGTAGTTTTCCTTAATCGCAGAATTAATTTTGTCTTCTAACTTACCAAGATAGAGGTTGGCTTCCAATTTGTTACTTATTGGAAGGTTGGGTTCGTCTGCTCATGCAGCTGAGCTTGTTCAAATTCTAAGTTGTCAAACAAAGCAAACTAAAGTCTGTATGAAGGGACAAAATAAAATTCTTGTGAAACAACAATGTAGTGTCAGCTACAAGGATATCTATCCTATACTTCAGATGACACCTGATAAGAAAACATAAAAAAGACAGAGTTTGCTGCTATATCATCCTATATTGCATAGACCATAATTTGTGAGTCATTCACTTAATCCAGCGTTAGTGCAAAAGACTGAAGAAAAGGAATCATGTTCTCATGCAGTGCTCCTCTAATAATGACGAAGGTTAAACCTAGAATGCCATGTATAGGAGCACCATGCATCAAGTGCAAAATTTCATGGATACATGTCTGGATATGTGCATCAAGTGCCAATGTTACTTCCACCACTTTGGTGGAAAAGTTGAACTTAGCAACAATAAAACACCCCTCGTATAATTTACAATGGTTGAATGATAATAAAGAAAGAAAGGTTGCATAATGGGTTTGGGTGCCATTTACAATTAGAAAAATCATATAAGGATAAAGTGTTGTGAGAAGTGTTTCCAATGAATTTAAGCCATTTACTTTGAGAGAAATATGACCATATAATAGAATGGTTATACATGATAGATTGAAAAACAGCTATTCATTTGCAAAAAATGGAAAAAATATAGTCTTAACACCTTTTAGTTTGCAATAAGTGCAAAGTGAATACCTTTTCATTCAAAAAAAAAAAAAAAAAAATTTTGTTTATGAGCAAAGGAGAAGTAGAGTGATCCTTATCCATCCTTAAACCTGTTTTAATTCTAATAATGAAAGGAGTGGTGTCAAATGATAAAACTTCCTTTCCACAAAAAATTGAAACGATTTTAGAAAAGATTGTTGATGTGTTTCCAAAAGGGTTACCAAAAGGACTATTACCAATTAGAGAGATCAAACACTAAATTGATCACATGTTAAAGGTTTCTAGAAGGGGATAAGGGGAATTAATAAGCCTTAGTCCAGTACCAACCTTTTTAGTGCTAGAAAAGGATGGAATTATGAGAATGTGTGGATATTCAAGCCATAAATAAAATATTAATGAAGTATTAATATTTTATTGTTAGGTTAGAGGATGTGGTACTCAACTATTTTTAAAATATATTTAAAGAATTATTATCATTAAATTTGTACAAAAGAAAGGATGAGTGAAAAACTGCATTTAAGATAAAATATAAACTATATGAATGGTTAGTAAGATCATTTGGCTTATCTAATACATTAAATACTTTTCTGTCATTAATGAATTACATGCTTCATAAGTTTATTTGGTAGATTTGTTATGGTTTATTTTAATGACAACTTGATTTATGGTAGAATTCATAAAGAGAACGTCGTTGAGCTGCGAAGATGTCAGAATCCAGCGTTTCGACCATGCGAAAAAGCTCGGCTTGAAGATTACCGCTAACTAACATCTTAGGGATTGGTTCGTTTGCCTCTAGGATGCTTCTTCCTCCAAATTTCTCTGACCGTGATCGCCGCGCTCTCGACTGCCTCCTTCCTGCGAGGTTCCATTCCTCCTAATACACGCGCACGCACAAAACCGCACGTGTTCGGGTTTCGAGTTAGTGAACTATGGTCTACAGGACCAGTGGAATTACGCAGAGTCAACTGGGGAAAGATGTTGGTATTGAAGGAAACAACTTGTATTATGTATTGAGGACCCTTGAATGCCGTGGGTTGATTGTGAGACAACCTATGGTTCTGAAGAAGTCCAAAGAAGCCGAGAATCGTTTGACTGTGACTACCAGTTATGCAAAGCATTTAGGTGTTCAACAGAGGTTTGAGATTGGAAAGTGTGCAGATGGTGAACAATATGGGGACACGACCCAAGATGGAGATGGATTGCATGTGAGAGATTTTGTACCAGCTATGACAGTTATTTGTGATAAGCTTGAACAAGCTAATGACAAGGTGAATGTTTTGACTGAATAACGCCACGGGTAATAATAGTTTAGGAAGACAATTTTTTTACTAACTGACGTTATGCATTTTGTTGTGTGATGTGTTGTCTTGCGACGAGCCTATTTGTAAGTTCGGTTGGACAGATTTTGGATGCTATTTCATGTAGTGAAAATCTAAATGAGAGCATTAACATCCTCAATATCACTTCTTTTTGTTCGCCGGCATTTCAAATTTGTGCATGTTTTAGCTTTCATTTTATGCTGATTTTTTTAACTGTTATTGAAGGTGCTTGTTATATCAGACATCAAGAATGATCTAGGCTATAGGGGTAACGGACCTGCTGGACACAAATCTTGGAGAGTTGTAAGTCTTATGTTGGTGTTTGAATGCAGCTTTGTTTGGAATCTGTGTTGTTCTTTTTTCTAATGCTTACTGTATGATTTGTACTTAGATATGTAATAGGTTGAAAGAGGCTCACATTGTTGAGGAATTTAAAGCAAAAGTAAATGAAAAGGTGTGTAATTAGGTTGCAGGAAAGTGTGTTTCTATCTTATTGCTTGTCAGAAAGTTATAGTTCTGATTTTCAGTTGTGATGCTTATGCTTTGGCAGGTTGTGCGCTGCCTACGCCTATTGAAAGAATTTTCTACGAAGAATTTTGAACAAGTGATCAAGTGTGGAAAGAGGTCTCAACAAAATGATCAGCTGGTAGAACTTGCTATTAAGCATCAGATTTATGGCACGGTTGATGCTAAAGGAACTGAAGGAGCTATCTTTATGGAGGTGTTGGTTCTTATATTTCCTTTGTTAATTCTAATGCCTTTGGATTTGAAATAAAGTTCGTTCTCCTTCCTCTGAAATTTTCTTTTTTAATATTACTATAGATGTCTGAATGCTTATTTTCCTTATCCTGTAATTTTGTCCCCATCACAAGTAGGCTTCATCTTTAAGAATTTGCCTCTGCTCTCTACTTTTTGTCTATCTTTCTATATGCCTCTTTTCCTTTTCCTGGTTTGCTTGATTGGTGACTCTCTGCCTTGGTAAGCTAGATCCTGTGGGTTACCTCTCCTCCCATTGTTCTGATACTGTAAGACTTTTTTCCCTATCACGATGAGTTTTAGCTTTTACTTGTGTGGTACATTTTATTTGCAATACGATGAAGATATTATAGAATTTCCTTTTAAAGAAGATAGTAGCATTTCTATCTTTATATTATGTTCGTTAACTGTGGTCCTTGTAGTTTGATTTTGTGTTTTACTTCTCAATGACTAACCAAGCGTTAATCCCAATCTAGTTTGAGTTGGCATGGATTATTTTTTACCATTCCATTCCGTTTTAGGTATAACTCTCGTATAGCTCAACAACTTGTTGTTTTGACTTGTTTGACTTTATTCATGTTGTGGCTTTAGAGCTTTTGTTTGTTCGACTTTGCCATAAGCAAGTGTGTGGGAGACTTGGTGTTGAAAATAAGAGAGATTTTCGGTCTCGAGATATGGTCTCCAAGTATGCGATGCATTTGTAAACGGAAATCTATAAGAGAGCTGTGGCAACTCGAGTGTGGACTTATGGCAGGCTGTGCTACTGCTGTCATAATCACAGAACTTTGCTAGAAAAACTATTTGTCGCTATTGGCAACTTGGGCATATGTTAATACTACGATGAGGCCAAATCTGTTGATACACTTATTATGTAGTTGTTAGTTTGTATCTTATAGGTTTCAAGGAGTAATGGGTCTGAAGGCTGGACTACAAGTATTCGTAAACGAATCAAAATAGATACGACTTTTCCAAAACCGAAAGAGAAAACGAAATATAAATGTTCAAAAAACAATGTTTATACACAATTAGATACACAGAAATAGAGACAGAGGGGAGATAACTCAACACCGAATAGAGAAGGAACGTCTTCAGGCTCTCTACTTGGTTTAATCCATCTACCATATTTATTTAGGACGAGCCCCTTGTATGGCGAGAGGTACCAAGACTTTGATATTTTTAACTCCTCTATCAGCATATCACAAGTTTTGTTCACCAATGCCAAATCTCTTCCAGCACTCCATTGGAACTTTGCTTTCTTCCCCACATAACCATTCAAGAGATGAAGGTATACCTCTAAATTATGACATGCTCTCAGGTTAGCTTTACGCTTCAAAAAGGGTGATGCAGACAGATCAAGTTTCAATACGGCTCCTACATGTCTGTAAGTCGACAAAAACCTTCCAGTGATTGTGCCAAAAGTCTTGAGGATCTCCTCACTGAAAATGCCTGGTAATTTTGGCACTATATCTTGCTTGATAACGACTCGTAAGGTTTTAACTCTTAGTTCGTCGAGCCTTCGCTTGAAGGGCAAGTTCCCAACCCTTGGTGCGCCAAAAGTAATGACACTAATTTGAAGATCAGGAATGTAAGTAGCTGCCCGTAAGCATTTAGGAGTGCTAATGCACCCCCTAAACTGTGACCTGTGACTGTCAAGCTAACCTCACGATCACCTTGCTCCAAATAGAAGTTGACTAGTCTTACAACTTCTTGCATAACTTGTTCAGAGGCACTCAGCTTGTTGTACCTAGTAAGCGCACCCCTTGACCTGTACATGTTAAGAAATCCACACTCAACCCTAACATCAGGGTTGTCATCAATAGGCTCCTTAAAGGCCTTGACATTGGACAGCCACTCTGACGGTGTCACGGTACCTCGCCAAGCCACAACTATGTCTCTTCGCCCAATCCTTCTGAATTCATCATCGTTACTGACTGCAATGTAACCCATCCAATTAGAGTCTTTGCTCAAAGTAGGACTAAACCTCTTGAGCCATTTAGGAAGGTGAACATGGGACATTGCATAAAAGTACTTAGTCACCTCATAACCATGATGAGTAAGACCTAATTCTTGAAAAAGCTTGCTCTTGTTATACCGGCAGCTTCCGCAATATTTAGACAAAGGATCAAAATCAAAGGAATCGTAAGTTGCTTGGGCAAATTCCCTATATTTGAGAATTTCCCATCGAAGCCACGAAGGCAAAGGGTCTACAACGCCTTCCCAATTACACGAACTAGAAAACTCTCACCATTGTGTTGATATATCCTCCTTTTGAGAAAATGTAGGAGTCATATATTGTCCATCGTCAATGAAATCCTTCTCTGTATACGGCTGTCTCATCAACTGTTCCAAAGACTTGTGGGAACAGCAGCCATTGTCCTTTGCACCCGCAGGCTTAGCAGCAGCAACGACTTCTTCATTTGTTTTAACTGTGTTCATGGGCAGCACGCGGTTCAATAACAATTTCTTCATCTTGTTAGCAATAAGTAAACACAAAAAAATCGCAACGGCAACTTCTCTGGGCAGAGAGAAAGAGTGGAGACCAAGATTACTTATAGAGCGGGGCGCGGGGTTTAGATAGAATTTTGAATGACATCCTAATAAGTACTAAACGGATTTTGAAATTCCTACTCAAAATAGGATTTGCTTATATCGGTAAAATCTTTATTTATTGTTTTAACCCTTTTTTTTTATATGGACTCGCATCAAATTTCAACGCTGGATTTACTTCCCAAATAGCCATTGTTATATGGGGCACGTTTGGTTTAAAACGGAAGTCCTTAGTTCTCAATAGGACATGATTGGTTACATGTGGACAACATTTGGTAGACTCAGATGGCCAACCTAAAAATGACATAAATCACGTACTAAAACTCCACTTCATGCGGTAGAATCAAAATCACCTTTCATGCGTGTAACACGCCCCTACAAGTTTAGAGTATCCAGACATGATTTTCACTGGTTTAATCGTCGCTGGGCTCCTCAACAAGCATGGTTCTGGGGACCTCTTCCTCAATTGTTGTCTCTATGTTTTTTATTTTTAAAATCCCTTTTTCCATCTCCTTGTCACCCACAAGCACCATCCATGGGATTCTCGACTCTCTACCATGTGTAAGTGAATAGGTGGAACTTTTGAGCAATAATGTTGTAATTTGAAGGTTCTAATTACTATGCTTTTTTTAGTACATGCATGAGTAATTTAATTTCGGCACCCCAGGGAGTGATTTTATGTCAATAAAGCCATGGATGTGTGTTGAGCACTTCTATAAGCAAGTATGGAAATCCTTGTCCAACTGGAAATGGGGAAAGGTTGAAGAGCCGCCTTGCAATATTAATTGGCCGAAGCTCTTGTCAATTCAGGAAAGACGACGACCTTAATACATCCGTGCTTGACACAAACACGTCTCCGTTGCAAACGTCACGACCATAATTCCAAACATCTTTTTGTCCTCAACCGTGGGTGGTGGCGTAAACAATTAGCTTGAGCTTTCCTTTTGTGGACCCTCTTCGGAACTCGCCATGAGTCAATGTTCTTTACTCACAAAAAACCACAATTTGGTCGGTAAATAGATTTGATTCGGGCATCTACTTGACCACGGTGCGCGTTAACATCCGCAAAATATTAATCCCCACTAGCCTTTTTTCAAAATGGTATCGGAGTTTGTTCACACTAGCACCTCCGCAGCTAGACAGAGTTTACTTTTATCCCCCAAAATGCTCAACAGAACCTGTGTTTCAGTCGGACGGGCTGTTTGCTTTCGATCCTTCTGAAGTTGCTCCATTATGGTAAACACACGTTCGATGCCAAGACTAACTCCAACAGCTGGAACCTGCTTCGTGCCAAACATTCCTATAAGGTTGTCATAACGCCCACCAGCAGCAAGTGAAGCAACCTGTAAAACAAATAACTCATGAACATAACATTAAGTTAATAATGCAACTGCTGATGGATCGCCCACTATTATAAAAAATATAGATAGTAAGGGGCAGAACTGTTGTTCACTGGAGTGCCAGAGTGTAGAGGTTATTCCCATCATTGAAGTCAAAGTGTGGTACTGAGCCCTTCTAATGAGAAAAAAGTGCTTAGTTTCGTTGGAAAAAACAGTGCAGGTCATATTAACTTTTTCCATCTCATACCAAGAAGTAACAATGACCTGCATGGTCAGACATTCTGACTTGTACTCATTGGTCACATTTTTTCTTTTTCATCTTTTTTTTTTTGGGGGGGGGGGGGGGGGGGGGGTTGGGAGTATTAACTAGCAATATGATTATTCAAGAGAGAACATGAAACAAGCACTAAGCAGAGCACACTTGCAATGTGTGATAACCAGTCCATTCCATTGCCTTGCCATCCCAAGCCAAATGTAACCCCTGATGATGTAGTGTACTACAATAAAACTACACAAACTGAAGCTTTATCCTTGATTTGATTTGATTTCCAACACATGCCAATCCAAAAATTATAGGCTAAAAGTGGCTCATCAAAGAACTGTTAAAAGTCAACAAGTTAATACAACTATAAGGTATAACCTGCCTTCTAAGAGCCCATTACAGAGCATAAACTTAACTGCAATGAGATGACAAGCTTCGGATATAAATGATGTTCTAGGTAGGTTACACTAAAAGTTTTAGTCTTGGAGATCCTGTTTTATAAAATTAAAAGGGAACTCCTCCCAACAATTAATAAAAATAAAAGTCATCATTGACCAAGTGTTTGAAAAAAATTATAAAAAAACAAAAAAGAACCTCCTCACCAGAAATGATTCTTGAAATGCTGAACCACCGTTGCCTAGGGGAAATCTCCAGGCAATTTCCAAAATCAAAGAAAGAAAACCAAAGCAAATTGATACCATAACTTGCGGCTTGAAAATTGACACAATCCAAACAGACGTTGGTCATATAACAATTCTTATGCTCAGTGAGGTTTATTATTATACCATTTTCTCTGATACCATCCTTAATGTTTGTCAGTATGAAAAATCAAAATAGCATGATAATCTCCCCCTCCATCTCTTCCTCAACCACTTGTGGGATTGTGAGCATCTTTGCCCCACATCATCCATGGTGATATATAAGGACCAAGTCTTTGTCTTTACAATAAATTCAGGGCAGTTAAATTGATCAGAGAACAACCATTCCACCAATTCCACCATCGAAAGACCATGTCACTGCTACCTGCCTACTCCCTGCCAGTACAATGCTGACAACAGCAATATACTTCACCAGGACACCAAGCAATAATTTGTTTTCTTGGTGAAAACAAATTAAATTACAAGGAAATCACTAGACTCCCAAGCAATAACGCCAGGATGAAGATTCACGACAGAAACTACGTCTATACCAAACTAAACAAAAAATAAACAAATTCCATCTAACCCAACAATGGGGACCCGATTTGGTCATCCCTGTCAATACAGAGATGAACAGCAATGCTGAAAATGCATACCAGTTACAATTAACCAACAGATATAAAAAAAATTAGTCCTATCATTTGAAAACATAGTTTTGCCTGAAAACACTAAATCCAGACAAAGTTGTTTCCTCAAGGAATCAAAGATGGAGCACTACTGTTTATCCAAACAACATGAATGAAAAACCAATTAAAGCAGAGATAACAAGACAGGGAGGGGCCAAATTGTAGAATGATATTATTTATAAACATATGCAATGTCAAGACATAAATCAATATATTCCATTGGCCAAGAAGCATAACAGATTCAAACAGTTAAAAAAGAACATAGTGTGGAAAGGGGATATGAAGACAATGAAGTCACAATGGGTAGACATAATTAGTGCTTGAGGAATCTCATCTCTGCAATTGATCTTCGTAAGAGACATAAATGTTTCTAGACAGGATTCCAATGTCCATTATGCAATTAACCAAAGAACTAACAGGAATTGACTCATCATTCATATTATTCCATCATGTGCGCTAAAAGAACTCTGCTTACAGAGCCAGTGCACCTTTACCAAAAACATAATTGACTGAGATTGTCTCAACAAAGCCATAATCCCAAAATTAATTGGGGTCCAGTCATTCAAATCCTTCCTAATCAAAGACTCCCACTTTTGGTCTCCCAATTCCAATCTGCTCCTCATTTAATAGGCTTTGGTCACCCCTTTTAGCAGCACATTTTTAGATAACTATAAAGCAAAAATTATCCAAGTACATCTTGGCCAAGGCACTTTGTAAAAAATTTAAAGGCACCACACCAACCTGAGTATTACATTCTTGTCCTAAAAAACAAACATGCATAAATTACAGGCTCCAATTTTATCAATTATAAATCAAATTATATGCCAAAATTTATCTACAGCTTCTGTAAGCAGCAAGTGTAGGACAGTTATGCATCCCAAGTACAGGGTTTGTCTTCCCTTTTTCACTACAAATTTTTAAAGCCTATAATTTTATATCCAAAACAGTTCAGGAAAAAAAAAAGAAGAAGAAGGAGAAGCATGTTACTGTGTGCCTAATTACTCTCCCATCAACATTCACACTTCAAGTCGCTCAGATCAAAAAAAACCAATTTATCCCAAGAAACCCGACATCATAATACTTAATAATGAAGCAGCCCCAATAATTTAATCAACAAATGATCAACATGTATATGCTATGCAATTACTTCAAAACAAAGAAATCTCAACATCACATTTGGGTGGCATCAAATAGATCATTACCTGCATAGTCCCAACAGCTTCAAATATCACCCCAGTGTAATAATCCAGCCCCCTTGCAAGGCTCAGATCAAAAACCACTCTATTAATGCACTTGGACTTGTGAAGAGCTTCAAACAATATCTCCAAATCATCCAAGGCATGTTTAAAAGAAGCATTGTCGAGAAAGCTGCTGCCTTTCTGCTTAAGCCTTGATAATAATTCCTTTGGTGGTCCCTTTTGCTTCACAAAGCTGCCAATCCTGTCTGCTGTTTCACCATTCAACCCCTTCTCCTCCACCTGTAACAATTTGGAAGTAACACATCACCAACAAGATAAGTCATCAATAAAAACAAAAAACAAAGAATTGCTACACAGAAAAAATTCGATGCAAAAAAATTGGTGCCAAGCACCCCAAAAAAACACAGAAAAAAAAAAAAATCCCAAGAGCCAACACCCTTTACCAGAAGTCCAGACATCCAGCATCATTTACGGTAAGGTAATGTAAAATCGTAAGTGCCAACATTAATTTGACAACACAATGCCACAGATAACAATAGAAAAATTATCATTTTGCTATTCAATTTTCCAGCATGCCAAACACATGACCTGTTCTCATGGCTTATGCACCTTTTTGACATCTCAAATTAAACCTCTTCTTTTCCACCTAGAATACGTTACAAGAAACACATGGCACTGACGAGAAAATGGAGGTAGCTAATTAACAACACAATAGAGAAAATGATGGATTCTCTATATTTTTTCATATAGCATGTATCATAAATTAAAATTCTAGTGCAAAAACCCATCGACATAATGACATAATGACTATGCCAAGCAAATAGTCAGACCCAAAGGACAATCATAGGCCCATATTTGTGCTATTATATCAACAAAATTATGCCAGCTATTGCATGAAATTTTAAACAGTATGTAAAGAACCAATTTATCAGGATATATTGTGCAATCCCAGTAAAGGAGAAAGAAGGTGCTACATATAAACAGAAAGCACAGCCAAACCAATTAAAGATGCACCAACTAGCTTTTCGGTTTGATGGTCTCAGTTTTGCCAGCATTGATTCTAAATTGAATCGTGGGTATAACTGGGTTTCTCAACTTAGATGTCGTTTTCTTTCCTATACTACAAGAAATCAATCTATTCTGGATCCAACGGAACTCATAGAGAATGATGTGTCGCATTCTCTTCCCAATCACATGCCATTGTGTATGAGCATGCAGAACAAATCAGTTTTACCGGTCAAAGCATGGTTTCTGTGTGCTGTCCAGTTTCAATATGCTCTTACCATTTCCTTTTTAACCTGCTCAAATGTTTGCTTGTCTAGTTTGTCAATACTTGAACACATAGCACGAAATTTCTCAGGTGGCACTCCACAAATTTCAAACATTCCATCCAGTAACTTGCGATGATTTAATTTAACCTGTCAAAAAACAAGTCAAAACAATAAGCACTTCAGCCAGCACTGGCAATTGCTTGGTCATCAAATTTAGCCACTAAAAAGGCAAAAGCACAAATTTAGTTGCTAAGAATAGAGGAGTTTAAGATCCAATTGACAGCATACCATTCAAATTCAGCTACTTAGGAAACTTGAGTTCAAAAGTCAGTTGAAAGAATCCATATTATTTTAGTAGATGCCGAGTTAAAAGAAGTTATGAGTCAAACACTCAAGATAAAGTTTAATGTTGTCAAAAATTAGCTTGGCTGCAACAACCAAAGGTAACCTCATGGGCCCATTTTTAAAAAAGCAGTTGAATCTTTGAATATAAAAATAAGGCTATATTCATTGGATCTTTTCACTCTATTTCACTTTCAAATTCCACAACTCAGCATTCATGCCTTTGAATAGTTGCTACATTTATCGATGTAGGAAAGCCAAAGATAAATTTATGGGTGACAGAGCTTTAAAGTTTATTAGAGTCTAAAAAGTTGAAACTTTGAGATTAAATCATGGAATTTGGATCATTATAGTGAAGAGACTAAGAACAACCAAAATTGAAAGAAACTATAAATGTCACACTGATATGGATGAAGAGTTAGCAGCAAAACACCAATAGGATCTCTGAACGGATTTTAGGAACCATTCCTAGGGAAAGAGGGCACCACGCCACCTTCTAGGTGAAAATTACCAATATCCAGAAAACTCATCCAGTAACTTCATGCATGGCATGCTCCTGCAGACTTTGAAAGAGTTGCTTTTAGCTGAAACTTCTCAAACAAGTAGTCATTGAGTCAGTTACTAAAGTCAGTGGCATTATAGGGGCATTAGGCAAAGGTGTCAAGAATGCAGTTTTAGCCAACTTTACTATCGGGAAACATTTCAATACTTGAGCCTTTCTTAACAACAAAGCAAGATGAAATTAACTAGATAGGCCAGATTTCAACTCTATTTTGGATATTAGCAGGCACCCTCTTAGGAGGCTTTTGCTTCTTGGGCTGCCAGAATTCCATGAAAATCCAAAGGCAACAGCTGCTAAAGGTGAACTGAAAGTAGCTCTTCCAAAGTCTGCTCAGAAGCGGATCATTGCCCCTTCAACTTATCTAATCCATGATTGCATGATCCATTTACTTGCATTTCCCATGCTTCAACACAAACAATTGTATCACTTTACCTTATGCTTTGGACTTTTATTAATTTTAGTTAAATCAATGCATAGCCTTCTTTAATGTTTCTTAGATGTAGCCATGTCTTAGTGAACTTCCTTTGTGGGATCATTCTGCAGGTATACTATATTAGAATGAACAACCTATAGCTACCCAAGCACACCCTCGATTGAGCAGCTTAAAGCTTTTTGCTAAGGATTTACATATTTTTGAGTGCCTACACACACACACACATATTATCTCTGATTTTTATGCTTGCTATTCTTCTTTGTGAACTGACAAAAGCCCAAAATCTAAGTTTGTAACTCAAATTTTTGTAGGTTTTCTGCTGGAGACTAGGCAAACAAATGTTGGAGACAAAAGATGGTGGAAACACATGGATTCCTCGTTCAATACCCTCAGCTGAAGAAAAAGATTTCAATTATAGATTTAATTCCATTAGCTTCAAACTAATGCAGACATCTAAGTGTTCTACTTTTAATTTACATTAATGTACACTGTAGAAACTCTTAATACCTGCATTTTGTTGCTTTCATCTGTTCAAATGTCATTTATACAAAAGTCTGCTAATTGTTTCCATTTCTTTCGCCAACATGAAATTGCTCTCTACATTTGCTTTAGCTGCATCACTGCAAACCCTTTTTAGTCCGTTTTAATTTCTTTTTTTTTTTTTCTCCCATACTAGATTACCACTGTAAAATGCCAAATGGGAGTTTGATAGTCAAGAAATAGCAATGTCAAATGGTTCAGGTCTTGTCATGAAAGTTTTGATACTGTGTCAAGAAAGTATTTAATTCAAAAGTTTAATTTGTCAGGTAAGATCCAAGAATAGATCATATATTGAACTCGATCAACTACTTTAGCATAAAAAAGTGAATGAATACTTTTATGTAGAATCGATAAGATTGGAAAGAAGCAGCATTTAACTTGGGCAAGAGGTCCAATCTAGCAGATCTTCGCTTGATTTATATTAAGGGAGGCTTGCCACATTCGTAGCTGCATTGCTGAAGTGATGGAAGCTGACTTTTTGGCACCTGTTAAGAGTGGGGAGTTGAACGTGTGTGTGATTGATTCACTAAACTGGAAATGAAGCCAATCAGCCTTTGGTCTCTTGATTGGCTTTTCTGATAGCCAGTAGGTCATGGTTGGTCTTCTGATTTAATGGTTGATCAGTTTTGTATACACTCTCCTTTTGGATTAGGAGTGCACATTCTAGTGAGCTTCAAAATTTAATATGGCCCCTTTGTCTTAGTTTCTATGTTTTATGCTCTTAGATGGTTTCTTGTGCAGGAAGAAGCCTGGGCAGCAGGGGGCAGTGGGGTTCTGTTGAGAACAACAAATGATGGCAAGACTTGGAGCCGTGATAAAGCAGCTGACAATATTGCTGCAAATCTCTACTCAGTGAAGTGAGTGATTATAGTGAGAGCTATATGGCTAATTTTTATGTCCTTGTTTGACCGACAAGTTCTTAACAGGAGAAGATAGGAAAGTCGATGATTAAACATATGGAGAAAATGCTAAGAAAATGTTTGGAAGTTGCAGGATTTCTTTATGGATCAGTCTGTCCACCAAACACAAAAGCAATAATAACCGCCCAATACTTGGCGAGACAATGCTTTTACAAGGCACTGGTACTGATGATTTCTGTTTTTTCAGGTTTATCAATGGTGGAAAGGGATTTGTGCTAGGAAATGATGGGGTTTTGCTTCGGTATCTTGGATAGCTTTGCTGCCGTATATGGTAGGGTAGTTCTTCGTTCCCTCCTCTGGATGTAATTTGTAACGTCATGTTATTGGGGTCCTTCCATTTGTTTATAAAATCGGGGGTGGAGGGGGAGCCTGTATAAGCGTGCGAGTGAATGAGTTAGGAAACAATTGTGGATTTTGGCCCAGCCATAACATGGGGAAGATGCATCTCAACCGGTGATATCAACTTTGCAGAATTTGCAAGGCTGCAGGATGTCGTGCATTTGGCTCTCTAAACATGGAAACAAAAGCTTAATGTGCTTAGTGGTGTGTAATTCCCATGGAGGATAAACGGTATGTTAACCAAGAGGGCCAAAGATCAACAAGTAAACATATAAATGCGTTTAACCTACAAGTTGATCAGTAAGATATTGGAATATGATCCTAATTTTTCTTCCGGACTATTGTTAGTCTTGCTAACTGTATTTTTGTGCTACTCTGATGGCTTTGAAATTATCTCTTTGCTTTTCTTTCTTCTATTTTTTTTGTTTTCTTTCTTTGCAGTACGATAGCTATTTCCTTCTTGACCAGAAGGTTTAAAATGCGCATCATGAGCATTACTGTTGTTCCAGTCATTTTTTGGTCATTGCAGCTAATGCAATCGTAATTGCGTGCAATATGACACCGCAATTTTGGGTTATGCACCACAATTGCTGATGTGATGCATGTAAATAGATGCCTAAGACTACTGTCCACCTGGATTTTAGCGACCACCAGTTTAGGAGCTTGTTTGTTCCTGTTATAATTAATATGACTAGTTTTAACCTTGTGATCTTTCTAATGATTTATACAATTTGTATGGGGCAGCCTTATAGTTCTAAGCGACGAAGCTAATATCTTTAGCACATGCGGCAGCTAATGAGTCACAATTATGACAGAAAAAAATGTCTTTTCTGGTAAAATTCTGGAAAATGCATATTATTCTTTTTTTTTTTTTTTTTTTTCTGTGAGAAATCATGTAAGGTCTGTCACTTTGTCAAAATCTCACGATAGGCTAATGAGAGCATTTGTCAATTTATTTTACTCAAATTTAAGTATTAATTATTCCTTTTTAATATGGTACAAGAGTAAGAAAAGACTACAGAATTTCAAGGATACACTGGCAAACCAATATACTCAGTGTGGTTTGGCTCAGAAAGTGAAAGGCGGCAGTTTTTTTGTGGACGTGTGAAGTGCATTGGATGTTTAAAGTGTGCTTTATTTGCAGAGAAGCCATTTGCTATTGAAACCGTTTATGGAAGAGCGAGGGTTATCGGACAATGGGTTGATCCAGAATGCAAAATTCAAGCAACCATAGAAACTTGTCCTGTTGATTGTATCTCGTAAGACAGTAGTTTTCCTTAATCGCAGAATTAATTTTGTCTTCTAACTTACCAAGATAGAGGTTGGCTTCCAATTTGTTACTTGTTGGAAGGTTGGGTTCATCTGTTTATGCAGCTGAGCTTGTTCAAATTCTAAGTTGTCAAACAAAGCAAACTAAATTCTGTATGAAGGGACAAAATAAAATTCTTGTGAAACAACAATGTAGTGTCAGCTACAAGGATATCTATCCTATACTTCAGATGACACCTGATAAGACACATAAAAAAGACAGTTTGCTGCTATACCATCTTATATTGCAAAGACCATAATTTGTGAGTCATTCACTTAATCCAGCGTTAGTGTAGAAGACTGAAGAAAAGGAATCATGTTCTCATGCAGTGCTCCTCTAATAATGATGAAGGTTAAACCTAGAATGCCATGCATCAAGTGCAAAATTTCATGGATACATGTCTGGATATGTGCATTAAGTGCCAATGTTACTTCCACCACTTTGGTGGAAAATTTGAACTTAGCAACAATAAAACACCCCTCATATAAGTTACAATGGTTGAATGATAATAAAGAAAGAAAGGTTGCATAATGGGGTTAAATATATTTTATCATAAAGGTTAGAGGGTGTGGTACTCAACTATTTTTAAAAAATATATTTAAAAAATTATTATCATTAAATTTGTAAAGGATGAGTGAAAAACTGCATTTAAGATAAAATATAAATTATATGAACGGTTAGTAAGATCATTTGGCTTATCTAATACATTAAATACTTTCTTGTTATTAATGAATTACATGCTCCATAAGTTTATTTGGTAGATTTGTTATGGTTTATTTTAATGATAACTTGATTTATGGTAGAATTCATAAAAGAGAACGTCGTTGAGCCACGAAGATGTCAGAATCCAGCGTTTTGACCATGCGGAAAAGCTCGGCTTGAAGATTACCGCTAACTAACATCTTAGGGATTGCTTCATCGGCCTCCATGATGCTTCTTCCTCCAAATTTCTCTGACCGTGATCGCCGCGCTCTCGACCACCTCCTTCCTGCAAGGTTCCATTCCTCCTAATACGCGCGCACGCACAAAATCGCACTTGTTCGGGTTTTGAGTTAGTGAACTACGGTCTACAGGACCAGTGGAATTACGCAGAGTTAACTGGGGAAAGATGTTGGTATTGAAGGAAACAACTTGTATTATGTATTGAGGACCCTTGAATGCCGCGGGTTGATTGTGAGACAACATGTGGTTCTGAAGAAGTCCAAAGAAGCCGAGAATGGTTCGACAGTGACTACCAGCTATGCAAAGCATTTGGGTGTTCAACAGAGGTTTGAGATTGAAAAGTGTGCAGATGGTGAACAATATGGGGACACGACCGAAGATGGAGATGGTTTGCATGTGAGAGATTTTGCACCAGCTATGACAGCTATTTGTGATAAGCTTGAACAAGCCAATGACAAGGTGAATGTTTTGACTGAATAATGCCACGGGTAGTAACAGTTTAGGAAGACGATTTTTTTTTTACTAACTGTCATTATGCATTTTATTGTGTGACATGTTGTCTTGGGACGAGCCTATTTGTAAGTTCAGTTGGACAAAGTTTGGATGCTATGTCATGTAGTGAAAATCTAAATGAGAGCATTAACATCCTCAATATCACTTTTTTTTTTTTATTTGCTGGCATTTCAAATTTGTGCAGGTTTTAGTTTTCATTTTATGCTGATTTTTTTTTAACTGTTATTGAAGTTGCTTGTTATATCAGACATCAAGAATGATCTAGGCTATAGGGGTAACGGACCTGCTGGACACAAATCTTGGAGCATTGTAAGTCCTATGTTGGTGTTTGAATGCAGCTCTGTTGGGAATCTGTGTTCTTTTTTCTAATGCTTACTGCATGATTTGTACTTAGATATGTAATAGGTTGAAAGAGGCTCACATTGTTGAGGAATTTGAAGCAAAAGTAAATGAAAAGGTGTGTAATTAGGTTATAGGAAGTGTTTCTATCTTGTTGCTTGTCAGAAAGTTATAGTTCTGATTTTCAGTTGTGATGCTTATGCTTTGGCAAGTCGTGCGCTGCCTACTCCTGTTGAAAGAATTTTTTACGGAGAATTTTGAACAAGTGATCAAGTGTGGAAAGAGGTCTCAACAAAATGATCAGCTGGTAGAACTTGCTATTAAGCATCAGATTTATGACACGGTTGATGCTAAAGGAACTTAAGGAGCTATCTTTATGGAGGTATGCGTTGGTTCTTATATTTCCTTTGTCAATTCTAATGCCTTTGAATTTGAAATAAAGTTCTTCTCTTTCCTCTGAAATTTTCTTTTTTAATTATTACTGTAGATGTTTGAATGCTTATTTTCCTGATCATGTAATTTTTGTTCCCATCACAAGGAAGTTTCATCTTTAAGAATTTGCCTCTACTCTCTTTTTTTTTGTCTGTCTTTCTATATGCCTCTTTTCCTTTTCCTAGTTTGCTTGATTGTTGACTCTCTGCCTTGGTAAGCTAGATCCTGTAGGTTACCTCTCCTCCCATTGTTCTGATCCTGTAAGACTTTTTTCCCTATCACGATGAGTTTTAACTTTTACTTGTGTGGTACATTTTATTTGCAATATGGTGAAGATATTATAGAATTTCCTTTTAAGAAAGTTAGTAGCATTTCTATCTTTATATTATGTTCGTTAGTTGTGGTCCTTGTAGTTTGATTTTGTGTTTTACTTCTCAATGACTAACTAAGCATTAATCTCAATCTAGCTTGAGTTGGTGTGGATTATTTTTTACCATTCTTTTCCATTTTAGGTATAACTCTCGTATAGCTCTCTCAACATCTTGTTGTTTTGACTCGTTTGACTTTATTCATGCTGTGGCTTTAAAGCTTTTGTCTATTCGACTTTTCCATAAGCAAGTGTGTGGGAGACTTGGTGTTGAAAATAAGAGAGATTTTCGGTCTCGAGATATGGTCTCCAAGTATGCGATGCATTTGTAAAAGGAAATCTATAAGAGAGCTGTGGCAACTTGAGTGTGGACTTATGGCAGGCTGTACTGCTACTGTCATAATCACAGAACTTTGCTAGAAAAAAAACTATTTGTCACTATTGGCAACTTGGGATATGTTAATACTACGATGAGGCCAAATCTGTTGATACACTTATTATGTAGTTGTTAGTTTGTATCTTATAGGTTTAAAGGGGTAATAGGTCTAAAGGCTGGACTACAAGTATTCATAAACGAATCAAAATAGATACGACTTTTTCAAAACCGAAAGAGAAAACGGAATATAAATATTCAAAAAACAATGTTTATATAGACAATTAGATACACAGAAATAGAGAGACAGAGGGGAGATAACTCAACACCAAATGGAGAAGGAACGTCTTCAGGCTCTCTACTTGGTTTAATCCATCTACCATATTTATTCACGACGAGCCCTTTATATTGCGAAAAAAAATACCAATATTTTGGTATTTTTAACTCTTCTATCAGCATATCACAACTTTTGTTCACCAATGCCAGATCTCTTTCAGCACTCCATTGGAACTTTGCTTTCTTCCCCATATATCCATTCAGGAGATGGAGGTATATTTCTAAATTATGACATGCTCTCAGGTTAGCTTTACGCTTCAAAAAGGGTGATGCAGACAGATCGAGCTTCAATACGGCTCCTACATGTCTGTAAGTCGACAAGAACCTTCCAGTGATTGTGTCAAAACTCTTGAGAATCTCCTCACTGAAAATGCCTGGTAATTTTGGCACTATATCTTGCTTGATAACAACTCGTAAGGTTTTAACTCTTAGTTCGTCGAGCCTTCGCTTGAAGGGCAAGTTCCCAACCCTTGGTGCGCCAAAAGTAACGACACTAATTCGAAGATCAGGAATGTAAGTAGCTGCCTCGTAAGCATTTAGGAGTGCTAATGCACCCCCTAAACTGTGACCTGTGACTGTCAAGCTAACCTCACGATCACCTTGCTCCAAATAGAAGTTGACTAGTCTTACAACTTCTTGCATAACTTGTTCAGAGGCACTCAGCTTGTTATACCTAGTAAGCGCACCCCTTGACTTGTACATGCTAAGAAATCCACACTCAACCCTAACATCAGGGTTGTCATCAATAGGCTCCTTAAAAGCCTTGACATTGGACAGCCACTCTGACGGTGCCACGGTACCTCGCCAAGCTACAACTATGTCTCTTAGCCCAATCCTTCGGGATTCATCATCGTTGCTGACTGCAATGTAACCCATCCAATTGGAGTCTTTGCTCAAAGTAGGACTAGACCTCTTAAGCCATTTAGGCAGGTGGACATGAGACATTGCATAAAAGTACTTAGTCACCTCATAACCATGATGAGTAAGGCCTAATTCTTGAAAAAGCTTGCTCTTGTTATACCGGCAGCTTCCGCAGTATTCAGACAAAGGATCAAAATCAAAGGAATCGTAAGTTGCTTGGGCAAATTCCCCATATTTGAGAATTTCCCGTCGAAGCCATGAAGGCAGAGGGTCTAGAACGCCTTCCCAGTTACACGAACTAGAAAACTCTCGCCATTGTCCTGATATATCCTCCTTTTGAGAAAACGTAGATTGTCCATCGTCAATGAAATCTTTCTCTGTATTCGGCTGTCTCATCAAGTGTTCCAAAGACTTGTGGGAACGGCAGCCATTGTCCTTTGCACCGACAGGCTTAGCAACAGCAACGACTTCTTCATTTGTTTTGACCGTGTTCGTGGGCAGCACGCGATTCAATAACAATTTCTTCATCTTGTTAACAATAAGTAAATACAACAAAATCGCAACGACAACTTCTCTAGGCAGAGAAAAATAGTGGAGACCAAGATTACTTATAGAGCGGGGCACAGGGTTTGGATAGAATTTTAAATGACATCCTAATCAGCAACGAATTTTGGAATTCCTACTCAAAATAGGATTTACTTATATCGATAAAATTTTTATTTATTATTTTAACTCTTTTTTTTATATGGACTCACGTCAAATTTCAATGCTGAATTTACTTTCTAAATATCCATTGTTATATGGGCATGTTCAAAATCACCTTTCATGCGTGTAACACGCCCTTACAAGTTTTTACCGGTCTAAATCTTTCCCGGCTCTGACCCTGCAATTTAACCCAGCACGTGTTATGGAATGCACCGACCTCACCACTTCCCGCAACTTCCCATTAATTATAGGGATTTTTGATAACGATTCACTCTCTACCTTGCCCACCAACTTGGACCCATTAAGCAATACCTTGATGTCACTATCAACCCCAACTCTGTCCTTATCAACATGACCATCACCAGTGTCTATCAAGTTAAACGCCGATACATCCCCCGCACCGCCTCACAGGACAACGCCGCCACCACATCGACAACCTTCGACAGAGCGGTGGCTTCATGGTCCAAAACAGCACAGATGCCGGACAGCACAGACTCCTCGGTAACATCAATGGAATCTAAATTCGAATCTCCCGTCACCGAAGAATTTAGGGTGTCGCATAGGAGACTAGCTATGGCGGCAGAATTGGAGGAGTGGAGAAGATTGTTGAGGAGAATCGTTAGAGATGCACGCAGTTCGAGAGGGGTTAGGGTTTTAAGCAATGCGGTTTGAGACTGTTTGAGCGACTTAGGGTCTGCATTTTTGGTTTTGGTCGGAGGGCCGATCGAGTGCGGACGAGTCAATGGGCAAGTGCGCCATGCCGGCGGCCACGGCGTAGACAGAAGAGGAAGAGAGGGACGAGCCCTTGCCTCCGACAGTTAACACTTCGCCACTCCTTGCCATCGCCGTTGTGAAGATGCCACGGCCGAGCCAGTTAAGTTGTTTCGACAACGGGGTCAGTCAAGCAGCTGAGCGCTAGGGTACAAAGACAACAGATGATGGCATCTGTGAACTGTACATGTACTACATTCGCAGCCATCCCTCCCTCTTCTTCTTCTTTCTTCTTCTTTCTTGTTGTTGTCTTCAGAGACGCATCGCCTACACCCACCACCACCAGCAGCAACAGCAGCTCCGTCGTTTTCGTCGTTTATTACCCGGAGCCAGAGGCGTACGTCAACAACATCCGCCACCAGAGCAGCAGCTGAATCGTAGGAAGTTTGTGTCCCAAACGGCCGCATTAATTTCAGCACCACTGGGTCTAGCAGCTTTAATAAACCAGCGGCAGCCACCCCGGCCAAGGCCGCGGACGAAGTGCCCCTTTCGGAGTGGGAGCGAGTTTACCTCTCTATCGACCCTGGCATAGTCCTTCTCGACATCGCCTTTGTACCAGACGATTTGAACCACGGTCTGTTCCTTTGTTTCTTTTCTCTCTGCTGCCCCCCTCTGGCTGATTCTGGCCGTATGGCATGATATGATAATGATTTCTTGACTACTTGATTGTCTTCTCTTGTTCATAATAATCCGTGTCCTCGTGTTCTGCCGATCGTTTGTCCGCTCTGTAGTATTTTGTGGACCACTCACTATTTATTCTTCGTCATCTTCTTTTCCCCGGTTTGCTTGGTAGCGTCAAAATGAAGGCAGTACAAAGGAGTTTGTTTTTCGTGAAGATGTATGTATAATCCAATTGGAATGCAATCCGCTCGACAATCAGACTAGTGGTAGTATTAAAGCGCCAGGCAATTAGGCCGTGTGTTTCTTTCCCCGGGGGGGGGACTTGCTTGTAAACCTTTTAATCTTCTATTCTATCGCTATTTCTTTGTACTGCCATGGTTGCAATTGTTTGAGGTGTTGCATGACAAGCTGAACGATGACTTACACCGAATTTCACTAATTGAGAAATAATTACACTCTGGATTATAACTTTAATCGCAACTTACCAAACATGGGCCCCTTCCAAGGAAGAGAAGAAGGAGAACTGTATAAGTTTGCGTAAAACATTGTGTGTTACTCTATTCCTATTTCAGGGACTTTGAAAGCGTCATAAAAGAAGTACATCAAACCGAGAGTTTCTTATGGAAACTTTTACACTGGCATGGAGAGGAAAACATTAAAGCAGGCATCATCTGAATTTTATGTGCTCCGGTGTATGGAGTTTAAAAGTTGCTTATTGATTTTTTTTTTTTTTGGGTTCTCAAAATTTAATGTCAAGGATAAAAAATGTCCATTTGAGTGCATGGTAGAATGTCCATTTGAGTGCATAGTAGACAGTTAGTTAAGCATTGAACATGCATCTTTTACTTAATTCTTCTTTTGCAAAAATTAAATCTGAGAAGCCAATACTTTGCTTGTAAACTTTATTGTGGATGTGCCCATTTTGTGGTTCTGCAGCTGCATTCTTCAACTGAATCATTTTGGGTTAAGGAATTGAGAGAACATTTATAAGTGAAAAATGGTGAAAATTTGTATTTTTATTGACTATAGAAATATTTACCGTCCTTATAGTGTGGCTATCTGGGTCATTTATGACTCGAGAGGTCTGGGATAAAGAAACTGATTTCTGTTAAGCATGAAAAGGTCCCTTTTGGAATTCCATATTAATGAACCATGGAGCTTCTTGAGAAAATATGAAGAGTCCGGAGTGAGCACTTCTAACCCACATCAAATTTCTGTGTGTTGAAACCAAGAAATGCTGTTTTTTTTTTCACTCTATGTATGCAAGTTGGATTGGCCTTTTGGAAATGTCAGAGCCTTCATGTCAGTGGGCTTTTCGAACTAAATTATGATTTACTAAGATGATTCAGGGAAGTCTAGAGACCACTTTCTGTATGCTCCAAAGATCTGCTTTGGCTTTGGGATATACTGTTAGGATGGATGAATATGATGGGCCAGATGCATGGCATGCTCCTGCAGACTTTGAAAGAGTTGCTTTTAGCTGAAACTTCTCAAACAAGTAGTCATTGAGTCAGTTACTAAAGTCAGTGGCATTATAGGGGCATTAGGCAAAGGTGTCAAGAATGCAGTTTTAGCCAACTTTACTGTCGGGAAGCATTTCAATACTTGAGCCTTTCTTAACAACAAAGCAAGATGAAATTAACTAGATAGGCCAGATTTCAACTCTATTTTGGATATTAGCAGGCACCCTCTTAGGAGGCTTTTGCTTCTTGGGCTGCTAGAATTCCATGAAAATCCAAAGGCAACAGCTGCTAAAGGTGTGAACTGAAAGTAGCTCTTCCAAAGTCTGCTCAGAAGGGGATCATTGCCCCTTCAACTTATCTAATCCATGATTGCATGATCCATTTACTTGCATTTCCCATGCTTCAACATAAACAATTGTATCACTTTACCTTATGCTTTGGACTTTTATTAATTTCAGTTAAATCAATGCATAGCCTTCTTTAATGTTTCTTAGATGTAGCCATGTCTTAGTGAACTTCCTTTGTGGGATCATTCTGCAGGTATACTATATTAGAATGAACAACCTATAGCTACCCAAGCACACCCTCGATTGAGCAGCTTAAGGCTTTTTGCTAAGGATTTACATATTTTTGAGTGCCTGCACACACACACACACATATTATCTCTGATTTTTATGCTTGCTATTCTTCTTTGTGAACTGACAAAAGCCCAAAATCTAAGTTTGTAACTCAAATTTTTGTAGGTTTTCTGCTGGGGACTAGGCAAACAAATTTTGGAGACAAAAGATGATGGAAACACATGGATTCCTCGTTCAATACCCTCAGCTGAAGAAGAAGATTTCAATTATAGATTTAATTCCATTAGCTTCAAAGGGAAGGACGGTTGGATTGTTGGAAAGCCTGCAATTTTGTTGTACACCTCAGATGCTGGGGAAAGCTGGGAGAGGATACCACTAAGTGCTCAGCTTCCTGGGGATATGGTAGCTTTTTTTTTTTTTTTTTTTTAAATGCCTGATGTATGCAAATTGAAGGTTTGAAATATGATATTTATTAGTGTGCTTTGCTCTAAATGGACGTCAAAGAGAAGAGAAGCTTTTAGAATAAGGGCCTTTTAGAGTATATTCTTCTCCTTATTTTTACCTTTTAAGAAGAGGGAAAGTAACTGCTCATTATGTGCTTGGATTTTTTGACATTTGAGGTTTGACTTTCTCAGTGTAAAACCTACTAGTTAGTGTTAGAAACACATTAGCAATGTTATTGGTCCAAATTTTTATGTCTAGTCTCAGGTAATAATCTGGGTCCCTTTTTGTGCCTCACAGACAATTAAGACCTCTTTTATGGTTGTTGCAGATGTAGGAAGAGCCAAGTAGCTAATAAATGCTGTAACTTCTGCAGGTATATATTAAGGCAACTGGAGAAAAAAGTGCAGAAATGGTGACTGACCAAGGAGCAATTTATGTTACCTCAAATAGAGGATTAAACTGGAGGGCTGCAGCCCAGGTGACTGTGTCAGCAACACTTAATAGGTAGTTTCTTCTCTGCTAAATGCTAATCTATTTGCTATTGGAGAAATGCTTTCTATGGCTATGCTTTGCTGTAGGAAAACATTTGAGTTTGCTAAGAAACCTGACTATTGACATTTCTCTTATGAGCTTGCTATTCTTTTCTGGTTGCTTACATGCATTTTATGTTACATCTGAATAATTTATCTTTATTTTAATTAATTAATTAATTAATATTATTTTTTGTTTCTTCTTATGAAATTTTAAAGAGTATTTCCTTTTCTTCCAGGAGTTATATATTATGTTTGCTTTCAAATTAAGCTGAGCTGTTCCATCTAAATTAAGTTTGACTGTGTTACAATTGGTTTGAAAACTAATTTAGGGTCCACATGGGGAGCTAGTTTCTTCTATTTCTTTTCTTGTTGCATTGGTCTAAAATGGTTCTCTACCAGAAAGAATTCAGTTCAGACATAACCATCCAGAAGTTGATTACTTTCTGCAGTAATGGAAACTTTTATACTTCAAAAGGCTGTGGTCTTCAATCAGGCAAGATATTGATGTGCATTCATTGCTTTTGAAGAACAGTTTCTAGTGGCATTAGTGGTGCAAGCTAGTACACAGGAACATTTAATACTGTGAATCGCTCACCAGATGGAAGATATGTTGCCGTCTCAAGCCGTGGCAACTTTTATCTGACATGGGAACCTGGCCAGGTGAGGTAGCTTCTCTGTTGGCGTCCATTATTCTTATTGGTACTTCTTTTGGCTATATATGCAGGAAGTATCCTCTGCTTCATGTTTGCACTAAGTTTTAATCATCTGGTTTTGGACCAAGTGATCCTTTTTAATGCATTAAAAATGTGGTGGCCCTTTGAAAAAAAGATGTTGGTGCAGCAAATTGGCCATAGTTCATGAAACCATCAGCAAGGTTTTCACTGTCTCTGTTTTTACTTATGGTGAAATAAATCTTGTATATTAGATATTAGATATTACTAATGCAGACATCTAAGTGTTCTACTTTTAAATTACATTAATGTACACTGTAGAAACTCTTAATACCTGCATTTTGTTGCTTTCATCTGTTCAATTTATTTGTTTGCCTTTTCTCTTCTCCTTGTAATTCCTTCCCTGTTTTTGGATAAGGGGATCTTATATTTGACTTTTTTTATTGTATAATATTTACCTCTGTAAAGAGCTTCATATATCAGCAGTATATTTGGCTCATTTGTTGTCTTCTGTCAAAGACTTGCATATATCTTAACAGTGATTCATTAATTTATACTATCTGCAGGCATTCTGGCAGCCACATAATAGAGCAGTTGCAAGAAGAATTCAGAATATGGGATGGAGGGCAGATGGTGGTCTTTTTTTTTTTGGGTGAAATTAATGGTCATTGCACACACCTTTTACTGCAGCAGTAAGGGACTTCATATTGGATTGAGTGACCAAACTCAAATTATGTATTTTACTTTGAAATAGTTCAGGCTACATGCAGAATTAATATATATATATATATATATATATTTATTTATTTATTTATTTTAATTGATAATTACATATTTATATTGTGTGTATGAATATTAGATATTTTACTTTGCAAAAAATAATTCACAATTATGTTGCTATGTTTGATTTTAATTCTCGTAACTATTTTGAAGATAACATTATTTTAGTTGAATGAAAATATACTTTACATTAAATAAGTATATGCTACCAATTATTTTATCAAATAATCGTGATAGTACATGAATATATATGCATATGGTTATGTAATTATTTGTCTATTAAAAATATACATTTTTTGATTATTTATTTTATTGAAGTGATAATAATTTAACTTTTTTTTCTCAAAACAATTCATAAAACATTTTAAAAGACTCGTTAGAACTGAAAAAGAGTTAGATTTGAGGTTTAAAAAATGTAGTTAATTGTAATTTAAATTAATATGATTATTGATTACACTTTAACATTTTTGGAAGTTCAATAAAAATAAAAAAGAAAAATTGTAAAATTAAGTAGTATAATTTTTTTCTTTAAAAAATTATTTAAAATCATTAATTTCTCTTAACTTTAATAATATATTAATATAAAATAGTATTGAATTTGTTTGATATAAGAGTTTATAATATCTATTAATAAATGAATTTTTGTTATATTTTATTTAAATAATAAAATAAATTTGAATTTAAATTATGAGTTTTTTAAATAAAAGTAAATTTAATAGTAATTTTTATTTTTAAGAAAATAAAAAGAGAAAAAAATCACATTAAAATTTTATTTTAATAAAATTTTAAGAAAAATTATAGACTAATTATTATGTTAGTGTTAAATACTACAAAGAATGAAAGTCTACTAAAAATACTATAATTTAAATTAAATACTTAAATATTTATAAAATTAAGTAAATGTTATAATATAAGTGTTTTACAAGCTATTTTTCAAAATTCGACAATGCTAATATATTTTGATATTAGATTGATCAATTGTAGAGTTGATTATATATTTATTAAAAAATAGATTTTTACTTATATTTAGTAGCAAAACACCAATAGGATCTCTGAACGGATTTTAGGAACCATTCCTAGGGAAAGAGGGCACCACGCCACCATCTAGGTGAAAATTACCAATATCCAGAAAACTCATCCAGTAACTTTATGCATGGCATGCTCCTGTAGACTTTGAAAGAGTTGCTTTTAGCTGAAACTTCTCAAACAAGTAGTCATTGAGTCAGTTACTAAAGTCAGTGGCATTATAGGGGCATTAGGCAAAGGTGTCAAGAATGCAGTTTTAGCCAACTTTACTGTCAGGATGCATTTCAATACTTGAGCCTTTCTTAACAACAAAGCAAGATGAAATTAACTAGATAGGCTAGATTTCAACTCTATTTTGGATATTAGCAGGCACCCTCTTAGGAGGCTTTTGCTTCTTGGGCTGCCAGAATTCCATGAAAATCCAAAGGCAACAGCTGCTAAAGGTGTGAACTGAAAGTAGCTCTTTCCAAAGTCTGCTCAGAAGGGGATCATTGCCCCTTCAACTTATCTAATCCATGATTGCATGATCCATTTACTTGCATTTCCCATGCTTCAACATAAACAATTGTATCACTTTACCTTATGCTTTGGACTTCCCTTAATTTCAGTTAAATCAATGCATAGCCTTCTTTAATGTTTCTTAGATGTAGCCATGTCTTAGTGAACTTCCTTTGTGGGAGCATTCTGCAGGTATACTATATTAGAATGAACAACCTATAGCTACCCAAGCACACCCTCGATTGAGCAGCTTAAGGCTTTTTGCTAAGGATTTACATATTTTTGAGTGCCTGCACACACACACACACACACATATTATCTCTGATTTTTATGCTTGCTATTCTTCTCTGTGAACTGACAAAAGCCCAAAATCTAAGTTTGTAACTCAAATTTTTTTGTAGGTTTTCTGCTGGGGACTAGGCAAACAATTTTGGAGACAAAAGATGGTGGAAACACATGGATTCCTCGTTCAATACCCTCAGCTGAAGAAGAAGATTTCAATTATAGATTTAATTCCATTAGCTTCAAAGGGAAGGAAGGTTGGATTGTTGGAAAGCCTGCAATTTTGTTGTACACCTCAGATGCTGGGGAAAGCTGGGAGAGGATACCACTAAGTGCTCAATTTCCTAGAGATATGGTAGCTTTTTTTTTTTTTTTTTTTAAATGCTTGATGTATGCAAATTGAAGGTTTGAAATATGATATTTATTAGTGTGCTTTGCTCTAAATGGACGTCAAAGAGAAGAGAAGCTTTTAGAATAAGGGCCTTTTAGAGTATATTCTTCTCCTTATTTTTACCTTTTAAGAAGAGGGAAAGTAACTGCTCATTATGTGCTTGGATTTTTTGACATTTGAGGTTTGACTTTCTCAGTGTAAAACCTACTAGTTAGTGTTAGAAACACATTAGCAATGTTATTGGTCCAAATTTTTATGTCTAGTCTCAGGTAATAATCTGGGTCCCTTTTTGTGCCTCACAGACAATTAAGACCTCTTTTATGGTTGTTGCAGATATAGGAAGAGCCAAGTAGCTAATAAATGCTGTAACTTCTGCAGGTATATATTAAGGCAACTGGAGAAAAAAGTGCAGAAATGGTGACTGACCAAGGAGCAATTTATGTTACCTCAAATAGAGGATTAAACTGGAGGGCTGCAGTCCAGGAGACTGTGTCAGCAACACTTAATAGGTAGCTTCTCTGTTGGCGTCTATTATTCTTATTGGTACTTCTTTTGGCTATATATGCAGGAAGTATCCTCTGCTTCATGTTTGCACTAAGTTTTAATCATCTGGTTTTGGACCAAGTGATCCTTTTTAATGCATTAAAAATGTGGTGGCCCTTTGAAAAAAAGATGTTGGTGCAGCAAATTGGTCATAGTTCATGAAACCATCAGCATGGTTTTCACTGTCTCTGTTTTTACTTATGGTGAAATAAGTCTTGTATATTAGATATTAGATATTACTAATGCAGACATCTAAGTGTTCTACTTTTAAATTACATTAATGTACACTGTAGAAACTCTTAATACCTGCATTTTGTTGCTTTCATCTGTTCAAATGTCATTTATACAAAAGTCTGCTAATTGTTTCCATTTCTTTCACCAACATGAAATTGCTCTCTACATTTGCTTTAGCTGCATCACTGCAAACCCTTTTTAGTCCGTTTTAATTTCTTTTTTTCATTTCTCCCATACTAGATTACCACTGTAAAATGCCAAATGGGAGTTTGATAGTCAAGAAATAGCAATGTCAAATGGTTCAGGTCTTGTCATGAAAGTTTTGATACTGTGTCAAGAAAGTATTTAATTCAAAAGTTTAATTTGTCAGGTAAGATCCAAGAATAGATCATATATTGAACTCGATCAACTACTTTAGCATAAAAAAGTGAATACTTTTATGTAGAATCGATAAGATTGGAAAGAAGCAGCATTTAACTTGGGCAAGAGGTCCAATCTAGCAGATCTTCGCTTGATTTATATTAAGGGAGGCTTGCCACATTCGTAGCTGCATTGCTGAAGTGATGGAAGCTGACTTTTTGGCACCTGTTAAGAGTGGGGAGTTGAACGTGTGTGATTGATTCACTAAACTGGAAATGAAGCCAATCAGCCTTTGGTCTCTTGATTGGCTTTTCTGATAGCCAGTAGGTCATGGTTGGTCTTCTGATTTAATGGTTGATCAGTTTTGTATACACTCTCCTTTTGGATTAGGAGTGCACATTCTAGTGAGCTTCAAAATTTAATATGGCCCCTTTGTCTTAGTTTCTATGTTTTATGCTCTTAGATGGTTTCTTGTGCAGGAAGAAGCCTGGGCAGCAGGGGGCAGTGGGGTTCTGTTGAGAACAACAAATGGTGGCAAGACTTGGAGCCGTGATAAAGCAGCTGACAATATTGCTGCAAATCTCTACTCAGTGAAGTGAGTGATTATAGTGAGAGCTATATGGCTAATTTTTATGTCCTTGTTTGACCGACAAGTTCTTAACAGGAGAAGATAGGAAAGTCGATGATTAAACATATGGAGAAAATGCTAAGAAAATGTTTGGAAGTTGTAGGATTTCTTTATGGATCAGTCTGTCCACCAAACACAAAAGCAATAATAACCGCCCAATACTTGGCGAGACAATGCTTTTACAAGGCACTGGTACTGATGATTTCTGTTTTTCAGGTTTATCAATGGTGGAAAGGGATTTGTGCTAGGAAATGATGGGGTTTTGCTTCGGTATCTTGGATAGCTTTGCTGCCGTATATGGTAGGGTAGTTCTTCGTTCCCTCCTCTGGATGTAATTTGTAACGTCATGTTATTTGGGGTCCTTCCATTTGTTTATAAAATCGGGTGGAGGGGGAGCCTGTATAAGCGTGCGAGTGAATGAGTTAGGAAACAATTGTGGATTTTGGCCCAGCCATAACATGGGGAAGATGCATCTCAACCAGTGATATCAACTTTGCAGAATTTGCAAGGCTGCAGGATGTCGTGCATTTGGCTCTCTAAACATGGAAACAAAAGCTTAATGTGCTTAGTGGTGTGTAATTCCCATGGAGGATAAACGGTATGTTAACCAAGAGGGCCAAAGATCAACAAGTAAACATATAAATGCGTTTAACCTACAAGTTGATCAGTAAGATATTGGAATATGATCCTAATTTCTTCCGGACAATTGTTAGTCTTGCTAACTGTATTTTGTGCTACTCTGATGGCTTTGAAATTATCTCTTTGCTTTTCTTTCTTCTATTTTTTTTGTTTTCTTTCTTTGCAGTACGATAGCTATTTCCTTCTTGACCAGAAGGTTTAAAATGCGCATCATGAGCATTACTGTTGTTCCAGTCATTTTTGGTCATTGCAGCTAATGCAATCGTAATTGCGTGCAATATGACCGCAATTTTGGGTTATGCACCACAATTGCTGATGTGATGCATGTAAATAGATGCCTAAGACTACTGTCCACCTGGATTTTAGCGACCACCAGTTTAGGAGCTTTTGTTCCTGTTATAATTAATATGACTAGTTTTAACCTTGTGATCTTTCTAATGATTTATACAATTTGTATGGGGCAGCCTTATAGTTCTAAGCGACGAAGCTAATATCTTTAGCACATGCGGCAGCTAATGAGTCACAATTATGACAGAAAAAAATGTCTTTCTGGTAAAATTCTGGAAAATGCATATTATTCTTTTCTTTTTTTTTTTTCTGTGAGAAATCATGTAAGGTCTGTCACTTTGTCAAAATCTCACGATAGGCTAATGAGAGCATTTGTCAATTTATTTTACTCAAATTTAAGTATTAATTATTCCTTTTTAATATGGTACAAGAGTAAGAAAAGACTACAGAATTTCAAGGATACACTGGCAAACCAATATACTCAGTGTGGTTTGGCTCAGAAAGTGAAAGGCGGGCAGTTTTTGTGGACGTGTGAAGTGTATTGGATGTTTAAAGTGTGCTTTATTTGCAGAGAAGCCATTTGCTATTGAAACCGTTTATGGAAGAGCGAGGGTTATCGGACAATGGGCTGATCCAGAATGCAAAATTCAAGCAACCATAGAAACTTGTCCTGTTGATTGTATCTCGTAAGACAGTAGTTTTCCTTAATCGCAGAATTAATTTTGTCTTCTAACTTACCAAGATAGAGGTTGGCTTCCAATTTGTTACTTGTTGGAAGGTTGGGTTCATCTGTTTATGCAGCTGAGCTTGTTCAAATTCTAAGTTGTCAAACAAAGCAAACTAAAGTCTGTATGAAGGGACAAAATAAAATTCTTGTGAAACAACAATGTAGTGTCAGCTACAAGGATATCTATCCTATACTTCAGATGACACCTGATAAGACACATAAAAAAGACAGTTTGCTGCTATACCATCTTATATTGCAAAGACCATAATTTGTGAGTCATTCACTTAATCCAGCAAACATGCATAAATTACAGGCTCCAATTTTATCAATTATAAATCAAATTATATGCCAAAATTTATCTACAGCTTCTGTAAGCAGCAAGTGTAGGACAGTTATGCATCCCAAGTACAAGGTTTGTCTTCCCTTTTTCACTACAAATTTTTAAAGCCTATAATTTTATATCCAAAACAGTTCAGGAAAAAAAAAAAAAAAGAAGAAGAAGGAGAAGCATGTTACTGTGTGCCTAATTACTCTCCCATCAACATTCACACTTCAAGTCACTCAGATAAAAACCAATTTATCCCAAGAAACCCGACATCATAATACTTAATAATGAAGCAGCCCCAATAATTTAATCAACAAATGATCAACATGTATATGCTATGCAATTACTTCAAAACAAAGAAATCTCAACATCACATTGGGTGGCATCAAATAGATCATTACCTGCATAGTCCCAACAGCTTCAAATATCACCCCAGTGTAATAATCCAGCCCCCTTGCAAGGCTCAGATCAAAAACCACTCTATTAATGCACTTGGACTTGTGAAGAGCTTCAAACAATATCTCCAAATCATCCAAGGCATGTTTAGAAGAAGCATTGTCGAGAAAGCTGCTGCCTTTCTGCTTAAGCCTTGATAATAATTCCTTTGGTGGTCCCTTTTGCTTCACAAAGCTGCCAATCCTGTCTGCTGTTTCACCATTCAACCCCTTCCCCTCCACCTGTAACAATTTGGAAGTAACACATCACCAACAAGATAAGTCATCAATAAAAACAAAACAAAGAATTGCTACACAGAAAAAATTCGATGCAAAAAAATTGGTGCCAAGCACCCAAAAAAAAAACAAAAAAAAAAAAAAATCCCAAGAGCCAACACCCTTTACCAGAAGTCCAGACATCCAGCATCATTTACGGTAAGTAATGTAAAATCGTAAGTGCCAACATTAATTTGACAACACAATGCCACAGATAACAATAGAAAAATTATCATTTTGCTATTCAATTTTCCAGCATGCCAAACACATGACCTGTTCTCATGGCTTATGCACCTTTTTGACATCTCAAATTAAACCTCTTCTTTTCCACCTAGAATACGTTACAAGAAACACATGGCACTGACGAGAAAATGGAGGTAGCTAATTAACAACACAATAGAGAAAATGATGGATTCTCTATATTTTCATATAGCATGTATCCTAATGACATAATGACTATGCCAAGCAAATAGTCAGACCCAAAGGACAATCATAGGCCCATATTTGTGCTATTATATCAACAAAATTATGCCAGCTATTGCATGAAATTTTAAGCAGTATGTAAAGAACCAATTTATCAGGATATATTGTGCAATCCCAGTAAAGGAGAAAGAAGGTGCTACATATAAACAGAAAGCACAGCCAAACCAATTAAAGATGCACCAACTAGCTTTTCGGTTTGATGGTCTCAGTTTTGCCAGCATTGATTCTAAATTGAATCGTGGGTATAACTGGGTTTCTCAACTTAGATGTCGTTTTCTTTCCTATACTACAAGAAATCAATCTATTCTGGATCCAACGGAACTCATAGAGAATGATGTGTCGCATTCTCTTCCCAATCACATGCCATTGTGTATGAGCATGCAGAACAAATCAGTTTTACCGGTCAAAGCATGGTTTCTGTGTGCTGTCCAGTTTCAATATGCTCTTACCATTTCCTTTTTAACCTGCTCAAATGTTTGCTTGTCTAGTTTGTCAATACTTGAACACATAGCACGAAATTTCTCAGGTGGCACTCCACAAATTTCAAACATTCCATCCAGTAACTTGCGATGATTTAATTTAACCTGTCAAAAAACAAGTCAAAACAATAAGCACTTCAGCCAGCACTGGCAATTGCTTGATCATCAAATTTAGCCACTAAAAAGACAAAAGCACAAATTTAGCTGCTAAGAATAGAGGAGTTTAAGATCCAATTGATAGCATACCATTCAAATTCAGCTACTTAGGAAACTTGAGTTCAAAAGTCAGTTGAAAGAATCCATATTATTTTAGCAGATGCCGAGTTAAAATAAGTTATGAGTCAAACACTCAGGATAAAGTTTAATGATGTCACAAATTAGCTTGGGTGCAACAACCAAAGGTAACCTCATGGGCCCATTTTTTAAAAAGCAGTTGAATCTTTGAATATAAAAATAAGGCTATATTCATTGGATCTTTTCACTCTATTTCACTTTCAGATTCCATAGCTCAGCATTCATGCCTTTGAATAGTTGCTACATTTATCGATGTAGGAAAGCCAAAGATAAATTTATGGGTGACAGAGCTTTAAAGTTTATTAGAGTCCAAAAAGTTGAAGTGCTGGTCGTGGTAATCAGGGGCGTGGTCGTGGTAAAGTAGCACTAGCTAATATTGCACAAGGGGCAGTAGGGGCGATTACTAATGTTTCTCATGGGAGACCACTTGATGATTCTGATAAAGCTGGGTTGGAGACCTTGAGTAAAGATGATTGGGAGACTTTGAAGTCTCTCTGGAACACTCACACAAATAATACATCCGTTGCTCAGCTAAAGCTTAATGGTAAGACATATTTGTAATGGTTGTTTGACACAGGTGCTTCGCATCATATGATGGGCGAGGAAACTGCATTTGTAGAGTTTCAAAGAATACGTCATTGTCCCGTGAAAATGCTAAACGGTGAATACGTTATGTCAACAAGAGAAGGAACAGTTCTTGTAGGAAAATTATTTCTCAAGGGTGTTTTATATGTCCCTGAAATACGATAAAATTTGATATTTGTTTCAAAATTAGCTCGAGACAAAGTTCATATTTTGAAATTCACTGATCGTTTATGTGTTGTTCAGGACTGCACTTCGAGGACCGCACTTTGAAATTCATGAACCTTGTAATGTTTGTTTCCGGGCAAAACAAACTCGTATTCCTTTTTCTATTAGTGACAATAAAACTGGTGATATCTTTGAATTAATTCATTGTGATTTGTGGGGAGTTTATTTTCTAACTATTGTTGATGATTGTTCTCATGGTGTATGAGTTTATTTGTTGAAAGGGAAACATGAGGTCCTATATGTTGTTAAGAATTTTTTGGCTATATGACCGAGAGACAATTCAATAAACAAGTCAAAATTATACGTAGTGACAATGGTACAAAATTTACTTGTTTAGGTGATTATTTTAAGGAACATGAGATTATCCATCAAACTTCCATGGTTGAGACACCTTAACAAAATGGAAGAGTTGAGAGGAAACATCGACACACATTTTGAATATTGGTAGGGCGCTCCGTTTCTAGGCTAACTTACCTATTCAATTTTTGGGGAGAATGCATTCTCACTGCAGGATATTTAATTAATCGTACTCCATCATCAATTTTTTTGGGTGGAAAAACTCCATATGAAATTTTGTTTGGAAGCCCTCCATCTATTTCTCATCTTAGAGTATTTGGTTGCTTATGTTATGCTAAGAACATTAATCGGGAAAAGGATAAGTTTGCAAGTCGAAGTCATAAGTGCATATTCATGGGTTATCCTTATGGTAAAAAGGGGTGGAGGGTGTATGATCTAGATAGGAAAATTTGCTTTGAAAGTCGAGATGTGGAGTTTTTTGAGTACCTGTTTCCTTTTGCCCATACGGACTCTAGATTCCCTACCTACTGTCATTGAGTCTACTATATTGGAGGATGTGCCTGAGATTGAGGCACCTCCGCTAGCCTCTGAATATGATGGACAGTCCGTTGAAGAGGGGGTATATGACAGCAGATGGGGTCGTACCAGTACCGGAAGTTTCAGAGGTTACGGGTGCAATAGACGATCTTGGACGCGGCAAACGAGCGCAACAGCCTTCAGTTCGTTTGCATGATTATGTGCTGCATACAGTTGCCCTCAGTCCCTCGAGTTCTCCTTCCTCTTCCTTGGCATCCTTAGGTACGCCCTATCCCATCACAAACTATGTCAAATTGTGTTAAAATTTTCCTTGTCACATCGTCGATTTTGTGGCTGCAGTAACTACAGGGATTGAACCAACCAGTTTAAAAGAGGTCATGCAGCATTCGTGTTGGCGTGAGGCAATGAAAAAAGAGGTTTAGGCACTAGAGGATAATGAGACATGGATAGTTGCTACTTTGCCTAAGGGAAAGAAGGCTCTTGGTAGTAAATGGGTGTACAAAATCAAGTATCATGCAGACGGAACCATCGAGCGATACAAGGCACGCTTGGTTGTTTTTGAAAATCATTAGATCGAGGGTCTTGATTATAATGAGACGTTTGCACCTATTGCAAAGATGGTCACGGTTCGTACCTTCTTAGTAATAACAGCGATCTGTGGATGGGAATTGCATCATATGGATGTGCACAATGCATTTTTTGCATGGCGATCTTGAGGAGGAAGTTTATATGCGGTTTCCACCAGGGTTTACGGCATCCGGAGCGAATAAAGTGTGTCGTCTACACAAGTCTCTTTACGGGCTGTGACAGGCACCGCAGTGTTGGTTTGCCAAGCTTACTACGGCTCTGATTCAATATGGATTTCAGTAATCTGGCTCAGAATATTCTTTGTTCACATTTCGGCATGGCAAAGTTTAGTTGACCATTTTGGTCTATGTTTTGATGATCTGATGATAGGTGAGACTGATAGTGATGCCATTCAGGTGTTTTAAAACTTACTTGAATACTTGTTTCCACATGAAAGACCTTGGCAAATTGAAGTACTTCTTAGGTCTTGAAGTAGCAGGAAATTCAACTAGGATTTTCCTTTGTCAGAGAAAATATGCTCTTGATATTATTTCTGAGATCGATTTGTTAGGTACTAAACCTGCAGGCACACCAATGAAGCAAAATCATCACCTCGCTTTAACTATGGACGCGACTCTTCCTAATCCTATGTCTTATCGGTGTCTTATTGGTCGTCTTATCTACCTAATAATTACTTGACCTGAATTGTCTTATTGTGTGCATATCTTAGCATATCCTATGCGGATTTATTGTGATAGTTAGTCAGTTCTTCACCTTACTCACCACATTGTGTTTCATGAACGCACCAAGCACATCGAGGTTGATTGTCACTTTGTTCATGATGAGATTTGCCATGGTATCATTCTTCCTCAATTTGTATCCTCGTCTCACTAACTAGTTGATATCCTTACCAAAGCTCTTGGCAAACGTTCATTTGATGCCATTCTTTGCAAGTTGGGTATTTCAGATCTTCATGCTCCAACTTGAGGGGGGGTATTAGGGTGAATATTTGGTAGCTGAAGTTTCGGTAGTCTTATGTCTATTAGTATATATTTATATTTGGTAATTTTTGAGTAGTTACACATAATTAGGTAAATTGAGACTGAAGTTATGAAATTTTTAGGGTACACATTGTATATATATATAATATAGAATATTGGAATGAAGAGGGGCGTCAGTCAAAATTTCTTTCCCAATTTTCTTGGCTTTTCATTATTATTATTATTATTAACTTAATAGACCAGAATTTTTGTGAATCATGAAATTACCAACCCTTGTTCATTCTCAGTCATGGCAATTTTAATAAAGTCGACAATAAACATTGATTTTCTCCCATGATTTGTTGGCTACTGCTAGGGAGGACATACCAAATTTAGCATAATTGCCGCTAAAGGATTTTTCTTTTCTTTTCTTTTTTTTTTTTTTTTTTTTTTTTTTGTTAAAAAAAAGAAGAAGAAGAATAAGAAGAAGAAGTTCATCTTTTTTCTGTGAGGTGGGAAGTGTCGCAGTGCTGGACTTTGGGCTACAAATACAAATTGTGATGATGGCTAGAACAAGAATAAAAAAATAACTCATTCGCAAAGTTAATGCAAAAAAGCTGATGTTATGCCTCCTAAATTTATCAAACAAAAGACTTTTTACGTGGAAATCAAGAGCTCAACCCCTGAGAAGACACATGCATTTTGGCATGCCAATGGATTTATGGGTATCCTTTTTTTAGTTTTTGTCTTCGTCCCTGTGTGTAGCATGCATGAGCTCGATGCTGCTGTTTTTTTTTTCTTCTTTTTTTTTTTTTGGGTGAAACTAATGGTCATTGCACACACCATTTACTGCAGCAGTAAGGGACTTCATATTGGATTGAGTGACCAAACTCATAAATTATGTATTTTACCTTGAAATAGTTTATGCTACGTGTGTGTATATATATATATATATATATATATATATATATATTATATATATTATATATATTATTATTTTTAATTGATAATTACATATTTATATATTGTGTATATGAATATTGGATATTTTAATTTACAAAAAACAATTCACAATTATTTTGCTATGTTTGATTTTAATTCTCGTGACTATTTTGAAGCTAACATTATTTTAGTTGAATGAAAATATACTTTACATTAAATAAGTATATGCCGACCAATTATTTTATCAAATAATCGTGATAGTACATGAATATATGTGCATATGGTTATGTAATTGTTTGTCTATTAAAAATATACATTTTTTGATTATTTATTTTATTGGAGTGATAATAATTTGATGATTTTTTTTCTCAAAACAATTCATAAAATATTGTGAAAGACTTATTAGAAACTAAAAAAGACTTAGATTTGAGGTTTAAAAAATGTAGTTAATTGTAATTGAAATTAATATGATTATTGATTACACTTTAACATTTTTGGAAGTTCAATAAAAATAAAAAAGAAAAGTTGTAAAATTAAGTAGTTGTATAATTTTTTTCTTTAAAAAATTATTTAAAATCATTAATTTCTCTTAACTTTAATAATATATTAATATAAAATAGTATTGAATTTGTTTGATATAAGAGCTTATAATATCTACTAATAAATGAATTTTTTGTTATATTTTATTTAAATAATAAAATAAATTTGAATTTAAATTATGAGTTTTTTTTAAATAAAATAAAATTTAATAGTAATTTTTTTTTTAAGAAAATAAAAAAAGAGAAAAAAAATTCACATTAAAATTTTATTTTAATAAAATTTTAAGAAAAATTATAGACTAATTATTATGTTAGTGTTAAATACTACAAAGAATGAAAGTCTACTAAAAATACTATAATTTAAATTAAATACTTAAATATTTATAAAATCAAGTAAATGTTATAATATAAGTGTTTTACAAGCTATTTTTCAAAATTAGACAATGCTAATATATTTTGATATTAGATTGATCAATTGTAGAGTTGATTATATTTATTAAAAAATAGATTTTTACTTATATTTCATTTAAATTCGAGATAAGAAAGAAGTTTAAATTATGAGTATTTTTAAGATGAGAAATATATATATATATATATATATATATATATCTTTTTTAAAAAACAATAGAAAAAGGAATTTAAGACTTTTTTAAAAAAATATTTTATATTCTATTTTTCTTAATTATAAGCATTTATATTGGATAAAATTTAGACATATAAAGATGACAATTGCTATATCTTGTTTGATAACGACTCGTAAGGTTTTAACTCTTAGTTCGTCAAACCTTTGCTTGAAGGGCAAGTTCCCAACCCTTGGTACGCCAAAAGTAACGACACTGATTCGAAGATCAAGAATGTAAGTAGCTGCCTCGTAAGCATTTAGGAGTGCTAATGCACCCCCTAAACTGTGACCCGTGATTATCAAGCTAACCTCACGATCACCATGCTCCAAATAAAAGTTGACTAGTCTTACAACTTCTTGCATAACTTGTTCAGAGGCACTCAGCTTGTTGTACCTAGTAAGCGCACCCCTTAACTTGCACATGCTAAGAAATCCACACTCAACCCTAACATTAGGGTTGTCATCAATAGGCTCCTTAAAGGCCTTGACATTGGACAGTCACTCTGACGGTGCCATGGTACCTCGCTAAACCACAACTATGTCTCTTTGCCCAATCCTTCTGGATTCATCATTGTTGCTGACTCCAAGTAGGACTAGACCTCTTGAGCCATTTAGGCAGGTGGACATGGGACATTGCATAAAAGTACTTGGTCACCTCATAACCATGATGAGTAAGACCTAATTCCTGAAAAAGCTTGCTCTTGTTATACTTGCAGCTTCCGCAGTATTCAGACAAAGGATCAAAATCAAAGGAATTGTAAGTTGCTTGGGCAAATTCCCCATATTTGAGAATTTCCTGTTGAAGCCACGAGAGCAGAGGGTCCAGAACGCCTTCCTAGTTGCCTTTTGAGAAAACGTAGGAGTCATATATTGTCCATCGTCAATGAAATCCTTCTCTGTATACGGCTGTCTCATCAACTGTTCCAAAGACTTGTGGGAATTGCAGCCATTGTCCTTTGCACGGGCAAGCTTAGCAGCAGCAACGGCTTCTTCATTTGTTTTGACCGTGTTTGTGGGTAGCACGCGGTTCAATAACAATTTCTTCATCTTGTTAGCAATAAGTAAACACAACAAAATCGCAACGGCAACTTCTCCAGATAGAGAGAAAGAGGGGAGACCAAGATTCCTTATGGAGCGGTGCACGGGGTTTAGATTGAATTTTGAATTGGAAATCCTAATCAGCACTAAACGGGCTTTGAAATTCCTACTCAAAACAGGATTTGCTTATATCATTAAAACCTTTATTTATTGTTTAAACCCTTTTTGTTTTTATGTGGAATCCCTATTCAAAGGCTCACATCAATTTTCAACGCTGGATTGACTTGCCTAGTAGCCGTTGTCATAAAGAAACCACCTAGTCCCCACAGAATATTTCCATAATTACATTCTTGTTAAACAAGGCAACCTTTGCATCTTTGTCGTGGATTGCCACGGAAGCTAAAGGACAAGAAACTGCTGTATTCATCACCCTTTGACAAAGTGATTAGAAGCTATTGCCGTGGCATTGCTTGTAACAAGTTCAAGTCCCAAGGTACAGATTTTCTTCATTTCAGAGACTAATCAATGGAGTAAATGGAAGCAAAATAATTAATTAGTGTTTTAAGAGTTGACCTCTCGATCTTCTCTCTCATCCACACCTCCTCCTTCCTCCTCAACCGGCTATGTCTGGCGGTGGCAATCCTGGCTTTCTTAACCTTTCCAACCCTCAAGCTGAGCCGGTGGGCGAGAATGGCGCGGCTCTACCGGGTCGTCCGCTTGGCGGATATGGCCAAAACTCGGTTGGTAGTTAGACTGACTTCTTTCCCCCTCAGCGCCGGGGAGGAGGCACGGGGAGATCGACGGAGAGCATGGAGAAGCTTGGAGGAATAGATCCGCTGCTCCACGTCGTTTCTCCATCTGGCTGCTGCTGTAGTAGTGGTTGCAGTTTGGGTCTGTGCGACATCGTTGTGGCTTGGAGGAGGAGATGGTGTCTCGTCGGGGTGGGGGAGTTTTCTCCGCTTCTTTCTGTTGGATTCTTCTTCAAGCGTGTCAAGACTTGATTCGGCGCCAGGAATCAAAGGTGCCATCCCTCTGCTCTCTTGCTGTATGTAATATATCTCCTATATATTCTGAACAGTTTGGCATTGTGCCTACTTCATGAGGAAGGCAGGACGATAGAGGAAGAAGCCATTGTAGAGACTAAGAAGCTGATAGAAGGTTACAGGAAAGAATTGCTTCGTTTAGTGGTCGAAAGTGAAGGGAGTGTAGTTCCAAGAGCATGCAAGGAATTTGCTATGGGGATGAGCCATGTGTATCACTATTTATACCTAATTGATGAGAGGGATGGATTTTCATCTCCAAATAACAAGGTTATTGAAGACATTAAGGCTACTGTTTGGGAACCCATTTCTCTTTCTCATGTTCATGGTCATGAACCGAGGAGCAATTTTTTTATGTTGGACATTAGGCTTTTTTCTTAAAATATAGAAATAAAAAATTCTATATCAATATATAACATAAATAAAACAATAATATGGTGTGTTTAAGTTGTTATTTTAATGTTAAATTTTAATTAACGACATAAACATATAAATATTTGGTTATTATACAGTTATTTTTATCCATTCTTCATATTTAGGTGCACTTAAACTCTCACATTGTGAGCTAATAATATGGCGATTACGTCATGTCCCGGAGGAGCATTCAGCCAATTAATAGATAGCCTTTAGTCTTACGAATTGGGGTGGGTTTGGAAGGAAGGGGGGGGGGGGAAAGACTAAGAAACGAAAATGAAAGAAAAGGTTTCTCAAATCCTAAACAACCCCCAACGAAAGCTTTAATTATTATTTATTTATCATTATGTTTCTGCGACAATGGCGTGTGCTGTCAATCGCCTTAACGTTGCTCAAATCCCATCCATGAATGAATGATTAGTGGACAAAAGCTTCATCTTACTACGATCTATTAAGATGACGAGGTAACATTGTAGTCGGTCGACTGTTTGTTGCTCTTAAATATTATCCCTTTTTGTGTGTTGACTCTGGCCCTTAAATATTTTACCTTAAATTAGTAAAATTCATGTATAGATGTCCATCTTTCTTTTTGTGTTTACCACACCTTATTATATTAGTAGTAAAACAAAGCTTTTGCTCGATAAAGTACACATATGACAAAACTCATTACTTTATTATTGAATTTGATCACATATTATTTATTTATTAGCAATATATGTCAGATCTTTTATTATTACACATTTTTTCCTTTACCAATACAAATAGGAAATTCATGCAACAAACATACACCTATAAATTCAAAAATAAAATAATGAATCTTGTGACAATATTTGCAAAATAAAAAAAAATCCCATATTGTGATCTTCCTATAATTAAAAGCAAGAAAACCCTTCCACTAAATAGACTCTAGAAAACCCTTCCCATATTGAAATCAACTCTAGATACATTAGATATGGAATTTGGCTTGGTGTTTTTTACAGTAGACTTAAGGAGATTTAAGATGATGTTTTTACCTTTACACTTAAAGATTTACATGTTTTTTTCCTGCTATGATTGATTGCATTAAGGTGATAAAGCCAAAAATGACCTAAAAGGATATGGGTTACATCTATAGATAAGATATCATAATAAACCTCATGCTTATAATTATCTAATTGAATGAGAACTCAACATTGTTTTGTGACTAGTAAAGTAATTTTCTTAATTTAAGTCAATAAAAAAAGGTTGCAAGTGTGGTTATGTCTGAAAATTCAACCTAAAAAGTGTAGGCTTAGCAATGACATTTATGGTACTTTTTCAACAAAAAAAACAAAATTTCATCCATAACCTTTAATGTCTTTGAGATTTTTGCCCAGTATCTTTATATTTTTTAGAATTATTCCATTATATTTGCTTTGTTACCTTTTTACACAATTTTTTGTCAGTCTTTTAGTATCATTATCACGTGACAATTATTGTAATATTGTCATCTCAATTTTGCTTAGATATCACGTCACCAGTTTTATCAAAACGTGACCATAAATTATTTTTAAAAAATAAAAAATTATAAATTAAGTTAAAAAATCTAAAAATAATTAATTAATTTTAAAAATAGAAAAAATTTCTAGAAAAGAAAAAAAAATTTAGAAATTAAGTTTTAAATTTTGTGAAATAATTAAATAATTTTAAAAAATGATATTACTTTGAAAAAAAATTAAAAAAAGAAATTAATCTTAAATGGTTCTGACAAAATAAAAATTAATTTGAAATATTATTATAACGTCTACTCAAACATTGCCAACTCTAACACAATATCTACTTGGTGAACACTTGCTACTACTCCTCCAATAACACCTATTATGTAATTTTTCTATTTTTTAAATTAATTTAAAATTTCTTTCTATCTTTAAAATTAATTTCTAATTTTTAAGAAATTTTCAAATTTAATGTATATTTTTAAAAATTGATTATATTTTTAGAAATTAATTTAGAATTTTATTCTACATGTTAAAATTAAAGTTTAAATTCTTAAGATTTTTTTATATTTTTTAAATTAATTTCTAATTTTAAAAAATATTTAGAGTTTTTTTGTTTTTAAGATTAATTTATAATTTTCAATAAAATTTTAAAAATAATTTATTATTACATTATTACAAATTTATTGACATAACATTTGAGTTAACAAAATTAAAGTGATGTAATGTTATAGAAATTATTTTGTGGGAAGGATAGTAAAAGACTACTGGAAAAAAGTGTGAAAGGGTGATGAGGCGAGCGTAAATGTTGGATTGAAAAAAAAAAAGGATAGAAAAAAATCTAGAAAAAGCTAAAGGTTATAGGCAACAATAATCAAAATATACCTAACAACAACACAATACTAGTAATCTTCCTCAAAATTATCAGTTTTCATCATTTTTCCTAACATATTTTATGAGATCTACTATCTATATTACTAAAATCATAAGTTAAACTCAATACTCAATGGTAAATCAATATTCATAGTTTAATTAATAAAATTAATATTGAATTCTATTTGTAGAACTAATTGATAAAGAAAATAAATATAACAATAAAAAGAAAATCAAAGATCTCAAATAACCTAATTAAGAAATAAAAATATCTTGTAGTAGTGGTTGTAGTTTGGGTCTGTGCGACATCGTTGTGGCTTGGAGGAGGAGATGGTGTCTCGTCGGGGTGGGGGAGTTTTCTTCGCTTCTTTCTATTGGATTCTTCTTCAAGCATGTCAAGACTTGATTCGGCGCAAGGAATCAAAGGTGCCATCCCTCAGCTCTCTTGCTGTATGTAATATATCTCCTATATATTAGCTGAATCAATCAGCTAGCAAAATATTTATCAGTTTTTCTGTGTCTCACCTTCTCTCAAACTGAGGGAGGAAATACGTGTGGGTACGAGAAGGTGGTGGGTTTGGGGGACAAATAATAATAATGTAAAATAATATTAGTAAAATTAAATTTTGAGATAAATTCGCTTACTTATTAATAAATAAAGCCTCGAAGAGAGAGTGACTGACTGACTGATTAGCGTTAGCATTTTGGAACAAAGATTTGAGGTAATATATTTGTATAGATGATGTGTGTGTGTGTGTGTGTGTGTGTTTGGGGGGACGCACCTTTGATGAGAGAAATAATGAATGAAGACTGTAGCGAATATAAGCTGGAACCCAATTTATTATTATCATTGTTCTTCCATTAATTACTATTAAAAATCTTTCTTTACGATCCAGGTTGAAAAATCAGGAAAAAGCAAAAAAAAAAAAAAAAAAGGGCTAAGCGTAAAATTTAATTCCCCTTTTGTTTGTCTCTTAATACTCAATTTATATTGGTGTGAGTGCTACAATATAACAAGGGCAAAAAAATAATTTAAAATACAAGACATATTCTAACATTTATTTATCATTATGTTTCTGCGACAATGCCGTATGCTGTCAATCACCTTAACGTTGCTCAAATCCCATCCATGAACGAATGATTAAAGGTTGTAGTACCAAAAGTGGATAAAAGCTTCATCTTACTGCAATCTATTAAGATGACGAGGTAACATTGTAGCCGGTCAACTGTTTGTTGCTCTTAAATATTATCCCTTTTTGTGCATTGACTCTGGCCCCTAAATATTTTACCTTAAATTAGTAAAATTCATTTATAGATGTCCATCTTTCTTTTTGTATTTACCACACCTTATTATATTAGTAATAAAACAAAGCTTTTGCTCGATAAAGTACACATATGACAAAACTCATTACTTTATTATTGAATTTAATCACGTATTATTTATTTATTAGCAATATATGTCAGATCTTTCATTACACATTTTTTCCTTTACCAATACAAATAGGAAATTCATGCAACAAACAATACACCTATAAATTCAAAAAAATAAAATAATGAATCTTATGACAATATTTGCAAAATATAAAAAAATCTCATATTGTGATCTTCCTATAATTAAAAGCAAGAAAACCCTTCCACTAAATTTAATGAACCTACTAATAAAATTGATAACAAAAATTCAAGGAAATTTCCAAACAACTTTTCCTTAAGTGTTCATTTGACTAAATTATGGCATGTTTTCAATCAAGATAGAAGTTTCTTCTTTTTAGAGGTAGATTCTCAATGGTGAGCATAACCTTGCCAAGTTCACCAATCTTGAAATTGATACAAAACATAAGTCACTTTGTTGAAGCAATCTTCGTAACCTTTTGTATTATCATTATGTACGTTTCTTTAATAGTAGGTAAAAATTCTACCCCAATAACTTCCATGTCAAGAGGTGTGTTTAAACATGAATTAGGTATAATGGCATACTATTAGGTTAACAGTAATCCAAAAAAAGCAACCCAAAGGTAAAAAAACAAAATGGTTGCATCTTAGTTGAATTCATCAAAGAGATTTTCCCTTGGATTATTCTTATGCCAAAAGGATTGCTACTATACATAAGGTAAAAGATAGAAAGTAAACCAACTTTAATAATTAGGGATTCCATTATATGTTTTGCAGTTAGTTTCATAGTGATCTCATTAACAGGTTTGATTATTTCAAATTAGTCATTTTGCTCAGTTTTGCCATACTTTATTAGTGCTTGTTAAGCATCTATGTGCCTAGATAGTGGACAAAAAAAAACACCACTTTTGGCCTATCAACCACAAAGTTGCGCAATAGCATGTGACAAGGAACATAATGCATGAAAATTTTCATACAATTTAACTTTAATTAAGTTTCAGTGAATATGGAAGAACCAATAAAGACAAACATGTTTTACATTTCTAATGACTTCTAATGTATAACATAAAAAAAAAAAAAAAAAAGCATGACCATTCACCTACTTATAAATGACAATTCCAAATACATTTAACAGTGACTTTGCTAATTTACTATGATTGGAAAGATATTAATACAAAAACAAAAAACAATAAAGGAAAGAAAAAAACCAAAAATATTTTTACAAGAATACTTATAACATTAGGGTTAGTCATCATATGCTAGTGTTAGGATTGTTTCAAGTAAGAATTAGAGAAAACCTTACGCATGTCTGGGATTATTAATACGAATCTTAATCATTAAAAGAATGCAATGGAAATAAAGATTAGCATCCTCATACTTGGACCATAAAGGCAAGCAATTTAACAGATGAATTTTTATAATCCTAGCTTCTTCATCAAAGATTTCCAAGCAACAACAATCTAAGTATAAATGAAATTTCAACGTCAAGTAATATTTTACAATGATTTAGAAGTTTTACAATTTAAAACCTACAACATTTAGGTCACATATAGCTCCTTATTCCCCATTTTTCCATGCTACAAGTAACTCTATTATTATATATTACGCCCACTTAAGAGGCTCTTAGCGTGACATGGTTATGAGAGGGTTGCACATAGTAATTATGTTTTTCTTTGAATTTTTATTTAATAGGTGAGTTATCGTTTTTATGATGTCATGTGTTATACCTATTTCTTATAATAATATGACTTGATGTTAAAAAAAAATAGAGAGAGGCTCTCAGCATAGCATAAAAGTCATGCTATTGTTTAACACAAGATGGTTAAAGAGGTGGGAAAGTAGTTATTAGGTAATGCTTTTAATTAGGTTTTAAGAATTTAAGAAATGAAACAAGTTTACTTTGCAATATGTATTTTTTTTTAAAGTTAATCACAACAGGTTGAAATAAAGGTAAATGTTTTAAATCCTAAAAAGAACAAGATATAATGGAGATTAGAGTTCGATGGTACTCGGGGGAAGAATTTCATGGCTAATAGGTAGGAAGAAATCGGTTTATCAACTTTTCAAAGCCTTATAATTAAAAAAATGTATAACCTTACCACACAGATAGTAGTTAGCAAATTGTTTCTAACTAAAAAAAAAAAAAAAGAATAAAAGAAAGTTAAACTTCAGTCAAAAGTCATTGACCATTTACCTTAAAAATGCCACCAACATCCCAAGAGGGTTCTCTATGCAATAAACGTATGCTCACACAAATAGATTACTATCTTGTAATAAGAATCACATTCTACATTTGGCTTTCACAAATTTTTAGGACTATGTCTTCACAATCTTATTTTTGCTTATCAAACACGTAAACTCTCTCAATAATACAATTTGTTGAATGGTTGAGATTCAACATCCGAGCATACTCGGAGTACTAATTTTGGGTAGCTAAGATTTTCACTTGCAACAAGTGCTCACCCTATTGTGATTGTGATGCTTCTATAGCCTAGACTTTAGAATTTAATTTGTACATTACCTCAATGTTGGAGGTATGGTTCCCTCAGACAAAAAGTATCCAAACGGAACCCATAAAAAAAAAAAAAAAGAGGGGAGGGCATTGAATTGGCACACCACCTCTACCTCTTGCACAATGCACACATAGACCTAAAAACTACTGCTTTATTTCTAGCAACAAACTCAACTCAGTATTATTTGTGTGTGTGCATGGAAAAAGAACAGATAATTGGGGTATCATTTTCTTTAAGAGGACCCCATGGAGGATAAATGTTATGTTAACCAAGAAGGCCAAAGATCAACAAGTAAACATATAAATGCGCTTAACCTGCAAGTTGATCAGTAAGATATTGGCTTAATTAACTAGTAACATTGTACCATGCATGAAGATCCTATGGAATATGATCCTACTTTCTTCCAGACTATTGTTAGTCTTGCTAACTGTGTTTTGTGCTACTCTGATGGCTTTGAAATTATTTCTTTGCCTTTCTTTCTTCTGTTTTTTTTTTTTTTTTTTTTTTCCTTGCAGTATGATGACTATTTCCTTCTTGACCAGAAGGTTTAAAATGCACATCATGAGCATTACTGTTGTTCTAGTCATTTTTTGTCATTGTGGCTAATGCAGTCGTAATTGCCTACAATGTGACTGCAATTTTCGGTTATGCACTGCAATTTAACATCATACATGTAAACAGATGCTTAAGACTACTGTCAATTTTGGGTTTTAACGACCACCAGTTTAGGTGCTTGTTTGTTCCTATTACAATTAATATGACTAGTTTTAACCTCGTGATCTTTTTTGATGATTTATACAATTTTTATGGGGCAGCCTTATAGTTCTAAGGGACGAAGCTAATATCTTTAGCACATGTGGTAGCTAATGATTCACAGTCATAATGACAGGAAAAAAATGCCTTTTGTGGTAAAATACTGGAAAATGGGAACTATTCTCTTTTTTTTTTTTATGTGGGAAACTTGTAAGGTCTGTCACTTTGTCAAAATCACACGATAGGCTAATAAGAGCATTTGTCAATTTATTTTTACTCAAATTTAAGTATTAATTATTCCTTTTTAACATGGTACAGGAGCAAGAAAAGACTACAGAATTTCATGGATACACTGGCAAACCAATATACTCAGTATGGTTTGGCTCAGAAAGTGAAAAAGGCAGGCTTTTTTTGTGGATGAAGTGAAGTGCATTGGATGTTTAAAGTGTGCTTTATTTGCAAAGAAGACATTTGCTATTGAAACCATTTATGGAAGAGCAAGGGTTGTCGGACAATGGGCTGATCAAGAATGCAAAATTCAAGCAGCCATAGAAACTTGTCTTGTTGATTGTACCTCGTAAGATAGTAGTTTTCCCTTATCGCGGAATTAATTTTGTCTTCTAACTTACCAAGATAGAGGTTGGCTTCCAATTTGTTACTTGTTGAAAGGTTAGGTTGGTCTGTTTATGTAGCTGAGCTTGTTCAAATTCTAAGTTGTCAAACAAAGCAAACTAAAGTCTGTATGAAGGGACAAAATAAAATTCTTGTAAAAACAACACTGTAGTATTAGCTACAAGGACGATATTAATATCTTTTTAATGTCATTGAAAGCCATAATAGCTTTATTAAATCATTGAAATTCTCCCTTCTTCAAAACAATTAATGATAAGGGTCATAATAATATTAAATCCCTTAATTAACCTTTTATAAAAAGAGGCCAAGCTATAGAAACTATAAGCATTAATAAGATATTTGGGCTCATGTCAGTCTTAAATGGTTATAACTTTTTTCAAAATTAACATTTATACCTTAGACATAAACCATGAAACCTAATAATAACATCTTAGACTACAAAAATGAATACCTCTTAATGTTGACATAATTTTAACTTCTCTAAGGGTGAGGAAAATTGATTGTAAATGGCCTAAGTACTATTCTTGAAATTTACTATAAACAAGGATATCATCAAAATAAATCACTACGAACTTATCTTTGAATAACTTAAAGATATAAGTCATAATCTTTATAAAGGTATTAGAGTATTAGATAATCAAAAAGATATAACTAACCAGTTATATAACTCGTCTTGTGTGTTTTTTAAACGCAGTATTTCTAATCATCATTAAGTTTGAATTTAATGGTACTCCCTACAAACGCATATCTTAAAATACCAACTAGAACTAGTCAACATATCCAACATATCCTATAAATGAAAAACTTGTACTTAATAGTAATCTTGTTAATAAACTCTATTATTAACACAAATCTTCCATGAACCCTTTTTTCTTAGGATTTAACAAAATAGGAACAACATAAAAACTTAAGACTATAACACACAAAACCCTTAGAAAATAGTTATTCTACTTGTCTATTTAACTTCTTACATTCATTAAGGTTCATTGTATAATGTAGAAGATTAGGTAGATGTGAATCCAAAACATAGCCAATGGCAAGTTGTATATCTCTTATGAGTTGTAGCTTGCTAGGAAAATCACTTAACATGATATCTACAAAATCATTTGATAACCAATTAAGTGAAATATGGAGATAAACTATAGATACATTAGATATGGAATTTGGCTTGGTGTCTTTAACAATAGACCTAAGGAGATTTAAGATGATGTTTTTACCTTTACACTTAAAGATTTACATGTTTTTCCTGCTATGATTGATTGCATTAAGGTGATAAAGCCAAATATGACCTAAAAGGATATGAGTTACATCTATAGGTAAGATATCATAATAAAACCTCATGCTTATAATTATCTAATTGAATGAGAACTCAATGTTGTTAAGTGACTAGTAAGGTAATTTTCTTAATTTAAGTCAATAAAAAAGGTTGCAAGTGTGGTTATGTCTTAAAAATTCAACCTAAAATGAATAGGCTTAGCAATGACATTTATGGTACTTTTTCAATGAAAAAAAAAATTTTATCCATAACCTTTAATGTCTTTGAGATTTTTGCCTAGTATCTTTATATTTTTTTAGAATTATTCCTTTACATTTGCTTTGTTACCTTTTTTAACACATTTTTTTCATTAGTCTTCCAGTATCTTTATCACGTGACAATTATTGTAATAATGTCATCTCAATTTTGCTTAGATATCACATCACCAATTTTATGAAAACGTGACACAATAAATTATTTTTAAAAAATTAAAAATTTTAAATTAATTTAAAAATATAAAATTAAAGAATTAATTTTAAAAATAGAAAAAATTTCTATTCATAGTAAAAATTAGAAAATAAGTTTTAAAATTTATGAAATTATAAAATAATTTTACAAAATGAAATTACTATGAAAAAAATTTTAAAAAAAGAAATTAATCTTAAATGGTTCTGACAAATAAAAATTAATTTGAAAATATTATAACGTCTACCCAATCATTGCCAACTCTAGCACAATACCTACTTGGCGAACACTTGCTACTACTCCTCCAATAACGCCTATTATGTAATTTTTTCCATTTTTTAAAATTAATTTAAAATTTATTTCTATGGTTAAAATTAATTTCTAATTTTTAAGAATTTTTTAAATTTAATTTATATTTTAAAAAATGGTTTCTATTTTTAGATATTAATTTAGAATTTTATTCTACCTGTTAAAATTAAAGTTTAAATTCTTAAGATTTTTAAAATTTTTAAATTAATTTCTAATTTTAAAAAATATTTAGAGTTTTTTTTTTGTTTTTAAGATTAATTTTGTAATTTTCAATAATTTTTTAAAAATAATTTATTATTACATTATTACAAATTTATTGGCATAACATCTGAGTTAACAAAATTAAAATGATGTAATATTATATAAACTATTTTGTGGGAAGGATAATAAAAGACTAATGAAAAAGAGTGTAAAAAGGTAATAAGGCAAGCGAAGATGTTGAATTGAAAAAAAAAAAAGATAGCAAAAAATCTGGAAAGAGCTAAAAGTTATGAGCAACAATAAACAAAATACACTTAACAATCAATACTCAATTAAATCAATATTTTCATGAATTAGTTTAAGTAATAAAAT